>OX451397.1:8784586-9384586 GCA_949629135.1 Eremobia ochroleuca | reverse complement strand
AAGCATCCCACCATTAAACTCGGTGACATCACGTTCTAAGCGAGAGTTAATCAAGAAATGACTGTAAATTCGTGAAAAGTAAATAAATTTGCAAAGAATTTACAACACTTTTGCTTTTTTTACACCACGGTTAGATTAAACGGTTAACTGGTTTTTACTGACGTCAAGATTAACCACTTTTTAGATCTCATCTTCGCCTAATTTAGTACCTATTTCGTTTACAAGAAACTAGAAATGAAGACAATGTTACAAGAAAAGATTAAAATTTGTCTTTGTGGTCGGCTGTACTAAAAGGGCCTGAGCCTAAAAAAAACGAATGGATAGTCCAAAAGATGATATGGCAAAGAATGAAAATAAACACAGATGACAGCTGAGGCAGAGGTATGGAAGAAAATTGGGCCAGGTCAAAATTTAGGTTAAGGGCAATATAATGATTATATTCAATACAGATTATATCGTCTTGATAATTTCTAAGGCATCTTACACAATCAGTTCGTTGTCATCAGTTCATCACACACTCAATGCAAGTTCACGCCCGCATTTTTTACCGTTCGCGTTAATCAATCTGATCCGCATGTTAGATCTAGATGTGCTTTAATTACTAAGCTTCTGAACTAATGAAAGGTAGATCTTCTTACACAAGAACATTTCCCATAGAATTATCGCAAAACCCATTAAAACAATAGACCAAATCAACTGTTATAGTGGTTAAATCTTTTGTTTATTCTTTCAATTATCTAGATGATGTACTTATTTTACTCACCTAAGTGAGTGAACTATTCTAGAATGTGTAAGTTAGCACTAAAATGAGTCTACGAAAGTGTATGAAAAGCTTATTTAAATATCAAGTCGTCGATACCGGTGCAGAGAGCGGTAGCTGACGATCCATAGATAAAGATCGTTAGAAGGATCTTTATTGCTTGCCAGCTATTTACGAGGCATTTGTGTAAATTTTCCAATATAGCGTTTCCTAAGGCTTGATACTATTATCTTTATGCAGCGGCATAGCTTAGACGGTATTGTATGAAGCTATTAAAGATTCCGCAGTGCATTGTGTAATTGATTGATAAATGCTTGGGTTCGTATACTTTGCTGGTTTAAAGTGTGTTTCTGGAAATTGATAATATACTACCAAATACCGAATCATCACGATAATTGCGTTTATTGTACAGTAAAATGAGGCTAAATGAGATTATCAGGCTACAACTGAAATTCAATAATGCCTGCAAAGTATCTCATCGAAATGTTTGGCTAGGCTATATACAGTTTTTGTACTACTTCGGTTTACACGAAGTCTTCACCGCGGCCTAACCCAGACTCACTACAGAATTGACCGCTGACCTTAAAAATAGATTGGCTGGCTAAGCTGGAAGACCAAACAATATTGGAAATTAAATGGAGCGTACAGAACGGCCTCGTCGAGCGTTACACGGTTTGCGGTAAAGCATTTTTGATACAAATTCTGGGGACAGACGTGCATCGCTGTACCCAAAGTGAATTTCAACGCCTCTGATTGGATAACGGTACTGGGTGCCATATTGATAAACCACAGGGAAAATATACGCGAAAATTCGATTCTGAATCTGAACTCATTTGCTGGATTATAATACCGCATGATGCACTTTCACGTAACGGCATAGTATATTGGCTATCCAGTACACGTGGTACTAAGATTAATTAGTCTATTAACCAGCATCTTCGTGCAATATCTTCGTTACAGAATTTATTAGGTCGTATTTTAATTAATTACTTTCTGCGAAGTTATTTTCTTTTACCTCATAGCTTAAGAGCCGATATAATAATGTATGTTGAAACATTCTTAGTTAAGTTTTGTAAGTAATTTATAGAAGAGCTTTCATATAGATTTTTAATGAAATAAGACGTAGTTTAGCAACTTTCCTATGAAAGTTTGTAAGAGATGTTCTGTTGTTATCGAAGTCAAAGATTTTAATGTTTAACACCAATGTGTCATCGACGCAGTCTAAAGCAGACCGGTTTCTTCAACTTACTGCCATTTAATATTTTATTTATTTATTTATCTATTTATTTATTTGTCTATTTATTTATTTATTTCCAAATTACATTCTATCCTTACAGGGAAACCTATTGCGATAGTGTACATCTCTTATCCTAACTGAATTTTTATCCTAACTTATTTCTTTATAATACATTCAAATGTGTTAACATAAAATTGATTTAGATCATGTTCTACCACCACAATCTATACCCCCGACCATGTTGAACCACTAAATGTTTGACTTCAATACATTGGTTATCTTTTCTTTGTTCTTATTCTTTTTGTTGTTATTCAACCCATTGTTGTTAGGTACCTAATAATGATAGTAGCAGAAGTGTATTTATTTTCTTTTAATCTTTTACAGGTAATGTAACTGTTGGGTAAAAAAAAACGAAACGTGCTACAGGAGGAGGCTTCTTCATGCATCCCAAGTATTTTACAGAAGGCTTACAGACTAATACCAGGGTTATAAAGAAAACAATATTGACAAATAGCTAATTACAAGACTCTGCATATAAGCATCCATCCATATATTCTTATGTAAAGCGTATAGGACAGTTAGTACTGAAGCCCTATCGGTACTTGCAGGACTTGCAGGTGTACTTCCAGTCGATCTTGAGGTGCAGCGACGTGCTGCACACTACTATTCCACACGAAAGACCATGGACGCAAACTTTTTAACACAACGTGACCGTGCGAAGATCTCTAGATTATGTAGAAGGGAAATGTGTTTTTTCTTACTCCTCCGCTGTTCTTTTCCGATTCATTTCGTTGCGAGATCCAAGATAGCTGAATCGTTTCTCCGGGTCGTCAAGCTTCATTGTCTCGGTGCTTTTCTGGTGGTCGATACTGTTGATTCTGGCTTTCAGGCGTTGCAGTGGTTGGGAATAGTGTGGCGGGTTTACCATAACATCATGCGTGTAAAAAGTTTAAAAAATAAATGGACTAAATTTCTCCAGACAAATATCTACCGTCATTTCACTACTTATAAAACGATTTACAATATAATTTATCCTCCTGTCCATTTCAACATGTTCTGATCTTCTTTCATTCTTTTTGGCTTATAAATTTTTGGTGAATAGAATCCTCTTCCAAAGTTTTTAAAATTGAAATAGATTAGAGGATTTACCTAACGTCTTATTTAGCATGGCGTGCCAACCTTCTAACTTATTTGTAGTGAGATGCCTTTCAGCAAAACAACCCCGGGTAAAAATGATTTTCGGTCTGATTTCGGCCTCATTTCGGCGTGTTTTTGGTTTACAAAACACCGAAAACAGATGTTTTCGGTGTGTTCACTACCCTGGTTAAAAATACGCGCCGAAAATACGCCGAAAACAGGCCGAGGTAGTGAACAAAACGCCGAAAACACGCCGACACGCCGAAAATAGGCCGAAAATACGCCGACACACTCCAAAAACACGCCGAAATGAGGCCGAAATCACACCGAAAATCATTTTTACACGGGTACCTCGGCCTGTTTTCGGCGTATTTTCGGCCCGTATTTTTTACCAGGGACACCATTTATCTTTCATTAGTTTATTCATCAATCAATGTTTTACAAAATAATTATTAAATTTAGTTACAGCTTTATCAGTAGGACTATCTTCCATAATATAGAGAAATCCGTCGCTTACAGCCTCCGGAGGTGGATGAGCCAATACTGTCAGTAAAGCTACGTGTTTACGAGTAATTTTGTTTCTTAGAACAAGTTCTCCTGCTTTGTTCCATATCGCTCTATTAAAATGATAATGATAATATCATAGTTTTATTAATGCTTCAGGAAATTTCTTTTGGATTGTCGACATAACAGCGGCTTCGAAATCAACTGTGAATTTCGTTGGATTCCAGCTTGGGATATTTTTTTAATTAAAGTAAAAAGTAAATCATATGTAGGTACTTTCTTTTTATTTAATAACAAAGCGTACACCACCGGCATTACTTTGTTTTCTTTTTCAGCACTTCCTACAACAGCGTATTACGTACAAAGTTGAAAAAAGGACGTGGACATGTTTTTGATGTCTCATCACCAAAAAAAATGTTTCACGCTGCTTATCATTTCCCTCGCCACCTCAGATGCGAAAGCTATTATCCTATTATTTTTATATTTGTAATCAAAGAGCAGGAACTTTTGAAAAATTGCAGGTACTTCTACATCAATCCCTCTCGAATACCTAGTTTTTACGGTTCCGTACCCAACGGGAAAAACGGAACCCTATTACTCCCACTCTGCTGTCCATCCGTCCGTCCGTCCGTCTGTCACCAGGCTGTATCTCATGAACCGTGATAGTTACACAGTTGAAATTTTCACAGATTATGTATTTCTGTTGTCGCTATAATAACAAATACTAAAACAACAGGATAAAATAAATATTTAAGGGGGCTCCCATACAACAGACACGATTTTTTTACCGTTTTTATAGATCATGGTACGGAACCCTTCATTATAACCCTTCTTATTGTATTGGTCAGATTTGACATTTTTATCCGACGGAAATTCTTTGAAAGTATCATCACTTGCTTCCTTTAAAGAAATTACAGCTCCACGGTATACGGATGGAATAGTCTTCTTGAAATCTTCGGTGACTTTTGTTTTACACATCGATATAACTCGTTTTACTTCGTTTTTAGTATAACTTGCTGGGCAACTATGCACTGATGATTCAATAATTTGACTTTGTGTTTCCATAATAGTAAGTTCCATGACATTTCTACTTAACACAACGCCAGTAAGTAGAGCCATTATTATATTTATATTTTTAATAGGTTTATGCGTATCTTTACATTTAAAATATGTATTCCTCAATTTTCATGATTGCACCTACTACTGTTTGTCTCTGCATCACCCAAAGGTTGACTGGTAGAAAATGCCTCTGGCATTAAGTCCGACTCTGTACATTTATGTGCTTGAAGTAATAAATAAATATATTTTTTTTCTGGTAATACTGATGGCCTGCTTAAAGTAGTACACGTCCTCCGCTCTTAGAAGTCACAAATTCAAAATGAACTAAACAACTACTCGTAGAGGGAATCTCAGCCATAATCAGAAATACAATAACTGTCATTGTGAAAGTCACTTCAATATATCCTTTTTATAAATAACTAGCGACCCGCCCCGGCTTCGCACGGGTGCAATGCTGATCACTATCACTACACTGTCTGTCTGTCTCTATGTATGCTTAGAACTTTAAAAATAAGCAACGGATTTTGATGCGGTTTTTTTTAATAGATAGAGTGATTCAAGAGGAAGGTTTATATGCATATAATACATGCATAATATAGTAGAGAAACACTGATAATTTTAGAGCCATTATTTCTCTTAAAAAGTATAGGATAAAAAATGGTTATTGTGGGTTATCCCTAAGAGATAGACATATGCCATCGCGGACTTTTTTGTAGACCTTTTTAAGGTGTACAATACTGTAGTTCATTATTTTGATCTATCTCGTAGGGTTAAGCCAGCGTCTGCAATGTAAGCGCAATAAAATGTGTTTATTTACGACATCACATTAGAAACCCCTAAAATGATCAGTGTTTCTCTACTATATTATGCATGTATTATACATATAAGCCTTCCTCTTGAATTACTCTATCTATTGAAAAAAACCGCATTAAAATCCGTTGCGTAGTTTTAAAGATTTAAGCATACATAGGGACAGACAGCGGGAAGCGACTTTGTTTTATACTATGTAGTGACTAGCATCCGCCCGAAACTTCGTTTGCGTAGAATTCCGAATTCCCGCCGTTTAAATCCTATTACCCGTTTTCCCGTAGGAATGAAGCATTTTCCCGCGGTAAAAAGTAGCCTATGTTCATCAGGGATAATGTCGGCTTCTAATGATAAAACAATTTTTCAAATCGGCCCAGTAGTTTCGAAGCCTATTCAATACAAACAAACAATCAAATCTCTCCTCTTTATAATATTAGTGTAGACTATTAATAAAGTTATGCACTTGTAACAACCGGCCAACTACTAATCAGGCAGAATAAACTCACTTGTATTTCAAAGTAACTTCAAAAATATAGGGCAAATAGAGATAAGGCAGACTTTGAAAATGTAGCTAATAGCAACAAGATTTAGGGTAGATGAGAAAAACTTTTGTGTTTTACTGTCCATTGAGGGTGGAACGTAGATCAAAGACATTCAAAAATAAAAGTCCATATTCAACAAATGAGGGGTTGAACATGGAGCACATTTAGGGGTTCAACGTGGTCGGGGGTAAAGATTGTGGTGGTTGAACATGGACTAAATCATAAAATTGATAGGTTGTTTAATTTAAGTAATAAACAAACAGCCATTTCCAAACGGTATTTAAAATTACCAGCCTAACAGCAATTTATTTGAATAATTACCCATTACGTAATCACCTTTACATAAAGCGAAGATACTATTATAGAAAAAGAAAATTGAACAGGAACTACAGCGGCTGCATCTGCTGCGTTGTCTGTAGGGCGGAATGAACTAGGTGAGCGGTGGCGGGTTCTCTTCAGCGGTGGCGCGCGCGCAGTCCCGCTTGAAACGTCGTCGCGGCCGCACGCGCACGACGCGCCATGAATCGTTCGTTGATCGTAGTCTTTGCGCTCGCCGCCCTCGCAACCATCGTTGCCGCCGATGACCCGCCGCGACCCCGCCTCATAGACTTTAACCCCTGGGCATGGTTACCGTCAAACCGCAATAGATCACCCTCAATCATGGATTATTTCTTCCCTCCATCCCGAACCCCCAAACAATCCAATCTTGACCCACCCGCTGACCGAAGACCCCCTGAAACCACATCAAACACGGTCGAAAACACTCCCGCACCTACCACAATTGAGGAACGCTCTACTACTTACGCGAAAAAAATATCCACTAAAACAAAGTCAACCGCACCCGTGACAAACCCAACCGCTACGACGCCGCCCAAAACGAAAAAATCAACCCGTAAGCCTATCGCGGCTACGACGACTGAGGTAAAAACTACGCAAACTAAAACCGAGGCTCCGCCGTCGACTACGAAAGACGCGACCGTGACTACGTACAAGCCGCCGACAAAACATTACACGATCCGGCCGGTTGTGCGAACCACGGAGACACCCACGGTTCAGGACACGGAAACTACGCTGAACAGCGACAGTACGGAGACAGTGTCTGATTTTGATACTGTGGGAACGACGGCTGATGGTCCGAAAGATACGGCGCCTACGCTGAGCACGGCTGACGAGACTCGGTCCACGGACGCTGGTACCGCGAGTACAGCCACCGTGGAGTCCACCACGCCGACGGACAGCACCGAGCCAGCCGACAGCCGCGAGGGATACCTGCCACTCCGCGACAAGCCTCAACAGACCCACGTTAAGATCAACGAGCAGACCAAGAAAGAGGTCAGTGATTTAATAGTATTCTCTTTTTTCTAAATTGTTCACAGTCTAATAGCTACAACTTTCCTAGTTTGTGTCGCCGCCTTGTTTTCTCGAAGAGATCGTAAATTTCTTTAGGCGAGGTAAAGCCAATCGATACATAAATATTCGTAGCGCTGAGCTTCGATAGATGTAAAATACGTGACACAAAAGCTTTCCGATATAGCTTGTGAGCTCGCCGGCGAACGGGAGAGCACATAAATTCGAGCTAATGAGCCCTTAGAGAAAGGTTCCTGTGCATTCACCAGCTCTAAGCATGTTCTCACATTAGCCGTGCAAATTGCTATGAATTATTTATTTCCTAGAAACCCGATGAAGTGCATTACGATTGTAAAAAATATAGAAACAAGAACACATTGTGTTACGCCCTATGACCATATTGTAAACTAAATGATTACACGTTGTTAGTTGTTAGACAGTTTCTATTGCACAGTAATGGTTAATAATGACCGTTTAAATCATTCCTACTAATCATCGCTCGAATTAAATGCTAAGTAATACTTCGAAGTAAAAAAATAATGTACGCATTGCAAGGAAAGTAACTACTTTTATTTGATGAACATTGGGTTTTAATTACAGTACCTACCTACAAAACGCATCACGAGGTACTAAATTAAGCATAAAGAAGTAATATTGTTGATAATGAACTTAAAAAACGCGAGCAATGCGCTTAAAAATACACCTCAATAATTTCTTGTTTTTATTTATTTATTTAAACTTTTCGCACAAAAAGGTACAAAGGCGGACTTAATTCCTTAAAATTCTCTACCAGTCAACCGATTTAGAGTTAGTTTTTATTTCTTATATAGAAACTAGCTTTTAACCGCAATTCATTTCTTACGTCAATTTTACAATCCCTTATAATCGTTAAATTATACAAAAACGTCTTATGAACAAAGAGGTACAGACGCCAGCACATACTCTTTCATGTCTATTATTATATATTATATTTATTTAGATTAGTATAATATACTGTATGTATTTATTGTATTGTGTAAATGGTACACCACAGGCTACCTGCAGTATTTGTCTCTCCTTCCCTTTTCAATCCATCCAAAGATTGTTTTTAAAATATCGCTCTTAGCGATAAGACCGCCCCTAGTGTCACCCTTTGTAAAATTTCTATATTTATGTCTGTAATTTACTTGTATAATAAAGAGTATTCTATTCTATTCTATTCAAAGTTGATAGGGAAAATTTTGATAGTTTCGGGTAAGCTTGAAGTGCGTCTGTACATTGCCCTTTGACTTCATTGATATTAAAATGACAAAGACAGATATAATTCATACTCCATTAAAACTGACAAGATTTTATGCTAAGCAGGAAAAGTAAATATTTAGTGTTCAGGAATCAAAATAGCAGCTTATATTCAAACATAGAAATCTTTGTTACAAATCACAACACCATTTCATTTTAGTATGCGAATAAGAAAGTAGTTTCACCATGACGCTTGCATAAAAAGAAGAATACTTTCCTAAGTAACAAGTTCCCTGCATGTATTTTTAATTTGAAATGATAAAACATGCATAACTATTGCGTCGCATAATTTATTTATTTATTTAAACTTCTCGCACAAAAGGTACAAAGGCGGACTTAATGCCTTAGGCATTCTCTACCAGTCAACCAAGGGTGGCGAAGAGATTAGATCAGCCTAATCAGCCTATAATGTTTCCACTAGGCCTCCTCTCAGTGAGAGGAGTGAAAGAAAGAAAGAAAGAAAATACATTTATTTAGCACAGACTATAAGACACACAGTAAATGATAAATGATAAATGATTTATTTTCTGTAAGTAGGTTTGTACAAACACTTTTACATGTCAATCATATTTTTTAAAACTACACATGAGACATACATCAGATAAAAAACAAATAAAAATCAAATAAATTTCACAATATGTCTTCGATGTTTTTAAAGGTATTCTCACGATGTTATCCTTCATAGTTTTGAGAGCAGTGGTGATGAAATAATTTACACAAATTAAAGCGCCTGCCTGGGTTTGAACCTATGATCTACAACTTGTAAGTCGCGGCCATTTCTACTGGGCGACCACTGCTCTGGAATTAACATAAAAGTTTTCATATTTACAGTTCAATCGTTCATCAATCGTGGAAAATATTTTTCTAAAGAATTGTATTTTAAATTACTCCATAATACATAGATTCTATTGATACCCGATACTGAAAAAAAATGTTGCATAAAATCCATCAATTTATAATTGCACGAAAAATAAAACAATGAACTCCATTGAGTTAATATGGAACAAGAAACGAAGCAATTATTGAGTAAATTCAAGTATTTTCAGTCATCCAGAGATTCGACAAAAATGCTAACACTAGACATGAGAAAAATTAAATTTCTGCAGCAATAAAGGACACTCGGATGATAAATTACAGTGGCATTTTTAATATTCGATCAGTTTTTTGCGGATATTTAAAAAAGAAAGAATCTACGGGAATGTATAATAAAGAGTGTTTTGTAGTCACAGCATAGGAAATAATAAAATCGAATGAATATCGACATCAGTATTAGTGTAACAACACAACGCAAATAGAAACTCACATCCAATAACGTTCTTGTCGATATGGAAATATAAAAAAAAAAGTTACTAGAGAAAGCACTTAAATTCGGAAACTCCGAAAAATCTCAGACGAAGCACAAAAAAGTGTCCAAAATCATATTGAGGCGGTACTTTCCTATCATTAGCGACTTTGTGGTCTGTTCTAACTGCGGTGGAAGCCCGCAAATTTTTGGATAGAAACAAATTTACTTTAGACCCACCGGAGACACAATGTGAACTTTCACTGTTACACGGTCTGGTCCATCATCAGTAATGAATGAACATTTTCTAATGCGTTCCGTTGATGAATTGGAGTTAGCTGCTAATCGCTTTTCAGAATGTATCCGTGAGCACATAATACCCCTTCATTTCTTGGGCATGATATATCTGAGGCCATGATGGTTCAAGTTCATTACGAATTATGATTTCCTAGTGAATAACAAAAGCTATTCAGAATAGAAATTGCATCGTATTACTAGCGTTAATCTAGTTAGCTATTTTGTTATTCGAAAGTAAAATATTATGGAAATATAATTTGCAGCTATTGAGGAAATCACAAATGATGAGTAGTAATGTTTAGCATCTGATAGATCTGCAAATTGATGAGTGTGAACGAGCATTAAATGGATAGAGAGGCAAAACAATTACAGTCACACAATTACCTACGTGCATTATTATATTATTGAAAGCCGCTAATATTTTACGAATCTAATAAAAAATAAGAGAGCTTAATAACTAAGAAGGGAATAACATAGACATATCTGAAGAACTATTCATCCTTTTCCATGAAGGTATTAAGCTTGGGTTTTAAATTCACCGTTGTTAGGCGCCACCGGGCAAATCTAACGGACTCGCGGATACGATGCGCCCGCGCCGCTTGACGAGCTATTTGCATTTTAGTGTCGTTTATCCATAATACACGGGACTATCCGCCGGTGCAGCAACATCGTTAGCTTCTTAATATCCTGATGCCGCACTTACAGGAACATTTTAATTGGGGAGTGAAATTTACTTCATTAAGCGTCTACGGTTACCTAAACTAATTCTTGCTTCAACGATATACCTGTGTATGGAATCAGTATGAAATAATCTATTAGAATATTGTACGTTTTACTGAAAGGAAGAAAAGTTTTTGGTACAAATCCTAAAATAAATTATACATTTGTTAATTCTTCTCATTTAAACTCACTCAACTTTTCTTTCGTTTGATTTTTCTATTTTTGTTTAGTTTTCCGCTTAAGTCGCATTCCACCAAACTTGTATACATAGAATAAGTCTTATACTGAAAATAAATTTTGAATTTTTGACAGATTTTTCATACTAGAACTGTCCGGTGTCAATTTTATTCCACGGATAAAAGTAACCTGACTTTGGTAAAATCAGCCCTAAATTAACTACAGCAAAACCTAAAATAAACAACTTTCTTTAAAAATACACAAATCTAGTCATTGTTTAATTTACTAAAGACAATAAAATAAAAAGTTATAAGGCACAAGAATTAGCTATTAATTAAGCAAATTCTAAGCAAACTGCAGTAAAAAATTATAATCAAGTGAATTCTCTAAGATTGTTTCAGTAGAATACTAAGTGAGTCACAAAACCTAATCACTATGTATATAAGCCTATTGTGATGCAGATACACACGGTGAAAGAATTTAATGTTGGGAAAGGTCTTCGAGCCAGCTTTATTAGGGTCGTTTAGAGTTCCATGTAACAGTGGCTTTATTATATTTTATAGCCCGTGTTTGTTGAACTAGGAAGATTATCCGCGAAGATCCGGTAGGCTTCATGGAAAGAGCCTGATTGCCGTGGCACGGTTCTTTAAAATATACAGTTAATGGTAATAAACTACGCTGAAATCAGTTATAGTTCAATTTAGAAGTGGCTGTTGAGATGCAGACAATGGAAGGCACAGAGACAACGAATTAGACCCAAGAATTCAGAACAGGCATAATGTTTCAAGTGAAGAATATAAAAATATTCTAAAGAGACTTTATAGTGAATAAGGGTATTTGATAAATAATGGTGATAGAGAAATCAAATAGAAACTAAAGCAAAACTTGATAAAGGGGCAGAGATCAATTTTGATGATTTAGACAAAACGCAGTTCAATCATATTGCATCCATTGCAATGGTCACTCAGACACGCATGAACGGTGAAAGATGAAATCTTAACTGGAACAAAAAGTAACTAAAGCATAATTTCCTGTTTAATTCAGAGCAAAACGAGACGAAACCAAACAAATCTCACTTTCGCGAGTGAAATGAATCGTCAAAAAGGTATCGATGTTACTAATCGTGTCTAATTAATCAGTACGCATTACTTGTAGAAAGTATAGGCGGATCTGAAGAGAAAGGAGCAGTAGACAGTACCTTAGGAACTGTGAACAGGGAACTAGGTTGGAATACTCGTAAACATAAATTGCGCTTAGTCGAGAGTGTTTCATGAGAGAAAACGTATTTGTCGAATAGGCACCGGAATATATAAATGATATGATGATGTTCATCAATTCAATTTATAGCATTTAGAACCTTGAAATTTTATAGATTTATTCATCTTGGGTGGTCTGTGATTTGTTGCGATGTTATGAGGCAGAAATGATGCGAGGGAGAAAAGAAAAAAATCTCTACACGATATTGTGCCAAGATACAAGCCCTAACATTACTTGTAATGTCGTCGAAAAAAAAAAACGAGCAGTTTTCATCCGATTCGTATTCTGTAACCGTTCTTAATAAGAAAAACATGAACCGAATAACTGAATAAGACAAATAAACACTAGCAAGAGAGATTGATGTAACAACAGACGATGTCTACAACAGCATGAACGTTACCGTGTCCAAACGTATTTTCTTCTAAATAATCAAACTATTCGTCTCCAGCTTATGTAAGCATATCATTCTTACATAATGCGCATCGAATCTTTGTTTTCTTTTGCGACATTTTGATTTCGGATTCGATCATTAGAGACAGCATTCGACTTTCATGCTCGACATTCCTAAGATTAAATCATGTATTGCACAACATTCGACTGAATACTTCGAAATCGTGAATGGTAATTCAATTCGTACAATAAAAATAGAAGCATCGGCTACTAACAATTGCAATCACGATGTAAAACACATACCTCGCATCAATTGGAAGTGAAATTCAAGAGAGGAAACATTCGCTACCACCGTCTCCGATTTGATCGCTGAACATGTAATAAATGTTTATTCTAGTATATTAAAGAGTGTAATAAAATGTTCAGTTCGAGTGTAATAGCTATGAGGAATATTGCATTAAAAGAGTATGCGTGATACATTGCGCATTAATAGAGCGAGAGTAGGTGTCAGAATATCGAGTGAGCTACATCGATGCGATCCGATTACCGATATCATTACTGACCACATTATTGTATCGGCCACTAGCTGCGTCTGACTAGCTAATGATATCCTTTCCCAGTTTTTGTACATCATTATTTTCTCTGGTCATGATTGAAGCGTGTACATAAATATGCATGGGAGTGTACCGACGCGAAGTCACGACATCCTGGATATCTTAGTTGGTGAAAGGTTAGCTTCTTAGTTGTCCATTGTACCGCACAGTACAATGAAAATGTACTGCACTGGAAATTCTTGATGGCAAAATAAATTGCATATTAAGTCCATTCCCGGACGCAGTGAAATAAAACGTTGACTTTAGCACTTTATAACACCAGTCAAGTTATATATGTACATAAAAATTTAAAAAAAACTAGCTATTAAACTACTGTCATCAGCATAATTCTACATCTAAATAAGGTCGATTGATATAGTACAAGTTCGAGAAATAAAACAAACACCCTAATAAGATATTGCCGACATGACGCCAAGTAAAAATACACTTCGAACGCATTCTTATGGAAGTGCAAATTATAGTGATAAATTAAAAGGCGAGAAAAAACATGTGGTACTTTATGAGAAAGGATGACTTCATTTTAATTGTAGGGTGGTAAAAGAAGCAATCGCTGATGTTGAGAAGAAAATAGTAAATAAATACAGGTTTCCGAGGCGTGTCGTAATTTGTGCTTCGTCGTATGTGACCGACATTGAGTTCGATCATTCGTTCAAGGCCATATTCTGTTATTGCATAAAGTGTCTCACGTAACTGTATTTATGTTTGATTAAAATAGTGTTGCATTAAACCCGCTATAGTAGCATATCATCAATGTAAGTATTACTCCCTGGTTATTTAGCAGCGTAAAATGTCGGACAAACATTAAGTGAATTGTGGTGTTTAAACACGCATGTCTATAAATAAATGAATATAAGGAGATGTTTAGTAAATAACTTTGTAAAATGTACACAACAACAGATGATTTGCGTACTGTAAGAAATACCGGTAGGATGGAAGACGGTTTGAGCAACTGTACTTTAGAACAGTTCCATACAACCAAGTTTTCCAACTTTATGAGATTTTAGAATCTTAGAACCAGCCAAATCGCAATGTTATGTATTTATCCGCAGCGTCGTTGCACTTCATAATACAGTTACATTCATCGAGTCAAAAAATTACGAACGAATTCTTTCGAGTGTCACGAATATCACACCTGTCAAGGAAATTCGTGCTTATAATCCGTTGTTATTCATCAGGGCTATGACCGCTTATGAATTTATTTTTAGAAAAATTATATCTTGTTAAACCGGGAGCGGAGTGCGTCGAATATGACATAACCGATTCGTTGGAGCCAATTACAGGTGGCAATTCGCGTCACGATTGACGGCGTTAAATGCATTTATCCGCTACACTTATCAGGCGAATTCCACACGCGAAACTCGCCTTAGATAAACCGTTTACGAATCGGACAGTTAAGTACGAAATCGCGTTAAGTCCGTTGCATTAACCGTATTCTCCTTGCTTCGTTTGTAAACGGCTACTGATATGCTGACAGTTCCGATAGCAGGTGATAAGAGTTGGAAAGCCTGGATTTAACGGATTAATAGAAACGTAGCATACGTCTTCGTTAATACCAAAGTGTTTGAAGCTACGATTAAGTTGTAAGCGTTGAGGTTGTAGTCGTAAACGTAGAACAAACTATATTAATTTTTAATAAAGATATTTCCAATCATAGTATGTTTTACTCCACATTAAATTGCTACCATTACTCTGCGTATTTCTTTCTTTGACGTTACGTGCAAAAACCTGTATTTGTTTAAATGACGAATGTTTCTTTTTATTAGCAGCACCTACCGGAACATCGCCGTCATCAGAAGTTATAAAATAAATAGTGGGCACTACGAAAGCGAAGCTAACAAGAAAATAATCGTAGAAAGTGTACAAAATTGTTTTCTTGTATGTACTGTCGATAACAATTCGATTGCAAACATGGACATGTGCCGGACTCATTTTCACTGATGCCTATTACGCATTAATTTCTTTAATAGAACGATGACAGAAAAAGCTAATATGTTTGTTCACGTTTCCGTAATCGAATGTTATGACGATTGTAAATTAGTTCGAGTTAGGAATGAATTATTTATGACACGCGTTTTAATTCAAGTCAACAGTTGCATTATCGACGACAGTGAGCACACAAGCTCTGCAGGCTACCTATTGATCATTCACTAAGAAGCCACGACGGTTAAATGTATCATAAAAAGTTATAGTAATACTACAAAAGAACGTGTGATAACTATTTCACGGGTATTTGAACACAAAAACTAAAGTAATCGTTTGTATGTGATTATAGGTATTTATTGTACGCTAGCTAAACAGATTGATTGAACTAGATTCGAAGGTCATTATAGTCCATCGATTGATTGACAGGCGATTAAGTCCACAATTTCTTCAGTGAAATTGAATTTTGTCCTCTATTTACATAGGAATTAATGAAGCGCTACTGGAACAAAGCCGATTCAACGACATCGGTTGCGGAATTTGCTCCAGAAGATAATAACTTTGCACTAATCAATTTTCCCATAGATCCGTTACAATTATTAGACTACTTTAAACAGTAGAAAGCAGAAATAAGTGTGTTAAATGGATGGACAGTGTTTGTAGAAATTATTTTCACTCTCGGTAAGCAGCGAATAATTACCTATGTATTCAGAGCACCGACCGAATTGTCAACGTATACACAATATGCAAAGTGTGAAGTGAACGAGAAACTTAGTTCAAAAGCAAGAGCAAATGTAACGTTCGCTTTCTAACAATAGAATAGTAAAGCACAACACATTTTCAGCGAAAACAATAAAGCAAATCAAATTGAGTGCTGTAATGATGAACTTAATACTCTGTTTTGACCTCAGTGTCGATATGATTTTTATATTCATGGGAAATAGTCTATTGTATGGCAAAGAGAGCAATGCCTGTGTTCACAGACGCTTTGAAGAATAATGATTTGCAAGAATAAAGTAGTTTTTTGTGCTTCGTAATACACTGTTGCTAATGGTAATGTAAATAGTTGAGACTGAAAGACAAATCTTAGAAGCGCTTAAAACTTTCCACGTATATATACTCGTAGATTGAAGTAAATATTTTATCTCAATTTTTGTACTGACTAAATGTTATTTATGAACATTAATTGAAGACATTCAGACCATCTTGAATTAAGTTTTCAAAGGGGCCAATGGGGAAGAGAAGGATAAAATAATAAACAAGACAACCAACTTTCGTTATCCATAACAGCATCACACAGATCAATAATAAAATCAATAACACAAAAGAAAACGGACTTACTGACAGCACCACGTGGTGTTACATACCTGAAACAAAAGAAGTCATTAATGAATTAAAAATGTAACAAACAAATGACGTAAGAACAAGACAAATTCTTGCTCACATACATAATACACTACTATTATATTAGAAGCCTCGGGCGAAAGTATACTGGCACTACTGACCTTTCTGTTCATTAAAAGATAATCGAAAGTGAAATTAAATCGAGACGATATTAGATCGACGATTTTATTTACACATGTTTCGGTTACTGGAAACCCAGAATTGTTTTTTTTTTTTTGTTATTGCGAATGGGAAAATTTCGAACAATATAAAATTTGATGATATTTGCTTCGGTAATTTGTCTGTAATTAAATCATTAAAGTTCCGTGGTAGTGCTTTAGTCACTCCAAAAGGTAATTAACAATCTATAATTCACTTTTGGAGTAACTGTTAAATCTAAACTACACAACATCACAAATTGAGTCGCAACCATTTTCACTATTCATTAAAATGTAGATCTGTCTTCATTAGATTCGATGAGATTTACTTTGTTCTGTTTAAGTACTTGCCAAACTAAATCTTAATTTTTACTATTGATCTTAAGACTAAGAAAGCATAACGGTCTG
The DNA here is from genome assembly GCA_949629135.1 of Eremobia ochroleuca. Classification (NCBI taxonomy): domain Eukaryota; kingdom Metazoa; phylum Arthropoda; class Insecta; order Lepidoptera; family Noctuidae; genus Eremobia; species Eremobia ochroleuca. The sequence continues at coordinate 9,367,309 of OX451397.1, read as the reverse complement.
CAGCTTTAATTATTTCATTAACAACAAAATAATCTTCACTTACTAATAATAAAATAAAGTTGTATAACTCACATTCTGTTACAGTATATCGCATAACATCCAACTTCAATTATTCTCACACAATTTTACACATGGTTAGATTAAAAATTCCGCTACTCCAAACAAGAATGTGAGAACTCCAGATTTCAGTATAGTTCATTCCCTACGGATAATTACTTATAACATGATACCAGTAAATTCTTGATATTTTATGTGCATAACAAATGTCTAAAGCGAATATTATTACTAAGATTTGTTTTAGTACTGTTCATTTCGCTTCCTTGCTGTCATTTATATGTGCCCGTAAATGTCCACTGAACGTGGGCTTCTTGAGTAGACCGCAAGATATGTCGAGTACTGCTATAATCATAAATACTTTGCAATTTGTTATGACATCGGTAGACGCTGCAGTCTATCATCCAGTCTTTCTGATTTATACCCTAATGGTTGCACCTCGAGAAAGATTGATAGAGTTGTATTTTCGTGATTGGAACTACACAGATTTACTTTTATAAACTTTGTGTTGAACGTATCTGTTGTTACAATTAAATAAGTGCTAGATTGCTGTTAATACTATATATGTGCACGTTTTTGCGGAGTTAAGAGAGCGAAATTACTTCTATTGGTTTTTATTTTACCGTCTTATTTCTTTTACTTTTTAGTATACTTATTCATGTATTTATGTATATTTATTTGTGCTTATATTTATATGTAATTCGGTGTATATTATATTTAAAATATTTATTCCTCAATTTTCATGATTGCACCTACTACTGTTTGTCTCTGCATCACCCAACGGTTGACTGGTAGAAAATGTCTATGGCATTAAGTCTGCCTCTGTAGATTTATATGCTTGAAGTATTAAATAAATAAAACACGTGAAGATACGTTCGGTTGTGATGCTACTTCATCCTAGTTATCTGAAAAGTCGTCTGGGACTAGGAGTGAATAAAACTATTGCCCAATGTCAATGCTATCTTGTAAAATCCGGAACCTATAAAATGTAGCCTTCGAGTTGAATGAAAACTCTGAATGACACCGGTAGTGCATTAGACGTGATAATTAATGGTATAAATGCTTCAAATTGTATCTGTGCATGAAGAAACATTTCAAGCGATGATGATATATAACATATGAACTTCCTATATTCAATAAATTGCAGCTTTTATATAGACATTAATAAAGCATTAACGCTAAGAAGTGATTAAATACATACTTTCTGAAGACGGAAGTTAGTCACTGGATCAATTACTGTGATATGATTGGGTCTGGTCAGGGCTGACCACGACGGTCGGAACTGGTAGACGGTTGACGATAACAACCGGTCCGTATAATTATTTACCGTAATCCAACTAATGTTTGAGTAACATAATAAATGCGTGTTATTTAATCGCAATGGCTTCCTTAATCCGGTTATGGAGGATTACAGATGTTACACTGACGTATCTAGTAGTAACTTGCTATCAAACGGAAGCTCCATTGATGACGCACAGTCGTTCAGTGATTTTGATTGATTCGGAACCGGTTCGAAATAACTATGGGCTATCACTTGCTGCGTAGAGTTAGATAATCTTGTTGGTAATTAAATTATTATAGTGATTAGGAATGATTTTTGATCGTGATTTATTTTATACGTGTCTGGTTTATAAAGGCAACTGATTTAATAAAACTGTCATAAAGTTAACCCTTTATTAAATGGATGACTTCTGTTTTAATTTTGAGTACTTTCCACAATTTCATCATTGTATGGTTGCGTTATTATTGCATAGTTTTTGCTGTACATCCCACACTTGAACTTCACAATTGACAAATAACTCTTGTACCATTACCCACCCTAACAAGTAAAACAATGCTTTACTCTTAGTCCTCGACCACAATACAATAAATAGCTGCTTTCAGAGACACGAGTTTCTACGTTTCAGTACATTTTATGAGCTTTCCCGCAGCATGTATTTTGTATACAATAGTTTTCATATCAAACATCACGACCCCAAGTCGAGTAATGGCCTCCCGCGGTGAAATACGGTGTACAATGCAAATGTTAGATGGCTTGAGTTGTGTGATATACTCAGGCGCATATATACCATGGAAACGGGAGCTTCCTGCTATTATTTGTGAGAGATAGGAGTTATATTCTCATAGTCGTATTTTTCATAATTGCCTAGTCTTTTATAAGCTGTATTAAAGCATAAAGTTTTCTTATTATGAATACTTCAGAAGATTGTCTGTACCGTTTTTGTTTTATGGTTTTGGATGATTTCTGCGAGTGCAGTCACAGACTGTCCGGTTCATTCTTGTATTATGATAAACAACATTGTCAATTGTGAGTTACGGTAATGATATCAATTCACATATTTTAGTGAATTGTTTTAACGCTGCTGAAATAGGAAATGATACAGTTATAAGTTTTTTTAGTATGTGTGAATTATTCAAAACAGTTATGTATAGTTCAAAACAGTTACCTATTCATAAATAATATTATTTTCATTTAGTTTTCATGTGATAATTGACCAGCTGCTGAACCTGCATTTTCGTCTAGAACTTTCTAAAGTACTTTGCTAGTACTACTCGAGACTATTAACACATAAGTACTAAGCACTTATCCTACTTTTGAAGTTATAAAGTTAAATCCACGAATATTTGCACGTAACCGTTATCAGGGGTTACCGCAAAAGTTCTACAATCTCGACGATAGATCGTTCATATAATGGGTAGGCACGGTACATAGTGGTTTATGTACCTAATGTACTTCAAGTTACATGACTCAATTATAGTGGTCACCCCAAGGTTACTGGGTTAGTCATAATTGTAGGCTTTCTAAGGAAATTACATTTTCATGGAATTTGTGGGTTTTTATAATTGAATAGTTTTGTTTTTTTTTATGTTTGTGTTATGATGCTTGTGGTATGTTTCGTATGCTAATGATTAGGATCAGCAGTCATACTGGTGCCAAAATGAATAACTCTAGCATTATTCAGCATCCTGTTCGTTGACCCGGTATATCTTTTGTAGTATAGACAGATACTTTATCTGTGTGTTTGGATAGGTTTTTTACATTTTTAACCGACTTCAAAAAGGAGGAGGGTATCAATTCGGATACGTCTATTTATTTATTTTTTAATGTATGTTCAGGCATAACTCTGTCATATATGGACGGATTTGCAAAATTCTTTTTTTCTTCGATAGAGGTTTATTACGAAATGGTCCCATTTAAATTTCGTAAAGATCTGGTGATGACTTTCGGAGACAAACAACGGAACACTTCAATAAATACCAGTAAAACAACCGCGATTGCTGCTATCGCATATGTATGCATTGTTTACGCAATCGCACAACATAACATCACGTCTGTACCCTATAAACGCAGATGCAGCTTTCTGTCACTGATATTTACATAGCGTAGTGTCATATGAATTTGTTTGGGGTAGGTATAACTAAAAAGTGAAAAATAAAAACTTTTATATAAAAAAAACAACCGACTTCCAAAAAAACACTACAAAGTGAAAAATAACTTTAATTTCGGAAGTCGGTATCAAAAAACGAAAATGCGGAACCAACGACACCGACTTCCAGAATTAAAGTTATATTTCACTTTGTAGTTTTTCTTTGGAAGTCGGTAGTTTTTTTTTTATAAAAAAGTTTTTTGTTACCATAGTATGAAACGGTCACTACTCCGGACTTCTGTGTAATTATTGGATTGTCTATAACAGTCGATCCTACTCGTTAGTTTGTCCAATACTCACAACAACAGATAATTACCGCTTGCGAGCAGATAATAACTTAATAGATATTCTTTCCTCGCCTTCAGTTAAATACGTGGACGTGTGGCATCTTAGGATAAGTGCTGAGTCCATAATTATTACCATGCTTGAATGGTTTGGCTGTGTAATTGGAAGACAAAATAAGAGTATTATCATCAAACTCGAGTTTCTTCAGTTTTGCAAATACACTCCCGGGCTTCTAAATCGAACCACCCTATTTGTTATACAGGTCTATTGCCTTTTTTAATTGATCGTGAATTCGAATTTGATATAATCATGACATCAAATCTACATTATCGCTTTCTCTTTCACTCATCATTATTTTGATTTTTTGCCTTATATGAAAATGCAAAATGGCTAGATTTAGGAGCCTGGAAGTGTTTTCGAAACATTGAGCTCTCTATTTCAGCTATGATATGGTAGACATAATATCCATATACCTAAAAGAGCTATCTTGGAATGCCTACGCACTGACAACCTGCTGAATTTGTGGTTAGGTAAAAGCAGAACCAATCTTCCCCAATGCATAATCAAGACTGTCATTGTTCATATAAATACGAGTAGGTACTTAAAATCGTAAGCGGCATAAATGTGGTAATATCTTAATTTAAGCTTTGATAATACCTAAGTTTGATTCCTACAGAAAGGACTATAGCTGGTACTAGCAAAAGACAGAATTGTGTGGGGAAATGGAGAGGGAGGCATTTGCCCTGCAGTGGGACAATTTACATATTATCCTGCTTTGAGTCTATATTGCAGTTGAAAAACTGTTTCTTAACACGAAAGAACAATAGCCGATTTAAGACACCCCACAATGAAAGGATACGGGTATCATAAGGTGCAACAAGACAGATAAAGATAACAACAAAGTGTGTTACAAAATTAATAAAGCCCAAATATGTGGTGCACTTGACAGTAAAACCTTAATTGGGTAAACACGAAGCCTTCTGTGCCCCGATTTTATCTATCACGACTTGTTTTACTTTTCTCCGAAACAGTCAATTTGTTTTTTATTAACACACTAAATGTGTAAGTTGGTCTTCGTATGTAAGAGAGGTGTTAACTTAATTTATGACACTTATACATGTATACATTTGAATAAATGGTTTTCTACATCGCATAAAGTGAATATATTTAAATATATGCATTAATTAAAATGTCTTTGGGATCGGACTCCCGTTTGCGGGATTCAGGATCGTGTTTTGCTAAATTAACTTTACATACTAGGAACAGTTTTAGAATGAGACTGTCGAACTATAAATTGGTCATTTGAATCCAGGATACGGTCAGTTAAAAGTGGTACAAAGACTCATCTTCCCAACCCAACCTGCTTAGCCTTTTCCCAGCCATGTTGGGGTCGGCTTCCAGTCTAACCGGATGTAGCTGAATACCGGTTTTTTTTATATGGAGCGACTGCTTATCTGACTTCCACAGGCCAGTTACTGGGTAATACGATACTAATCTTCCCAACTATGAAATAAAAAATTGGAAACCTTTTTATTTATATAGATGTGTAGTATAAATGCATTTCACTTTCTTTATTTCTTTAGACCTTATTACCACGTTGATATAAATTTCGTTTTTCTTCCCAAAAAACTACCTACTCAGAAAGAATTTCTGCATACAATAAACACACTTATGGCCTGCTGTTTTGAATTTGTCTGATCCCATGATAATCATATGCTAATATTATACAAACGCTTCGCAAAGTAAGTTGCGAATCTACTTTGATTCAATTGTTTCTTTGAATACAAATGCACTGTAAATACAGATCGCATTATTTTGAACAGATGCAGATTTATCACCGGAACTAATGTTAAGTTGTTATTGAAATGCATGCAATCTCATTATTATCTCTGGAAATATAAATAGCCTGCGCAGTTAGTCTACTGCAGTCCATTGATAAAAATAGACTATGTTTCCAAACGGGCATAATCCCGGTAATCGCTGCAAACTTGTTTTCAAGATCAAATGAATCTCATTTTTAACATGTTTTTTTCGCATTTGCCATTTTTACCCTATGAGTTAAAATAATGTTCCTATTACCTACATGATTATAATAATATAAATTTTAACATGCAATGCATATTTTTATTGCTTGGCTTGCTTTCGAAAATACTGCATGGAGCCGGTTACGGGAAATGTTATGTCAACGGAATAAGGTTGCAAAAGACATCATTCCCGTTACGGCCAAAGAGATTCGACTCCACCCGAACATACTGTAGTGTAGGTACTGTGTATATGGCTGTAGTGACTACATCTCACTTCGCCAACAGCATGGTAATTCACGGGTGCTATTAAATATGCTATCCTTAATTGCACTTCGATTTGTGGCGATTGACGGAAGAGTCCTGTTGCAGGACTTGTATCCGCTGATACATTTCACGTTAGTAATAATTTGATCAAATAACGGGAGAACGGCTGGTCGGGTTACTTAATATCCTTTAAACGTGCGTATATTTTAATGATAATTTATGTGAGCTGTAATGGTGCTGAGTTTCTCGATATCAACGTTTATATATTTTATGAAGGAAAAGGGAGTGATTGATAGGGTGGCGGCTTACAGAGTAGACTTCAATAATAACCATACACCAACCCACAGTGTATTAAGAAGCCCATTTTTCGAATATCGCATTATTACGAGTATTAAGACATCTGATAGATATAATCATTTAAATACAAGAATTCGTATCCTCATTTAGCTAGCATGCTTAGTATTTGTGAGAAAAAAAAATTGATAATCGTCCAATTTACATCCGCAAACTTAGAAGAAAAAAAAAATCTTTAACTAAACATAATATCTACGCTTGGGCTTCTTAAAAGACCGTGCAACCTAAAGTAACATTGTGCCAGGCCAGACAGTAGAACAACCATAGAAAGCACAATAATTTTAGCAAAATAATTATGAATAAATATGGAAGGTAAGCAGACAAGACTATTACAGACAAGCTATAGCTATTTCGCTGCAGACGAGGCAACAGCGAATACCAATTATAATTAATTTTCTTAAGCCTCAAAGCCCAAGTTTACTTGAAAAGCTAATTGCAACAATTACTATGTTATGACCGTGCATAACCAAGAAGCCCTTTGCGTAAGGAAATAGTAATGTATGAGGAAATAAGCAGACATACTAAAATACTACTTGCCTTTATTACGTTTCGTTTTGCTTAGGACCCTTAATTCTGTCAAGAAAAGGGTCACTTTTTTTTTTAAATCATTTATTTATTTCAGATATTCATCCATACATGTTTCATTAAAAGTTTAAAATAATAATAATAATTTTACATTTCATCATAATTGACACAATATTATTCAGCTTTTCGTATATTAGGTAAAAGTGAATATAATTCAAATTTTACTTCGGTTCCGATTTAAATTAAATATTTTCCTCAATAATGAAGATTTAAAAAAAACCGAAGTCTTCATCGATTTTTTGTTACTACCTTAAAAATAAAAAACTTGTAAATCAAGTTTTTCATCATTTATCCCTCTTTCTAGTTTTATCTGTTACAGGAAGACAGCACTATTTTTATGATATAAGTTATTTCACTGCACATTCCTTGGCGCCACCGCTACTATATCGGGAAAAGCTGGTTTTCCTCAGACCGCTATCAGGCTGCAGACGCTTCATGTTAAACCAGAAAAGCATCATATATCCATGAATGAACAGGTCTAATCAGTCCTAATAAGAACAAGACCAGTCTATCCTACCAGGCAGAACCTTTCAAAGTCGGAAAACCGCTACCATGAATAAGAATTAACAAACTATAAGGTCCCATTAAAATAGATGGGGAAACTTTTAGAAATCATTCAGACCACCAAAATAGGGACAATAGTAAAAAAAAAATATATAAGAAAAACACATTAGAAACTTACAAGAAAAATAATCAGCTAACGAAAATACACGAATGTGCCGGCAATTTATTATTTTAGGTCAAAATAAAATCACTTTAATCAGTGTTTTTATTTGCTTGGATATCTTTGGTTAGACGTAGTGAGCGTTGTGTTAAAATTTGTCCATCATTTACAAACTAATGAATACTAAACAGAAACAGATTGACACTTGTTCGCATTGAAATGTATCAATCATGCAAATCGAGTTAATACCAAAGATTTTATCTTATTAACAGTCACCTTCTTCTTAGCAATATAAATGGACTCGGCGCAGAATTCGTCTACGTGTTTGGCGCCATTACTAGCGTTCATCACTTCGTGTAACATGCTATACGTAGGACGTGATATTAAGTGTCCTGTCGTTTGTGGTTGGGCACCATATTTACACTCCAAAGCAGAGTCGTCTATGAATCTCCACTTGAACAGGTTTTCCTTGCTTCAGCCAACCTGGGTCCGGAGTCTGTTTAAGGACCAGCAGTGCGATTCTGTAACCATCTCACCGTGAAAACTTAGGTGAAGTGAGCGTGGAGTGTGCTGTCAGTCTCATCCCACCTGATACTAGGGATTGACCAAAAATACATTTACAATCATAATCGAGACTTTAATATTTTTTTATGTTTTTCTATTGATAATTTTATAAACATTACTATTTTGTGGGATTTGTAATCTAGGAAAAAAATGAAATTCTGATTAAGTTTCTGTTTTGCTATTTTATTTGAAAACCCAAAAATAGTTAGTTATATTTAGACAACTAAAATACTACTTTTGAAATTATATAAAATGATCAATAGAATTAGCGTAAAAATGTTACTAAAATTTCGATTATGATTGTAAATGTTTGCTTAGTCAATCCCTAGCATCAGTGGTATGAAACTGACAGCTCACTCCATGCAAGTTTTCACGGTGAGATTTTTATAGAATCGACATGCAGGTTACTCAAAGCAACTCATGTCTATCTGAGAGAGATCACCAGCGGAACGGGTGGAACGAATGGTTTGGGTAAGGAAGCTCTGTCTCGCCACAGCTTCATTCTCTCTTTTGATCGTTAATTAATCTTAAAAAAGAATATGGCCTCTATATTTCGTTTTTATTACAATCGTCGACCATAAAAGAAAAAGAAAGTGCGTTAACGCATGTGCGAAAAGGTTCAAAGGGAAGTTGGTGTTAGTCGCCCACTATTCAATCGACATTTTGTAGGGCAAAGATTTTAACCCACATATATATGTGGGTTAAAATCTTTGCCCTACAAAATTCACCGTGACTAATCGAAAAATAACATACCTGGGACCTTATAGGAATTTGAAACATGTTCCACAGAAGTTAACTACAAAATGAATAGGTTTTGATGATTCTAAAAAACACGATCTTCACTTGGTCGACAATTTGGCCCAAAGTGTAAAATTAAACCATCAAATATTGTTATAACTTGGACTTCTGCTTTCCCTACCACGAGAACGAGCTCAAACATACAACATGCCAAAACTATCAAGCAAACACACTAGTGACAAACTGAACGACTTGACACTTGAACCGTGTCTAAACGAGCAGTCAGTGCAAACACTATGCCGATGTGCAGGCGCAGCTCTCAAACATTCACGAGTGGACAGACACTGTTGAGAATGAAGTGCAATTTTCTGACAAATATTGCAAGTAATACTGTACTATTATGTGTAGTGTGATCTAAGAACTCTTTTGATAACAAGATATGACGTTTAAAAATAGTCGTCTCATTAGCATAATTTGAAATATTGTGTTGCTAGTCACACAAAAAAAATAATTAAGTAATAGGTTTCACGACCAATTATTTATTTCTATTTGCAATTCTGGGAACTTTCCCAGAATTGCAAATAGAAATCCTAGATTCCTATCTTGGTACTTACCAAGATAACAGAGAAATTATAACAACCAATGCAAAGCAAAGGTTGCGTAGCCCAGTTTACTTAAAGTCGCGGCGCCTGTAATACAACTTTTTCCTAGTAAAGGCATCAAACATTAAAATACTTTTGTAAATTAATTCTAAGATTTTAATGTTAATATTTTAACAATTTGAATTCTGAATATAATTATCTACGAGTATATAAATTAGTATGCTTATAAATAATTATATTTATATTCAGAATAAACATTAATTAACGCGTTCAAACAAACAAACTCTTCAGCTTTATTTAATAATAAACTTGAAGAGTTTGTTTGAACGGGTTAATCTCTAGAACTACCTGTCGGATATTGAAAAAATATTTTCACATTTGATAGCCCAATTCATTAGGAAGGCTAGGATTTAATATAACGTTGGGAACCTCAAGAGCCGAGCAAAAAGATATAATGTCAGAAAGAACGTAAGCGAAAACAAAATAAAAAAAATGTCAATCTAAAAAAAAGTGGCGCGTGTGGCCCCAAGCAGCGCAGCGGGCAACATGTAATATGTTTGTTACTTCTTCACGCAAAAACTAATGAACCGATTGCGATGAAAGTTGATATGTACATAGCTGTGACTTAAAGCTCTTACTTTTTATCCTGATACTCCCAGGGAATCGAAACATACGCGGGTGAAACCGCGAGGTGCAGCTAGTTATTTATAAAGTGGCACCAGTGCCGAAGCAAACGAGAGACGCTGTCAAATGATCCCTGCCCCCAACACTGCAATTGCATTCAATTCCCCTGCGTTCGTTGTCACTAGACAGTAAATCAAGCAAATAGAATGTGAGTTGTTCAAACATTTACAAGAACAAACTGCAATTCAAAGTGCCGCGATTCAATTTAAAGTTTCAATTTAAACACGACTATCACAATTCATTACACATTACAAATAACTGAACTCGTTTAATAAGTAACCGATTAACGGAAAGTGACTGATGAACGTCTGATGTCCAATGTCCATACATTCCTCTTCTCTGACGCAAAAAAAGGTTTGATTCACACATAAATAGGAAAAAGTGAAGGCGGTGTTAGTGAAGATTAATTTATTACTTTAGTAGTAAATAGCAAGATTTATCTGTCTCTATGTGATGTAAAAACAGTCGAGTAATCGAGGTAGGTTACAGTTGCAATGACAGAGATGATCTTAGACTCGTAATAATATGAATACCGTTCATGTTATGTTATAAGGATCATAGCATTAAATAAATTCTTTTGGAAAATAGTTTATGAGCTTTTTATTTATTTTAACCCGCACAAGTCTCGATCCTGAAGAAATATCGGAAAATAGGCATCATATGTCATAATCCAGGTCATGGTCTACCCATGTGTCAAATTTCATCCCAATCCGTTCGGTCGTTTAAGCGTGAAAGCGTAAGAAACAAACATACAAAAAATATAATCCTTTCTCTTTATAAAATTAGTTTAGATTATATACATATTATATCTGCTTGTTTTGAATTATTGATACCTAGTGCCAATTACAATAAGTAGGCACTTCTAGAACTCATTGTGGATCATAAGCGTCATCCGGTGTACGTATTAAACCAGAGGGAAAGTCAGGAAAACACCACTTTTACGGTCTAAAATAGTCTAAATGATTCATTTAATTGATAAAACTATAGATGTTTATCGAAAGGTTTGATGTCAGATCGATTTTAATTAGGAGAGAATGTTAAGCTACTGGTCTTATCGGAGTTAACTTGACAGCCGACATGACAAGGTAGACATGACAAGGTTCGCCGTGTTATCTGTAGGAAGGGTATCATTCAATCAATCAACACAGCCTATCACAGTCCACTGCGGGACATAGGCCTCTCATAGACTGCGCCACAACACCCTGTCCTCCGCCTTCCGCATCCAGTCTACCCCAGCTACCTTCTTTAGGTCGTCCGTCCATCTAGCTGGGGGGCGTCCCACACTACGTTTGCCGATACGCGGTCTCCACTCCAGGACTCGTCTGTTCCACCGGCCATCGGTCCTTCGACAGATATGGCCAGCCCACTGCCACTTCACTTTGCTTACTCTGCAAGCTATTTCGATAACTGCGGTTCTTTTCGGGATAATCACATTCCTGATTTTAGCCTTAACCAACGCTAATTATATAAAAAAACTACTATTTGTTAAGCCAATAAAGTCGTTTAAGTAAAAGTCTCTTTTCTAACATTTCCGACCCAAGGGACCAATTTTATATAAAACTAGCTTCGGTTCGCGACTGCGTTCGCGTGAATTTTTTTTCTCCCGATCCACCCTGTCGCATCGCACATTACTTCGTTTTCGTTTACGTTAGCGTTCTTACTGGCTTTGTTTGCTCGGCTCCTCAGGATTCTAGCGTGATGTTAAGTAGCCTATAGCCTTCCTCAAGAATTGGGCTATCATATCCAAATAGAATTTTCGAAATCCGACTGGTAGTTCCGGAGATTAGCACATTCAAACAAACAAACTCTTCAGCTTTATTATTAGTTCATATACAACGTGTAACGTTAAATGCGCAAAGCCTGAAAATAGTTTGATCAGAATAACGAGCAGAATTAATTGATCCACTTTTTAATATAGGTCACATTTTTCAAAAAAACTTTATTAAAAATGTTGCCTTGTCTATTTATTAATAGGTCAAGCAACCCAATGTCAGCGCGGCGCAGCGGCCCAGTGACGACTCCTCCCTCGATAAAGCGTCGTCGCAGACGCAAGAAACGATCAGAATCGCCAGTAAAACTAAAACAGCACATAAAACCTTTACAATATTTTTAATGACTTATTTTCTCTCTGAAATAGGTCAATTGAATTAAAAATCAGTGGGGGTGTCTGAGGTTTTGCGCATTTAACGTTACACGTTGTATAGATAACAATAAACAAATCCATGTTTGATGTATTAATGTCAAGTATTAATTTAAGGTATTCATTTACCGTTTAGAAATCATGATAACATTTGCAAATTAAAAATATCCAAGCAAAAACAAAGTCGTATGTCCAATGTCCATGTTCACTTCCATTTATTCGCTATAATTTATTGCAAAGCTGTAAACGCATCCATACCTACGCCGCTGGAAGCGACGTGCCGAGGTAAGATTATGTCAACTATTAGCATTAATCTGTCCCGTTTATTCGTCGCCATCTCCAGCTCGGTATGGCCTACCGTTGCGTACCAGTCAACGGAATTGTGTTCAATAAAGCACTGTGTCAGCTAGCGGTATGCACTTTTTTTCTTTTCTCTGTCCAATCCACCTTGGTTGCTCGAACAACAATGACGATCTGAGGGGCAATTCTCGCAATTTTAAGATCGTTCACAATCTGATTTCAGTCTCAATCTGTCAAAAATACCTCTAATTTCCCTACATTTTTGGCATATGTTTCTCGCCCAGAAAAGACTGCAACTAGATTTTGAACGTTTTAAATTATGAGAATCGGCCTTCTGGACTTTTTTTTTACTTGATCTCATCTAATACCGTAGTTTACTTCTTATTTCAGTCTCGATGACACAAAACACTGGACTGTATCGGTCCTCAGTTGACACAAAAAAGCATGAACGCGTCATTAATTTCCTTACACGTAAATTTAGAAAGTAACACCTCAAAATCAAACACAAAGGCGTTAAATAACAAGTTCACTTTTCGTTTCGAGTGTTTAATGATAGCATCGGCGATAAATGGCGAGATCTACAGTAGTAAATAGCGGATAGTAGATTCAATGTACTTAAATGGAAACCTCTCACTAACGTCTGTAAGTGTAACTTGTAATCTAGTATGGCGATATCACTTCTGACGGAGCTCGGAACTGTTATACGAACTGGCTGTACGAGTATTATCATTCGCATTATGCATTACTGTAGGAGGCATGAATTATGATTCGACCTACGGTTATTTATCAAAGCTAAAGAATTAATAATGAACGCAGTGTGAGTGATAGCAGATGCAGGAGAAAACGTCATTAGCAGTATTTGGAGCAAACGGACGTGGGAAACTGTCATTGGAGAAGTTATAATAACCGAGCTGAGTGCGAAATCAGAATAGATTAACAATTATACAACGAATCGGTTTCTTTTTCGCTGCACATTGTTAATACGGATCGGTATAAATGATCCGGCGGAGGTAGACATTGGTGGCGATCTCGGAAACGTGACCGCTGCTCTTGTTTGGATTGCGGTTGGAATTACTGTAAGCGGACGAAAGTTTTAACCTACATTTGGTCAGGCACGTATGTATCAGTGGACAGAATTTCCCTGCTTCGACACGGGTCAAACTTTAATCATGCCAGTGTGTTGCATTGCGGAACGAATGCAAAGGTTGTTCGCGAATCATTTTAACTCAGCAATTGAGTATGCAGCTCACGTCGGCAAGCGAAATCCTCGTGCTGTCGGCTCGTGCCGCCAAGTGACTCGGACTACTAATGCGTTTGTTTACTTAAAACTCGGTCAAGTTCACGATCATTCATGAGATTGAGATTCACTTGCACCCGTAAGCTTCTTGAATTAAGAATTTCGGACTTCCTACTTTAGCTCTGTCTAAGTAATACTAACATGCTAGATATCTTCGCTTTCTTCGAGCATTTCACCGACAAAGCCTTTAAAGGACTTTTGTTACTCACTGCCGACAAGATACAGCTATGGGTATATCAGCATGCCACTATCTTGAACAGCTGGGATAGACAAATCGGGGAGACTATGGGAAGCCTTTCTCCGTTCGCCGCTCACGCAGCGCGGAATCTGCGCCCCTTCGATTAATCTAACCCGATGTGATTTCTTATCTGATCAATACAACGTGGGTCGAGTATAAGTTTCCTCGCAAACAGTCAACAGTCAGCGTTTCGTGATATAGAGATGCGTGTAGAAAATTGTTGTAGCGGAATAATTTGTAGCGTTTTGCATATGCCGATAGGATGCGTTCAATTGCTTCCTGTCTCAAACGTTTATGTTACGTGTAATGCAACGTTCGCATAACGAATACGTCAAGGCGGGGCGCTTTATAAAGCAGGATACTACTAATAAATATTCTTTAGAATTTATATCAGTTTAATGACCTGCAATATAAGATGTTTGAGCAAAGACCTTCTTGTTCCAAATTCGATAACAACGAGCTTATATGGACAATTGTGTCTACTCCCATGTCTCCGAACTAATGGATCCCTTTTAAGGTACCATTCCTTGAAAATGAGGTCAATCGCCCACCGAGCCAATGGTAATGATCGTGAGATACTAATGTACACTACAATGCTTGATATAAAATAAATATAATAATACAAGCATATGACTTTGAATGAAGATATTCGGTTAATTGTGTTCGCATTACTTTTATGGAGCGTGGGTGAATTAAAAATAAGTGTCCGTCATCGAGCGCGATATATCAAAAACATGAAACTGCTCAAAATACACATCATAGAGAAAATTGCAGCTAGTTAAATTATCTGAAGCATCACTCCAAGTAAACCGCTACCTATGTTGATGTCAGTTGACGGACGAGATGTCGCGGGTATATATCAGCCGTTGCAAATTGTACAAAATGACATTTCGCGACGAGCAATTTAAAAGTTATTAATTTCCCAGATTATGCTCCAATTTTAGAGTAATCGAGACGGTGAAAGAACTGTTAATTTGGTTAACAAACTAAACCGTGCGCGGAAGTTGTTGAATTTTTAAACAGCTAAGAGTTTCGTGACTTAAAAGAAGATGTAGTAAGATTTACGAGGCAATAGCTAACATGCAATGCATGTTTTCGTATTTTCAATTTAAATTAAAAAAACTCAATACAAGGCGCTATACGTGTAGCTATGTAAATAGACACTACCCTTTATTTATTTATTTAAACTTTTCGCACAAAAGGTACAAAAGGCGGTCATAATGTCTTAGGCATTCTCTACCAGTCAACCAAGGGTGGTGAAGAGATTAGATGGCAGGTGCTTTGGTTGAGAGGACAATGATAAGAATAAAAAATAAAAAAAAATAGACAAATACATACAATTTAGGTTATAAACACATACAAATTCTCTGACCGCAGTCGGCAAAAAAGCGTCAGCAACAGTCACGACCAACCGTAATTAACCCCGGGTTCAAACTATCCTAGCGTGAACCTGTGCGTTATTAAAGCCTTACAAGGGGGAGAAAGTTCAACAGGCGAACACTCGACACCCTTATTACGGATGAAAGATGAATTTGAAACCAATTAGTACACGATTACGTAACAACTTATCGACGTCTCGAAGACATAAAGGCATTCACAAAAGGCTACGTAATGGGTGAAAGCAATGGAATCTGAAGGCCTCATCATCCGGTCTGATAACCTGAGCCGCTATTGTACACTCGCAACCTCTAACCGAACAACAATAAGGGAGAGTTGAGCTCATTGAAACGGATTTTTCATTTTCCTAAATGAGTTGCTGGTTGTAAAGTCTCAGATAGGTTATTAGGCGTCGTCGGTAGCATTGTGTAAGTCATCGATGTGGTTTGCCACAATGGTAGCTTTCTCGTGGCCTTTGTGCTCGCTTTTGAGCTGTCAATAAAGATATTCTCCTAACGTAGTAATGACTGTTCTGGCGAGACGATAATTATCGTTGACTATTCTAGTGATTATGAATTCGAGAGTGCAATCTGTTTGTGTGATTCCCAGTGTGTAGAATATGTGGATGGCACTTATCACTCAGTGTTACTAGGTGAGTGGGGACATAACATTGCTGCATCAGTTGGGCAGAGATGTACTCTTATAGATAAATTGTTTATCATCACATCATAGTGTTTACATGAACATTATTAATTGATGAGCTTATTTCTACTTACAGTGCATTGTTCTCCTCCCTCACTTTTTTCATTCCTTTTTATTCAATTACAATTTTCCGATCTGGGAATGAAATCTAGAATTTCAAAGTCCGACACCATGATTAAATTAGTTACCGTTCGACACATTTCAGGTCGTGGGCATTAGTATCTTCGTAGCGACATCGACATGAGAAACTATTCGCAATTTATGTGAATCACGTACACAAACTGTCACCGTAACATGTTTTGTGCTTACCGGAGAACAGTTACTAAAGTTCCTTTTTAGAAAAGATATGCCGTAATAAAATACGACTATTCTATCCGTACCATCTAAGGGAAGGCTAGAAAGCGGTAACAGCCTAACTTCCTGGATATCTAACTTTAAGCTTTTGTATTGGTTTGAAGACGATTGGGTGGCTATTTTAAGATCTAAGAGTATCGGTACTCGAACCATAAGTTGACGGCATAGCGATGCATCTCACGCACATTTATGCCACAGTCGAGTGCAAGATATCTCCCGTTAGATACAAATTCCACGGAGGCGGTAACAATAGCCGTTGAGAGATCATCGAAGGGCAATTTGGGTCTATATTGTATAGGCGAAGGGCCCCGGGCAAGAAAAGGCGCTGCAACACAAATGACCGACGAACCAGAAACACGTCGTCGATTTAATTGAAAAGTAAAAAACATAAGACAGATGAAATTAGCCGTGTCCCCTCCGATACGGTGAAATAAGTTACGCGACACGCCTAAAAAAGGAAGAACTTGTTCTAATTCAATATCGAATGTACCGTTCATTCCAAATTTACGGCTTTGTCTGTCATTTTGTCTCTCTGTTATGATGCTGTCAAGTTTTGGTGCTTGTGCGCGGTAGCCCAGCCAGTTACAAATTGCTGATGTCATTGTAAAAAGTGAAATTTTTAGGATGACCTTCCAAAATCGACACATCGAACGAAAGAGTGGACGAAAGTTCAACTCATGCCAACATGACAAATTAATTGAAAATCACTTACGTTCTTTTGCTTTAAAATAGGTATCGCTTGTAGTACACAAGACAACAACACTTGTAGTAAAAATGTGTTCTCTAGTAAGAGCCAACACATTTTTAACATCGAACAAACTGTTATTCGACCAAAATAGAGTGGCAGTGCCCTAAAGAATCTATCTATTGTGGTTCTTTCACGGAAACTTCACGGAACGTTACAACCTTCGTACAATACAGCTTTCTATAGAGATTGATCGGCTTTGTCCGTCTTACCGCAAGCGAATTCAAACCTCAATGATTCGTTCAAAATGGGTGATAATGTCCAACGGCCAGGGTTGTACTTCAAATATTATGACGGAAGCAAGCCTGGAATAACCACGGAATTTCATAGCGACGTAAATATCTATACACATAATCGTTTTGCTTGCCAAGTCCTAGGCTATTAAAGTGTTAATCACATTTCAATTTATTAACAGCCATTTTTTTAGCAGCAAACAAGGCTTATTCTATTCTGACATTTGGTCCTAAGGTGCATTTAATTCACGACTATGCAGGAACGGTAAACGAATAATATGGACATGAGGGTAATAAATCTTGAAGTATTAAAGCCATAAAAGGTAAGCAAATTGTTTGCAGTTCATTACTTCGTTGTCGCCCTCAGCGAGCATAACTTGAGTGAAAAACGATGGGCATTTGACAGGTCATTTGAGTTTGTAGGAAGTGCATCGCAAGCACAGTTACCGATAGTAAGCAGTAGGTTTTCAACCCAGAAAGGAGTCAATGGCGTGTGAAGCGCCGCGGGTCAGCGTTGTGTTAATGCGCTAGTCACGAACCGTGAGCGTATATGAGTATCACTTGACGTACCAATGTTTCGCAATTAGCAGAGAAAATGTTAAGGAGTATCGTGCAAATAGTGCTTAGAAAAATGCACTATATGCAAATAGAATCTATTTTGCACGACGCTGTAAATCGTAATAGTAGTCCTTTTATTTCCATTTATAGACAATTTATAACATAAGTTGTAAGTAGCTGCCAAGACTGCCATTTGCGAAGGGTTAATTTATGTATAGCCATTGACATAAGTTTCATCAATATAGATATTGGTAGCTTATTGCTCGTAAAGACAAATTCGTTGCATATCTTGTTCAATTTAATGAACAGATTAGAGAAATGAAATAAGAGAGATATGAATATGCTTTCAGAACTGGTTAATAAAATAAAATGTATTTGAAAACTGTATCACCACAAGGTACCTCGTAATTTCAAACTAAACCATAATAAATACTGTGTGAACAATGAATAAATCCTGAAACATATAGAGAAATTAAACATTCAACGACATCTATGTTTGTCGGTTAACTGCATGAGATATGACGAGAAACCGTAAGCATAACTGTGACGGTTAATTTAGAGCATTATAATGACCGGGACTTTATTAATGACTCAATATGCTTGATCATAGAGACCTAGACCTAAGCTCTATGGTTTCTTTTATAAGTCTTTATACAACAAGTTGATATACCACCATTAAGAGAATTATAAATCAGCAAACATACAACAGTAATGTTATAACGACTTCATTATATACTTAGGGAGCTTTGAGAAAATAGCTTTATTGAAAAGGCTTAGGCAGGCGCCACACCATGGATTCCTACTGCTAAGCTACGTGTATAACTCACATCTCATCAGCGACAGGCGCCACCGAGCTACACGTAGACTTCAAAATGTCGGATTTACTGCCGTAAACTAACAGCGTAGTGCATTTACAACCTTATACAAAAAGTGGGACACTGTCGCCATAACAATAATGTTTATCTCTGCAGAAACATTTTAATCTAGACGCTACAAGCTTTTATAGTCACGAGAATTTAGACATGATCACGAAACTGGAGAAGTATTCCAAGAAAGCCTCTGTGCAAACACGAAGAAACATTCAAGTTTAATACATTTTATTTTATCCCTACTATTCCTAGCTCTCGAGCCTTTAACCTCGGAAAGACCACCCTATATATAATAGGCGTCAGATGATACTATCTAGTGAGAAAGTGGCAACATCCATTGGTATACTGATAACATCATAATGCAAAACCCAGTTTCCGAAGGTTGCGAAGGTCACACAGTACCTGGTTCTCGTATAGCACGAGGCTCGCGTGTCGGGGATTAAGAAACTGGTCTTTAGTTCGCTAATGAGAACGCGGCCGAAGAAAACCGGAGCTTGCGAAAAGCTAAAATATACTCGTACATAGAAGGAGGTTAAATGGGTACCTCAAACCTGAGAGGAAAAGGATTTCTGTAAAAAAGGGCGAAATGTACGAGAAAAACTGTCTTCTGTAGTACCTACACTACAGAAGACAGTTTTTCTCGTACATTTCAAATACCGTGACCTATCGTTTAACCTAGCCAGCAGTCCAAACGCTTTGCTTACAGTACTGATAAATGTCCTTATTTGAATCACATCTACTTCACAACGAAAGTTTTCGTAATGAGAAATCAGATAAGGTTAATATTGTTATGTGAACGTGACTTCAAATAAAGTTCAGCAATCATTTTCCAGTCAGTCAGGTCAAAGTCAGACCTTAGGGCATGCTAGATGAGCCAGTCTAGAATCAATTTGACAAAGTATCCGATGTAACTATGTCATGGGGTTATAGTAATCCGAGAGAAGAGTCCGTTAGGCGAAGTTCACGCGGCACCGTGAAATTATACAAACCAATCATCGGGACTAGTGACTTTTCATGGTGACCTCAGACGGATCGGAAAATGATAGGAACGTATATTCAATTGCGGGGTGAATTATGTATTTACTGCCAATAAAACGTAGATGTGAATTACTATTGCATTCAGATAACTTATAAGATTGTTAAGTAGATAGTAATATTATGCACAGTTGCTTGATTTGAACTTCAATGAAAGATCTTATAATACCTTGGGACAAAATGTGATACATAAATTTACTGCCAAACAGCAAATATTTATATAATTATGTTGATCACTGTTTAGCTTTGGTAGCTACATCGAAGTTGAAACTCATCACTTAAATAAACATCGACTTTGAAAACCGTAACGCCTGTGTCATACTACGGCACTGCTGCACTTATAACAACAGCTAAAATAGCTTCATTTTGATCACTATTATCATTATTTCTATTAATTTCATCAGCGTTGTCATTGATTGATTTAATTATTGCGATAACTTCCCTTAGCAGGCCAGCACTATACACAACAGCGTTCGTAGCCATCAATGCATTGATATTCTTCCTTCTATACGCTTCTTTAGCAAATCCCATCCGACAGAAAATAGAAAAAACAAGATCTCTAACATCATTTTAACAGGACATAACAACCCATTCACCACGCAATTCGCAAAGCCTTTAACATATTCTTAAATGCACAACATTTACAATAAGTTGTGGCGAATTTCCAATCAGTTGCATCATAAATCTACGTCAATAGTGAAGACTTGAGAACGACATGGGCGGTTAATTCAACTCCATATAAATCCGGTCGTTATACTAACAGGCGGTATGGGGAATATGTTAGCAACTAGAGAGAACTGGTTGCATTCAAGTGGTTGCGTAAAGGTCCTTCTATGGTATTTGTTATACTTGAAGGTACTTTTTAGATGGCATTAAATACAGTTCATCTGGCAGCATTTCTTCTTTAAATAGCATCATACCTACTAATCCTTTGTCCTCCAAAAAAAAAAAAAAAAAACCCATTGGTGAGACGGACTGGTATTCGCAACTCCACATCAAAGCGCGTATTTTGCGTACGGTGTTATATGCTATGGGTTACCTAAGCGGTTTGGGGGCTAAATATAAATATCAATACCATTGTACATCTGTACATATTAATTCCATGACGGTGCCCTATATAGTACATTAGTATTCCATGACTGCGTGACAG
Organism: Eremobia ochroleuca; assembly: GCA_949629135.1. Classification (NCBI taxonomy): domain Eukaryota; kingdom Metazoa; phylum Arthropoda; class Insecta; order Lepidoptera; family Noctuidae; genus Eremobia; species Eremobia ochroleuca. The sequence continues at coordinate 9,346,065 of OX451397.1, read as the reverse complement.
AAATTGTATTGACGAAACAAGAAGGTGACGTTAGTTCCGATTTTGGCGCTACATCAACCTTGCAGCGTAGTATTTGTGGTCTGATAACTGTTTTTACCTATTTACTCGTATAATGTCAGAACTAATTTCTGCAATTAGGTATACCGTCTAGAGATGGGCATATACCCGGTAAAATCCCAGACTTTGGGTAAATACCCATTTATACCCATTTTTACCTTCCCAATTTTAATTTATATCGGGTAAAAATAAAATCAGTTTAATTTAAACTAATTATTGGTTTTTGTAGGGTTCCGTACCTCAAAAAGAAAAAAACGGAACCCTTATAGGATCACTTGGTTGTCTGTCTGTCTGTCAGTCTGTCAAGACCCTTTTTCTCAGTAACACGTGGAGGTATCAAGCTGAAATTAATATCAAATACATAGGAGCTCCAAGGGACCATAGGTCTATGTATTTGACATTAATTTCAAATACAATAAAAATAAAAAAAATCTAGCTTCTAAGTTAGCACAAAAGTACTAACTTAGAAGCTAGATTTTTTTTAGAGCTCCAAGGGACCATAGGCATTTGATATTAATTTCAGCTTGATACCTCCACGTGTTACTGAGAAAAAGGGTATTGACAGACTGACAGACAGACAGACAACCAAGTGATCCTATAAGGGTTCCGTTTTTTCTTTTCGAGGTACGGAACTCTAAAAATACAATAATTAGTTTAAATTAAACTGATTTTATTTTTACTTGATAAATAAAAATTGGGAAGGTAAAAATGTGTATAAATGGGTATTTACCCAAAGTCTGGGATTTTACCGGGTTTATGCCCATCTCTAATACCGTCTTATCTTGTCTTTCGTAGTAAATAAAACAAGGTAGTCTTAACCGCAGTTACCCTCGGTTTCTGAAACGTAAATAAATCTCTGAAACCTCTCTGTGATCGTGAAATTCGTGAAATTACATACTCTCTCGTAGAAACAGAAGGAACTACGTGACCACGTTCAATCATATTTAAATAATTAAGCAAGCATATTGCAGTATTTTCACATAATAAGGTAAACTAACTGTAACGTGAAAAATGAAACCAAGTTCTAAAACTTTATCTGTGGAATGAACTTTATTAATATCCGTCATAAACGTTTCCTTTTCAAATAATAATCCCATTTGCTTTGATATCAAAATGAATTAAACGAACGTAAAACCTGGAAGTTGATGTGAATGTAATTGAGATAGAAGTAATATTACATAATAATATAATAGTAATTTATATTATAACACTAAATTAAATTGCAAGTGAGTTCATAGACTCAAGGAACACAGTAATTGAGAGATTATGACCCAAGTTTATTCTCTAAAGACCTTAGAAGAAATGAGTGTAAAAGAAATAAATTAAATTGAATCAGAGAATTGTTAAGAAAATAAAGGACAGATATACAAGTTGGATACCAACAAATAAATATAATTTTAAGTAAACAGTTTGATGTGAAAATATAGTGGCTTAACAACTATGTTTACTTAGAATTTACATACAATGGGTATTTAAAGTCTGCTAAGTGTCCTAATACGGAATGTAAACACCAAGCTACGGAAGGTGTTTTACGACAATATGAGATATTCGCGCGTAAAATGCTGAACAAGGCCTGCAAAACGAGCATGCAAGTGTCTGTGCTTATGTAGATATTACTCAAATAAGTTTACCGACCGTAATATTGCACGATAAACTTATTCGTGAAGTTCTAACGGCATGCGACAGGTGAGGACATCAACCATCCGCGGCGGAAACTCAGAGCTATTACAAAATGCGACTATAAAGCCCCGTCTCCTCTCGACGATTTGCGGTTTCAGCCAGGAGGGAATACGGACACTAACTGCTAGCTCATTTCCACTTCGGATTTAAAGCTAACCACAGCCACTTCGCAAAGTCGCCGTCATGAACCGTGCAGACACTCGAACTTAAAGTACACTTAAAACCCTAGGGAAACTTACAGAAGCAAAGAATTCGCGTCACAAGTCACTAGTGCCATATTTATGATTTCCCAAGAGCAAATATTCAGGGTTGTAATTAGAATTTATTATTGTCTGCAATGAAAGATGAATATTAACAAGAATCTAATTAGCGTTACATACTGATGCATATCGCAGTTAATCGCTGCTGCAACACATATTTGCGTCAGAATAAGTGGGGCTTTCGACGTCAACCAGCACGGAAGATGATGAAAAAAGTAGCGTTTCCGAGTCGAGTATCGCACGGCATATCTGTCTCAATGGAGCAGTTCAGTTGTTTGTAACAATACAGCTCAGTGAGATGCATGACAAAAAGTTTATAAACACAATAACTTAGCGGTTCCCGACCTTGCATTTCACTCGGAACTGGGCTGTGGTCGTGCCTGTAGATCCCACTTCGGTGAACGATTCAATTGCATCGCTAACTGTAATACCGTTTTGAGTACCGCTTAATCCAAAGACGTAACTATTGTTACGAAAGAAAATGAACTCGATAAAGTTGAATTTATTAATATTGGAGCGTGGAGTCGAAAAGACATCAACTACGACGCGTAGACTGTTTAGTTACTTTACAGTTAGTGAAATAAAATCAGATGAAGTAGTTAGACTAGACTATTGTCATACAATCAAATTTTGTGATATAAGTTTTAAGATTTTCTAGCCACAAGAGCTGCATCGTGCTCTGCATTACACACTGCTCTGCCTAAATGGCACTATTATCTCTTGTAGTATAGTCTAAAACCGATAGTCTCTCTACTGCTTCATCGTTCTCTGTTTTCTGAACTCCATCAAACTATAGTTCGCTGAAAAAATCTTTGAAATGCAAAGGAATGAGAGAACCATCTTTGGATTATAAAATCTAATTGTCTTACGTCTTTTTGCATTACATTGGGCGAATTATCCGGAAGCGCTTAGAATAATTACCTATACAACACATTATACAAGTTATTTAAGAATACGATCTTGATAACATAGTAATTTGTAATGTTCTTCATGGCAAAAAGAAAGATTGCCGACTGTATTATTGTACATAATTTAAATAATTATAACTGATGTAAGAGCATTCCACGATATCTATTACAATTGAATATTCAATAGTTCGTGGGAACACAATTGAAAATCTTATACATAAAAATAAAAAAGAATATTTACGAACAAAAACAACTGTGATGTAATAGCTAATTAGCTTTTATAATTGTTGTTAATCAACGCTTTCACACATGTGTGGTTACATGGTTTGTAGGCAATGAATTATCTACATAGTTACAAAGTGACTGCAAGTAAGTAAAAGAAAGTACGATGATTTGATATATATTACAGACAAGAAATAGATAGCTTTCCCCGTGGAAGAAGAAAACTTGAAGCCGAAACCAGGGGTTACTCGACGGATGCTCAAGCGCATGTAGACCGTATCGGCAAGAGCAGCCGACAAAACGGTGCGTCACGCCCAACTAAGCCACGCAACGTTACAAACATAAGAAGAAACGGCAAAATGATGTGCGATATTTGTAACCACTACTCTAATTCATACTTTACACTATAACAAAGAGAGAACCAAAAAACATAATGTGTTCATGAATAAAGAAAAACGTAATAGAAACACTTTCATTCAAGACCATTAAAATAAATTTACAAACAACAGCGATAAATTAAACATTACACTTAAAAGCGAAATTAAATCATGAGAAATGCACAATTGTTCCAAATATTACATGAGCGGAATGACATTTTCGCTTCTCAGATTATTAAACATGAAGACGTTTCTGCTCACGAACTTAAGTGACGTAGATCAGCGTTTGTTTGGATAGTGAAAACGAGGAACAAAAACTGACCCAGATGTGCTAACAGGTGCCTCCGATATGCAACTCATGTCAACTGAACCGTAAAAGTTTTTACCAATAGTATTTGTTGATTTGTACAATATTCCGGAAGGCATTCAGAGAAGAAACATTCCCGGAGCTATAAAAAAGGTAAAATTACCGAGGCACCCGAACTTTACCTATATCGTGATAAACAATAACATTACCGCTATAACACCGTAAGGGTCAACAAGCCAACATTTTTGAAGTGATTACCGGCGATAAGCATCTCGCAGATCAGATTAAAGCTGAACAAGAAGAAAGTAAATCGTTCAAGCGATTATTCGATAGCAAATTAGATTGCCTTGAACGTAATGATTCAAAGTTACTAAATGAGAAAACAATACTCGTAGATGTTTATCGGGGACGTGTAAACGTAGCTAAACCGCTTCAATGAATTGCAAAGGCATTGGCAGTTGAATGCAAGTAGGCTATTGAACAAATCATCTTTTGATATAGGCACGATTTGGTTGGATAACGCCCCTGTTTTCGGAAGAAATTGCAGCAACGTGTAATGGGCAACCGAGCCGATAATTACAAGCTTTCCTTTTATTGTTTCTTCGATTGGTCTAGAAATGTCTGGGAACGGAAGTGTACAATTGGATTCGGTTCAGATTTTTCTACCATTCGCATTGTTCAAAGTTTATATCACCTGGGAGACTGCGGCCTTTATAGGTAAAACTTTAAGATCAGCGTTTAAGATATTTTTTATATATGCCCAGTATTGGCAAGTTTAATTAAATATCTTTATATTTAATCTACATTCAACTATGAAAATTATCTTACTGAAGCAGCAGTAAAATTGTAATACTTAATGAATATTGGAAAATGCTTGTCGAGAGAAATCTTAAGTTGGATTTTACGACATAATATAATCAAGATTTTTTTTCCATTAAAAACTTATAGCCTTCCTTAATTGCATTAGGATATGTGCTGTTAAATGAGTAACTACATTATATACATTTTAAAAGTTATAAACATTCACATGTGAACTGCGTTTAAAATTCAAGATTGATTGCAAGTGAAAAACGATTAAATTCCCTACCCAGAAATCTGAAAGTGAATCCTTACTAACCAATCGTAAGTATCTTGCAAGTAACTTGGTAACTAACACTCGCGGGGTTAATAAATAATTCTCATCTGCATAAGACAACTGCAGGAAAGCGCAGCGCGTGCCGTGTTCCATTGACCTACAATGTGCTGCAACCTACATACTATGCTGGAAACAAGCAACCTACGATTAACCCACGAATATGACGCATGGCACGTAGAAAATTGCTGGGTAACGACCACTAGCAGAGAGCCGATGCTGATTTGATGACAGGATAGTTTTCGTACCTTACTTGCAACTTACATCTGTAGATAATAGCCATAAATATGTATGTGAGAACCTCAGCCTACTGACATATGATCGAATAAAGACTGAGCTAGATTGAATTGCGAAGGAGGAACTTTCCTCTCTGACGTACGATTTCTACGTTTACTTTGCCAACTACGCAGAATTTATTGTGAGCTCTTCAGATAATTAGATTTGGAATGAAACTAATTTGACTCTTGATGTGTTTATTACTGTCTTAGCTTGTACGACTTTTAAACGTTTGAATTACATAATTTACTCGAACATGGTATGTATGAGATACAACATTAGTTTTAGTATATGCGAAACCCAACAAAAACAGGTGTCTAGTATTTTTATGTAAAGAATCAATGTAAAAAATTTCAAAACTGTATCATGAAAAATCACAAAGTTATAAGTTTGTTATGTTACCTGCTTGTCTGTACAAAAAGATGGTTACTACTTAACACGCGGCGCCAGCCGACCGCCCGTGACCTGTGCTGTGCGCATATGATTGCGGATATGTACTTAGTGTCGCTCGTTGTCCAACTTGTAACCTTTTTTAAATATTTGTAGGACAAACGATAACGTGGTGTAAAAATTATTGGAATAGATTCAATAACTTATTTTGAACAAGCTATAGTCAGGTTTGCAATATACTACAAATAATGGTGTATAATCTTATGAAAACATACATTTATCTTGAAGTACCCGTTCATTCAGGGGGCGCATAAAACAAGTTTCACCCGCGCCTCTTTGCCTACCCCTCTCATCAAACACGACGAAAACAAAACCCAACCCCTTCCCGCCTGCAGAAACTTTTCGCCCTGCGTATATCAAGATATTTGAATTTGAATGTTCTGTAGTAAGTATACGCAAATAATCAGATGAAAAGGCTCTATTCAATGTACCTAAATATGATCGCTGTGTACAAGTAGGTATATTATTCAATATATTGTACATATATCCGTGAATCTCTTTCAGATGCTGGTAACAGATTTACGGACATACAAGTAATACAGCCTATGCATTTTTAATTCCTGATTAAAGGATAAGTTTTACTATACAGAAAAAAATATTTTGTTACAGTGGAGAGTAATCAGACATTAATAAACTAAATTCAAGATAAGGCCTATAAATTTTCGATTCTGAATAAAACTGCAAATGAAACGGAATATGATCATTGTCATTCCCTTTATTTTCAATGAATTTCTTCAGTATGTAAAAACATATATTTATTTTGCATATACTTACTATACACTAAACTTGAATTCAGAATCTAAGATTCAAGTCTTAGTCATGTTTTGGAACTAGAAACTCAATGTTGACGTGACAAAGTTCAAATTCCAATGTCACCAAATTTTAATTAGGACCTTGTACAAGATGGACGTCACGACATCTTGGTGGAAAACAGTGTTAACAAAGTAAAAAATTATAATGGTATATCGTTGATTTTGTTTTGCAGGATCGTGCAAAGTCAATAAATATAGCAACAGTGATACCCAAGTAATAATAATATTGGTATGGTGGATTCTGCACTGTATTATGCAAAGTCAAATGGAATGTGTCATAAAAACCTTTCCTGCGCGAAGTGCGAGTAGGAAAAAATCCCCGACGAAAACATTTGTGGAAAAGTCGCTCGAAATGGATCGTCTAAGGGTTACCTTACACGGAGTTTGTCAAGAAAAGTGAGAGAAGACGTATATGGATTCTGAGTTAATCGCAATAAAGTTTAAAATCTCTAGCACGAACTTTCAAATGAACGTGAAATTGGCTATTTGGCTATTTTGTACATTTTCTCTGGAAGAAAATTGTCCGAAATGCAGAACATTGGATCTAGTTGTACTATACCAGTCAAAAATCTGTCAAATAATATGTATGTCATCTTGAGTTTTCAAATATCAACATTGAACTATTTTAATATTTTTATTTTATAGTTTTGCCTCGGTATTTATTTAGTTTATCAAGTCTTAACGTTTTTAATGATCTTTTTTTTTTTTAAGCGTCACCCCACACTAGGAATTTCTCCTGTATTGTGGGTGCGTTTACAAACATTTAAAGTCGCATACACAGCCAGTTTCGGAAGTGGTTTAGTTATTTTTCCATGTTTTCTATTTTACAGTGTCTTTCCCACAAAGTGATAAATTACGAAAATATTATTTATGCAAATAAATTATGTATGTTTGTTTTTTTTTTTGTCAAGAAAATTTTAATATTTTGTGTTTGTGTTGCACGATAAGTGTGGAAATGTCATGTAGTTACTCATGTTATTTTTATTTTATACTTAAGTCTTATCAATTTCATAAAAAATCGTTCCAACGTGCGGTAGGCGTAGAGATGTTTATATTGATAGTACAGCTTCAGCTCACTTTTCTTAGTTTTCTATTACGTGCTTGCGTACAGTATAATCATTAAAAAAGAAACAAATTTTTAGATGCTACAATAACTCTAAATAAAATAAGAAAGTTCGCAAAAAGGTGTTTGCGGTATCGATGAAGCCGCATTGTTTGAAGTGGACAGTTTTGCGCGGAAAAAAAAATAAAATGATGTTGAGATTAGCTGCCTAGTCTTGTAGGACATGATTTTCTAGGTCATTTGTATTTCTCCGAACTACATTTTATTATCAATTTTTTCAATATTTTACCATTTACATTTACTTTTCATATCCAGCTACTTATTTTGAAAATATAAAATGTTCAGCATTTGTATTTATCTTCTTTATTATGTCTCTGAAGTTGTTATTGCCAAAATTAATGTTAATACAGTTCCCAAATTATTCACTACAAAAGTTCAGCATATACCCTAAAAGTACCAAAGGTAAAAGTGACACAATCAACAATTGAAATCCGAGTGGACGAACGGTAACCTAATGATAATTACCGATCGAGTAACCGGCGCTAATGTACCGGTAAATTGGTAAGAGTACGGATTCTGTATGAACACCTTTTTTAACCGATACGTAACTTTTTTTTTTTGTTCGTTGACTCCCCTGAGCTATCTACTTATCAATGACTATGAATCGGATTTCTCATTATAAACGTTTGTATTGAATAACGAATAACGTCAACAACTTTTAAAATCTGGTTACCTGGCAGCCTTTTAATAAGAAGCTATTATCGATAAAAAATAAAATGTTAATCAAATCCTATCAAATGTACCTGATAATTAAATAAATAGAATTTGAATCGCAACCATTTATTTCCTTTAAATCAAGAATTGTCAATTTAGCTTAGCCAAATGCTTTAAAAAGTGTTATCAATCGATGAAATCAATGAACCAGTAACCCAAGAAATTTTGATTTTCTACAGTCAAAATAACGTATCGTGGCATTCTATAATTGCTGCGAAAATTGCTTTCAAGATCTGTGAATTTAAAATTTAAATCAGATATCTACCGAAAATATAAGTGAAGCAACTCAGTTCGTTACTTTAGATCTTGGTAGTCGATTATGATTTGAAACAGAGGTCTTATTGTTGTGCCAAATTGTACAGTTAAGGTTAGGAGCGAGCATTGCTACTTCTATTGTACAACAACCACCTGTCAAAACTTGAGATCAATTGAAAACGATACTTATCTGAAGAGGAATATTCCCGCTAATAAATTGCACACGTATCTGCGACAGAAATCGGCCATTTCTAGTAAATGTATCAGAGATTCAAAATAACAGCCTTTCACTTAGATTGTAATCTACAACGTAAGATGTATTGCTTCCGAAGGGTAGCAGAGGTGAACACTGAGACGGTAGGTCAACGATCATCAACTTCCAATTGAACACAGATACAGATCTTGTAAATATGAATCAAGTTCGAGGTCGAGAATTCCAGTTGCTTATTCATACCCACAAAGATTTTCCTATTAGCAATCTTGCAACTAATATCGCAAAAACGAGTGCAGAAGCTGTTAATAAAACACAATATACGGCGACTGCTCACAAAGATGGAGTGTTGTAATAAAATTAATAGAGACAAAAAGCAGTCACACAAGACTTGCGTAGAAAAACGGGTGCAAGGGTTCAGTGCTCGGGGTAGCTCCTAACGAGTTCCCACAAGCTCCAGTGATGGTAATAACTCCACTCACAATGAGCAATCAGTTTCACTCAGTATTATATGTACAAAGGGACAGTGACTATTACGCATTAGACGCATACTTACATGAAACCCACAGGAGATCAAATTGGAAATATCACTGCTTTTGATTTAGTATTTATTTTTTATTTATTTATATAGGGTGACTGGTAATTAGTGACCGATACTTAAACACATGATTCTACTCATCATTACAAACAATTTTTACTATCGGACCAAATCCGAAATCGCGAAAAAAAAATCAGCGTTTCCCTTCATTTATGTTCGTACGAGTCGTCAAAATGTAGGGAACAGCTGATTTTTTTTTCGTCATTTCACTTTTTGTCCCAATATAAAACTTGTTTGTTGTCATGAGTAGAATCATGTGTTTAAGTATCGGTCACTCCACCAATCACCCTATATATTAAACAAACTGAAATTTTAGATGTGACGATTCATACAGTAACAATGGTTTCTGAGGCATTATTAGTTAACTACACATAGCTTTCTAAAGTTCACCAATACTATTCTCAGTCCAAACAATAATTGGCGAAACTGAATGACAAATATAATTAGATTTAAACGTCTCTCACGTGGACAATTTGGATTCAGTTTAACGAGAAGTAATTGATAGAAGCGATCTAATATTATTATATGATAATGAGTGTTATTATTGTCGACTACAGTGCGAGCAGATGTATTGACTATAAAAATGAATGAGGAATGTTAAATTGAAACCCGGAAGCGTCACTATTATTTTAAAGTGTTTATCTACACGCTATCGTCAAAATAACTTTCTAACAAAGAGTTTCGATTGTAATCCATTACCATTTGTCTTAATAGACCTCCATTATTGTACCGAGTTTAAACGTTAATATGTATTTCTTTGAGTGTAAGATGTAACAGATTATAATTATCACTCATTAACACTATTTATCTTTCATCTCTGATTTGTATGATCCGTTTATCGCATGTTAGATCTAAGCTCACCAAAAAAGTTGTAAATTTGTGAGCATACACTTACTGATGAATCATTCCCCAATCATCGTTTTGTAAAAATAGAAACATGAAACCACACAAATCATCATAAAACGATCATCAATTAGCTATCATTATAAAGCAATTTGTCAGGTGCTGTCCGAACGCGCGGAAGAAAGTTCTGTTTGCAGTCGCGTGCGCACTTCTGTTCAAAAACGAACAGAACGTTAGACAATCGCCGCTTTTGAGTAATGAATCGTGTGTGAAATTGAAATGGCTTGGTTTTATAAGAGCTTAATCCTAAACGTTCGAGTAAACACAGAAGTTCACGTTTTAATGACGATGAATGGGCGTATAATGGCTGTTAGAGCTTTATTATGGTTGTAGGAAAAGTATTTGAAAGATTTATATCCCATTAAGTAATAATAAATAATAATAATAAATAAAAGTACTTAACGATTTACCCAAACGTGCCACTACTTGTGAAATTAAATTTCTTTAACCGGCTTTTTACTTTTGTATGTGTACTCGTATTATGAGACTATTATGGAATTTTTGTTGCTATAGAACATACGATAGTTGGATTTAGTGGAAGATGTTTAAATATCTCGCTATATTCTTCAATAGCACCTTCCATAATCGAATTGTTCTAAATAAAAGCTCGACGACGAAACAATATAAAAAAAAAATATATATAATGTTAGGCCTTAAATTGATTCAAGTCTATAATTTAGACACGAAATTATAGGTGAAATCGTATGAATAATCAAATTCCATCGACAATTTGTAACGTATTTGTGGTAATGTAAAAAAGTATTCAACCTTTTTGCTGGGCCCTTTCTCTGTGGCCTTTCTACTTTTATGTTCTGCGGCTTCTTACACATTCATATTGTTTATTTATTAAATTAAATCCAACTTCTCGGTACTCTATGATATACCTACCTTTATGATATGCCTACGAAATTGAATAGAAAATTAGACGTAAGAACTTCCAAATGTTATTAAACGGAAGTTTGTAATCAAGCTTTTCGTCACACTATTTTATTAGCTGTTAACAGTGATGCATCAGTCAGTTATATTTATCTGCAAAATTTTCGTTAAACCTAACCGTTAAGAAGTGTTTTGCATTCAAAGAAGTTCTACTAACGCGCTTGCTGGCTGCAGCTAGTTTTTCTATATCAGGCTTTATCTATCCAAGTCTATTAACGTAAGATTTTTATCTAGCACCGTGCTAATTAGCATTTCCTCTGTGAACGACATGTGACTCGGATTTTTTACTTTATTTTTGTTTATGTGCTACTAAATCGTGAAGATTCATCATTCGCATAACAAATGGTTGAAACGGACGCATCTTTAAATCAAGCACATCACAGTAATATATTTCCGTTTCGAATCTGTTAATCTGTGTCTATGACAGATGTTCCTCATGTCATAAAGCAGCCCGGTCAGTAGTCTAATAGACACATTCTTGGAATAAACTAGTTGTCAGAGACATATAGGGCTGTGCGTAGTTACGCGTCATTATCGCGAACTCACGTAAGCCTTGTAATGAATGAATGTCTATTCAAAGAGGCGGCGTGTCATTCAAAGCCTTATCTTTCTTCATCACAAGAAATCTGTGTTAGAACTGCCTAACAAGTGCTGTAACTTGCGTTCGCTTGTTTTCTTTCTTATAATATAATCTTGAATGTGTATTGTTACCAGTTTCATCTTTGTTGCTGTTTTTACGCTCAGGTGCACATATTTTTTATGAGGTCATTCATTAAAACCTTTTGCATTCGACTACATAACTCGATTACGTAGCACAACGAATCTATGCGTGTGTAATTTCGTACGGTCTTACACTTCTGTCGTATTTATTATTTTTTGATCGTTGCTCGGACGACGCACGCACGCGCACTTGCCGGCTCACTTTCAATTTCGGCGCTAACGCTTATTGTAACACTGCCTTTGTTGTCACACCCGCCGACCAAACAAAACTGTACACACAAACGAAACTACCTTAATCATTTAGCGGACGATTTACAAACAAAAATTGAATGGTGTCGCTACGACAATTTGTTCAGAAAAACGAGAAAAGTGGAAGAGAAATTCACTACTTATAAAGTATCTATTTATAGACTTTCTTCATATCTATTTCGCTCCTTATTATCAGGAGAATTTATGTATTGTTGCTGTCAAAAGTTCTAGGAAATGTAGAAATCACAAGCAGATTGAATTTCAGTTATTAAATTAGATACGCAGTTTTTTTCTATTTTTGGATCAATAATTTATTTTAAGTGGTTCGTTTTTGTTGTGGAAGTGTTTTAGACATTAGCGTTCGTGATCAGACGATTTCTATTTGCGAAGCATTGGCATCAGAGTGCACAATCATGGTATGGGACCGCGTTAAACTTGGCGCCTTTTGTGGCAGGTTTTGTGCGCGGTTAGTAGCGCATTCGTGTGGCTTAGTATGGATGAACGCAGACTACACGCACTACTTCATTAAATTCCAATTCTATAAAAATACCACTACGTCCGTTTAAAAAACAGTCAAAATAAAACTACAAACGAATCATCAGAAATTGACAAAAACTTATAAAAAAACAGTACCTACGTAGAATTCATAACACTATACAATACAACTCACACTTATAACAATGATGATAACAAACTGAATACGGTATTTGAATGGATACAAACTTAAAATTAATTTACTTTGTAACGTTTACAAAATTAAGAAGTCACGATTGCGACCGAGTCACAAAAGATTACTTTTTCTCGTCGCATCGCTCGTCTTTGGAGACATGAACAGTTTTTCCAGAATTTCTTGTCAAAGGAGACAGTGAAGGCCGATTATTCAAATGTAGTACAAAATTCCGATGCGTCATTAAAACGCTAGCCAAGTAGGTTAAACGTAGTCACCAAAGTTTTTAAAGGTAAAACTTGTGGGAGAACAACGTTCCATTACGTGCTACAAGAGTTTCTTTAAAAGGGACAAAATGGAAAGCAACGTTAAGGGAATGCTTATAGTTGTTGTGACTTTCTATTTAACTATGCAAATCGCTTTAATTAAGTTGTAATTGATACATGCGAATGGATTGTTAGTAAGGGACATTGGAATAAAAACTTGAGAAAACTCGAGTCACATCGTAGTTCTAAATAAAACTCGTGGACGCGCATGTGGAACAAAATGTGGAACATTCATTATCTGCTCTCCACACGTAGCGATCAACAGCGTGCCGCGCACAGACACGCAGCTTGTAAAAACATGACAACAATCTAGACAACATGCTGTTCCCAGATAAATAGAATACGTAATAAGAACTTCTGTTCCAGTAGACTACAATTGAGTACAGGTGTTTGCTAATGATAGACAGGGCGAAAAACATGTAGGCGCCTCACCACTACATAAACATGAAAAGATTCAAGTACGCTAGAATCGTCATCATTCGCCTAGCCTTTTCCAAACTATTTTAGGGTCGGCTTCCAGTCCAACCGGATGCAGTTGAGTACCAGTATTTTACATGGAGCGAATGCCACAACCCAGTTACTGGATAATACTATACCCCTTGGAAAGACTGGTTGTCAGTCTAGTTTCTGACGACCCGTAACGACTGTCAAAGATCCACGAGTGACAGCCCGGACCAACGGCTTAAAGTGCTTTCCGAGGCTCGAAGGGGTCTTGTTATGTAAAGTTGGTGACTCATCCACGGAACAACCGCGGCAAGCGTAGCTTAACCTGATCGATCAACCTGTGCGGCTGTTATTACTTAGCCACAAGCCTTTCAAGCAGGCTAGCATGAAGATTGAGAATAGCTAAAATTCAGCAAAGAAATTAAAGAAGCTGTGGTTCTCAAGGCTCGTTAATGACTATGGTGACTGCACGCAGCTATCAATTTTCTCAAAATAAATATTTCTCTTAGCCACGCGGAAGCCACTGCTGTGTTATTTGAACAGGCGGCGCCGCATTAGCCAGCCGCAATGATTGCCGGCGAAAGGGCAATTTCCTAGACTCTGTTAACTTTAAGCACGAGCCTAGAAATTGTAAGGAAAAGCTCCGCAACTCCATAGTCGTGGTCTACGGAAACGATGAAATAGTAAATCACAATAATGACGGCAGTATGATAGGATTTATTGTGCGTCGTTCAGAGCCGATCATGTTTTACATGAAGCTGGACATCCACGAGCATGAACAACAAAACGTGCGACTGATCTATTACCATCTTTGGCCAAAGCTTCCTATTATCTCATCAGTATGAAGTGTAAATATTTCAAGCTCACGTTTTGAAAAGCCGACCGAGGTCAAATTTGATTAATGGAATGGGATTTCTTTAATGTATCAGTGTTCATTTCTTTTTCTAGTGCGGCCTCTGGTTGATAACGCTTTTATTTAATGAGGCCGTTATTCAAAGAGAGTATTAAACGCCAGACACGTAACAATGCATCTTGTTCGTGGTACACTTAGATGAGTTAACAATAAATTTCAGAAATGAATGAGAACAGGTGACAAACGGTATGTATCCAATTGGTGCCATTAAATTCAAAAGTAGACAGCGGAATCCTTATTCTCGAGTTGATCGCACGAAGTGTAGGAGTATTACAAAATATAAATAGCTTTTATTTAATGACTACATGAACGCTCTTTATAGTTCTTTGTTTGTTGTTTATTCTCACCTGGGCACAAGAATCAATTGATTCTAGTTAATTTTTTAGTGAAGTAATTAGTAGGCACAGAGAGAGGATGTCCCCTAGTTTGAATTGAAGACCCAAAAGCTGTGTCAGATACAAGTTTACCATTAAATAACTCATCAACTCTAACAATCCTAAGGTTTCCAATGCTACCCGTTCTAAACGAATTGAACTAATACGGCAAAACAGCATCATGTGCGAAAACCACAAAACAACTACAGCCGTTTACGATAATAGCCGGAACGTACAGACAGCTGGAAGCAAATCAGGAACAGTTTCATAATACATAATGATACAGCATAAAGACTGCTCATTGAAATACTCCAACACTTAGACCCACCACAGGCAATAGTAATTTGTAAGGCCTGCAAACCTACTCTCATTCTTAGGTTATGACGCCTATATTTACCGATCTGCGAATACATGTGTCAGTTATTATTAATAGTGCAGTTAGAAAACATAAAACTATTACGTTATTATACTTAATATGATCCAGTAGTGAAGTAACGGATACAGGTAATAGTTTCCTCCCTATTGTAGAAGTGTTATGACGGTATTAAGAACAAGAATTTGCACTTTATATTGTACCTACAGCAAAGCCGTGGGATTCACGCCTTCCCATACATTTTCATGGACATGGACTTAGTTATTATTTTAAGTGGATGGGTGGCAACATCCATCTGTGAACTGATAACATTACATAAACTGAACCTGGTTTCCCTAAGGGTACCGAAGGTCGGCAGGCCCTTTGAGACCAACTAGAAACTTGCTATATTACCTAGATGGATAAAGAACTGGCTGTACCAGTTCTTGAATCAAAGCAGATTTGTGCGCTTGATCGGAAAAAAAACGCTTATCGTCCTCGAACGTCATATGTATTGACAGCCGCGAGAAGGTATGATGGGAAGGAATGTAATTTTCTTAGATCTGGAGATAAAACAGTAGAAAAAACGCGACAAACAAAATATATCAAGAATATTAGCTGTTGGCAACAAAAACATAAACGAAACGATAAACGTTGCTCTCCATATTTCACTTAACCATAGACATTATTATTGTAACACGAACAATAACCCTCATTCTTTAATATTTTTATCGGCTTCCATTACTGGCATGTTACAGCACACCTAATACAGCCGACAAGGAAAAACTATATACAACCTACATGGTCACGACCGCTTACTACAAGGGAAACATAATCTAATACAAAATCAGCTGTAGCAATCTGCTACTGGTTTTAATATTCCATTCAATGACTCCGGGGCAAGATAAGATACATTACCAGGAAACATCGCAGAAAAATGTGCTGGAGCAGGGAATTATAATAAAACGTGATCGCTTCTAGGAATCATACAAAGTATTAAAGGCAACGATACATTGGCGATTGTTATTAACAATTGTTTTAAACTAAGCAACGTTGTAAGCGATCTAATCAATTAATAAGAGGGGAATAGCGCGGCCTGTCACGATAGAAATTAAAGTCGGTTTCTTATTGCATCGAGGGATTGGCCTGTGAGCGCCGGGTTTAATCGTGATCGAAACGCTTCGCCAATTTAATATATTGACAGTACTGAACTTTCTACAAATAACATCGTGGAAAACAAAACGAATCATTAATTTAGAAACAAACATTAGAGTCATTAAAATTATCATAACGTAATTGAAATTTTATATAAATAATATAAGCTTGCATGGACATAGATTGCATGTGATATGTTAGGGCATGTAGTGATGTAGTTTAGGAAACCCAAGATTATTTTAATCACTGCGGCATTCGGTTACAGCTGCTGTTTCTTGGTTCAAAACTATTTTTATAGAAACAATTTTATAATTGAGATATTCACAAAACGATTTTATCAGGCGTGAAACGATAGTATCTATGTTTCACTGTGCAAATCTTCAACGGGTAATTTACGACGTATGTGCGTGCAGGGGTCCCGATACGCCCGATCGGCCACTACGCATGTGCCCAGAACGAGTTTCGCACCATAGTATAGCAGTTAGCGGAAGAATTAACTAATGACCGTTGTTCAAAACGACGGAACACACCTGACAACGGCTATTCTTCGTGTAAGAGTTACACAAGAATATGTAATTTATCTCTGAGAAACTTCAGATGCAACAATACCTCAATTATATAGTAGAAACCTAAAGTTAGCTTAAGACTTTGTTAAGAAAGTGAAAGCCTGTATCAACCTAAGCAATATTATATTACTTACCACTGTTTATGATAATAGTGCAATCATATTGGAAAGCCATAAACGTAAAATTTATGCAGCACATAAATAATGCTAGCAAAGTTACGAGTTTTGCTTAAAATACTTTCTAACAATACGTGAGGTGATATACGACCATTATTGGGCTCGAATGCGAGAAATTTTCGTTCGTTAAGCTACGAGAAGACGCCATTATTTGAAAACAAAACTAAATGCTTCGGCGAACTGGCTGCTGCGAGAAACAGTAACAAAAAGCAAAAGAGCACGAGGCATGACACCGGCAAAATACGAAAATAGCAGCCGTAATTCACTACAGTATTTTCGAGCATCAACCATTGGTTAGAGCTTGGCGCCGCTTACGGAATAGATGTTCAGAGTTCAAACGGTAACCAACACAAAAATCCAATTACGACAATGATCGAACGCGCTGCAAAAAATGTTTCAACGTTGTCACACGAAGAGTTGCATCACGCTCACCGTTAATGTGACACACAAACGGCATGTAAGACTGATAAACAGGGAAGACAATGGATTCGAGAGAAAAAGAGATTAATTGAGCGGTGATCGCAACTGAGACTGATGCCGACAGCGATTACCGCAAGCACTCTAAGAACGGGACCAGCTTTTGTGGGCATTTCCCGGGCCGATCAACAGATACATGGCATGGACAGCTAGATAAGATGGACACAAAAAATACGGTGCTACGAAGTAGCCTTGTTTATGGATATAATGGTTTTCTTGCTAGAGAGGTATTGTACTTGGTTTTTGCAAAACTGCAGAACACTGGAAGCAAAAAAGCAATAACTGCAAACTTAGACGGCGTTGCGTGGCATCTAATATCTAACAAATATTTCAGAATGTGGAATCGTGAGCATTGTTTTGGACGCAGCCGTGGCATTCTTGCCGTTCGTCCGGTAGCGTACACGCGCATTTTTCCGCATAGGCAAATAGGACCGTTTACGAGTTCTAGCAGGGTTGCACTAGCCAATTACGTGTCGGCGAGGTATTCATTACACAGGAAGATGCTGAGTAAAATGTATAGGCGCTAGGCGCACCAACAGCGGCTGGATAAGCGTAATGTACGATCGGTACCGCCTTATCGGGATATCGGTTCCCTGTACACCGCGCGTGCCTTTGCATACATAGATGCGGCTGCATCGATACTCGATATCGCATAGAATATTGTCGTGTCTCCGCGTTCGTCCTGGAGGCCGCTGGGAACCCGCACACAATGAAGACCACTGCCTCTCGTTCAGATGTAAATCTTTACCCACTCGTTTTCAATGGTTCGCATTGTTCTATTTAACGATACAATTCAAGCGAATTTCTACAACTTTCGTGAGCGCTTTATAAGGAAAGTAAGCGTTTGTAACGTCAATGCGGATAAATTTATCGCGTTAGGAAACTTTATTAGGAAATATGGATTTTAAAGTTTTAGATCGAGCCTCGTTATTGTGTGTCGGTTTAATGGCGAGGATGCTTGTGCACTTGCGCCAGTAATATCGGATAGGAATCTAAGGAAATTCTATGTGCGTTTAGCTCAAGCCGTATCTCAAGGGCATAATATGAGTGGACCACGCATGAACCATGCAGTAATAGTAGATTTAATACGCGATAAATTCAATTTATCTTATTAAAGGTGGGTTATCTCGGCTGGCGAGGCGTGGCGGTTGTGTCGCACACCAGCGTGGGTAGGGCTCCTATCGAACAAGTCAAATCTTTCGCTTCGCCCAACCGTCGTTCTCTCACTTATCTCGCGGCCTACGCGTTTACTTGTGAACGTTTATTTAAATAAGGACATATTTAAGTAAGTAGGAACTAAATTGTGCTTTTAGTTGGTTATTTGTATATCGTTTCTCCTTTATTAATATGCTGGTAGCCATTTTATGATGACAGCCTGCAAATGTAGATTTGAACCAGCATATAACTCTGTTTCAAATTTCCATTATAACGAGAACAATGCAGTGCGAGTCTAACGAGCCGTTACTAGACGATTTGTCTCTTATAAATTATTTGCGTTCTCGCCTCAGCTTCTACGAATATAAAGTGGCCACACATCCTTATCTACTTGACTGGAAGCAGAAGCCATTAATTTACCATTCGAGGGGCACACCTCGAAAATGTTATTTACTATAGGTTTCACGCCTTGTTTGGTGCTTTTTAAAGTGATCCAGCTACTTGAGCGGGGAGTAACAAATTCTCTGGGCAGACGGCAACACGGCAATCTGTAACTCGATCCGGGGGATGTAGCTTAGGATCTCCGAACTGTTTATCTCGCTGGTTTCCTGAATGTCACGACATTGTAACTATGTTCGACGGCAACGCTCGACGTTCTGATGCATCGATACATCACTCGTGTCGCCTTACTTAACGGCTGATCTTGAGCCAGTTAATTTCTAGTGATTGCGAATTTCTTGGTTATTTGTTTAGGAGATAAAATGTTAAAAGCGTTTATTAGAGGCTGTGTTAAAGGCAATTTGCAATTAATGTGATAAAGCAAAGTTGTTGGAGTTGTTTAATATAAGTGCAATAATAATTGATCTTCAAGCTATTCTCAGTCGACTTTTTGATGGATTAAATTGTGTAACATATCTGTAGATATTACGCACTTTTTGTCAAACGGGTATGTACTCGTTTGACAAAAAGGTTACTTGTTTTTAGAGTTAGTCCGTTGGATTGAGTTACAAATGCCTTCCGTCTTTTAATTGAAACTATTGAATTGCTAATTGTTGCATTTATCAATCGGATAACGGTATTCAAAGCTAATCGTCATTAAATGATAACTGTTAAACCGTTGTTTAGTGGTTGTTTAACAGTAGTAACCCTATTGATTATTCTATCAGACGCGAATGCGGACATTATGCTAATTAAAACCATAAATATATTCCTGGCAATAATATTGTACTTGACTAAAGCTAATTGGTGTCCCTCAAGATTTACAGGACTATTCACGGTATGGTTAAATAATAGGGGGTTAGGGGCCTGGCCTGCCTGGCCGCTGGCTAAATAATAACCGCCGCACAGGTCGATCGATCAGGTTAAGCTACGCTTGCTGCGGTTGGTCTGTGGATGGGTGACCATCTTTACATACCGAGACCCCTCCGTGCCTCGGAAAGCACGTTAAGCCGTTGGTCCCGGCTGTCATTCGTAGATCTCTGACAGTCGTTACGGGTAGTCAGAAGCCCGAAAATCTGACAACCAGTCTTACCTAGGGGTACCGTATTACCCAGTAACTGGGTGTTGGAGGTCAGATAGGTAGTCGCTCCATGTAAAATACTGGTATTCAGCTGCATCCAGTTAGACTGGAAGCCGACCTCAACATAGTTGGGAAAAGGCTCGGCAGATGATAATGATTCATGGTATGGTTAACTATGCAATCTATGGTATGGTTTAAGGGTTCTGCTGTGTTCGCGGGTTGTTCGAAAGAGTTACCGTGGCCCTTGGCACTGGCAACTGAAGGTACACGGGTGGGTTTTAGTCAATAAAATTCTGACACGCCCTCCCGCTCCGCCAAGAGCGGGAGAAGTTATTTGATAATTTCCCAACCAAAAAAAAAGGTATCTGCTGTGTGAGATTTACTGCGTCAGTTCATATGTTTAGATTGCAATAAACTTCTAGTTACCACTGTGGAAACAGTGCAAGTGTGCAAAGGCTGTACCAAGTTTGTTTCGATATCACCTATGGATATATAATTTTATTACCGCAACGACATTCGTTATAAGCTAATTTTAAATATATACAAGGTGTAACTTAAATAACGCACAACCACTTAAGGGGTCATTGTACTCATCATTATGAACAACTTTTACTGTGGGACCAAACCTGAAATCGCGAAAAAAATCAGATTTTCCCTACATTTTGAGGAGTTATACGAACATAAAGGCAGGCAACAGCTGATTTTTTTTCGCGGTGGCACAGTGGTCACGTGCTGCCGTGCATAGCGAGGCTCAGGGAAGGCCCTTTTGCAGTCTCTCCAGGGATGTGCCTTACGGGCGTTGCACAAGGGGGGTTCCGGAATTAATATTTTAAGAGGAACCTGGACCACCACAACGTGCTGATGGTGATCACCAAGGTGGTTTTAGTAAGGTAAAAATATCACACTCCCCGACCTCCTTCCCCGGAGATCGTGTGCCTTTTGAAGGCTTCCCCCAAAACAAAAAAACAAAAAAAGGTGCATCCATGCTAGGATGCATCGAATTAATGACCTGAACCTAAAAACTATAGTTAAATCTAGTTACAAAGAATAATTTCAGCATTATGTGACAAACGATATTGTATTGTAATAGGTTCACCTACTTAACCAGTTTCAATGTGCGGATTCTTTATTTCATGCATACCTTTACCTTATAGAGATAATTGAAACTTTAGGGGCCGTCAATAAGATTTATTGTTCCCCCATTTATGGTCCTACATTTGATTTCAATATTGTTTCAGCGGGTGACTCTTGACGAAATTCCTCCTAACAAGTCAGGCAGGCAGGCAGGTCCTAACTCGGCCTATTTTGTTCCCACTTCTGAGACACAGCCTTCGTCTCGGTGAGAGGGAGTGGGCCGTTATGCACCACGACGGCTCAGTGCGGGTTGGTAGATGTTACATGTCTTCGAATTATTGGTTCTAGGACAAACCGATTTCCTCACAATATTTTCTTTCACCGCTTTGAGAGTACTGGTTATGAAATAATTTACACAAAGTAAAGGGCCTGTCTGGGTTCACAACTAAGTCCTACAACTCGTAAGCCGCGGCCGTTACCACGGGGCCACTGCTCTCCTATAGGTCCTAATTAATTGTTTAATTATAAATCTGAGATCATGTATGTTTGTTGTTAAGTCTTGGTGCCTGAACTACTGGACCAATTTCAACGAAAATTGACCCGGAGAAAAACATCGGATTTTTTATCCGGAAATATAAAGAAGTTTCCCCATTTTTATAAAACTCTTACGGCCCCCATCCAACCAATATAAAAAAATCCATCAATATAATCCTTTTATTCGTGGTTTTATCCGTGAAGGGATTTTCCTGCTTTTGGATGAAAGTTACCTTCTTCATAATAGAATTTGGCAGTCTCGTAAGATAAACCCGGACGTTATAATAACGTATCTTTATATTTAGGAGGTTTACATTTTTTGGGGACAAACGTACGTGTCTACATCAAAATCTCTTCGCAGTTTAGCATTAAAAACGCAATAAATTCACTATTAGGTAAATAAATAAAATGAAATAAAAATACTTTAATTCAGACCTTGGTCCATATGATATTAGTAATACACACTTATACAACTATGTTAGTAAGTAAAAAATGCGGGTAATACAATATACTTTTGTGTTAATACTATTAAGTTCATGTTAGTATGGCATTTTTTTCATGTTTTCTTCATATCTCAACCTGTTTATCAAACACCCAAGCTACTGGTGTTAATACAAGTTGCATGTATGTTACCAGTCAGTAATCAGGTGTCCAGTTACCGATATAATTTTATGATGATTACATCACTTGAGCACATAGGTTTACTTCTTATAGACATGCCACTTGGTCGTATATGTGCAAATTATATGCTTTATACAGACATTTACGTGTATATGTCTAAATTAGAGGTGTCTGTATATATGTATCTTTAATTCTTTATTCATTTGTTTGGTTAGCGTTGAATTTACTTGTTTTTTTATCTTTACCAGATTGATTTAGCAACGATATCGAGCCGTTTGATAAAATCTTGAAGCGATTGAGTTACGGTACTGGTAACTGAATCCAAGAAACTCCTGTAAGGAAACTAAGTTTATGTATGATCTTATATCTGATCTGTGTAACGATAGATGGCGCTGTCGGCTTGCTGGGATCAACCCTTAAATCAATAGCTTCAACAGGAAGAGATACGCCTTTATGAGGGTAGCCAATCTTTTCGTAGTCGAAGACTATAAATTAATATCATTTATACTGGTAGTAGCTGTAGGTTCTTTGTGATGCAGTACATCCTGGAAGGAACTAACACTACCTACATCTATTTATACCGCCATGTAACATTTCAATATTCCTGTTTCTCAGTTATTATGCAATCTCTACGAATGCAATGACCCGTTGAAGACGTTTTAGTCGATGTATCTATTACAATAATCGTAAAAGGGGAACCAAGTGAGAAGAAATATACCTAAGTATAAGTTTTACTCTAGTTCTCAAAGCTGGAGATTTCATAAAATCTTGAAAGGATCAATTAGTTGTTATGTCAGCATACATAAATGCTTTCATTGGAAGCATGATTAAATTATGTACACGTTATGTCAAACAGCATAAATTATAAAGCCAGTTACTCAAACCCGTTTAGGTCGGTGTGCATAAACAGTGCCTACGCGTTGAACTGTTTACTATGAAAATAGTGCCTCAGTAAATGCTAAAGCAAGTTTTGAATGAAAAATACAAAGCGGCACCAATAAAAATATCCCCCATCTTGTTCTAATATTGGAGAATTTGAGACAAAAAAACAGTTGAAAATCACAGATGTCTAAACGCTCGCGTTCGTGATCTCGCGGTTATGGCAAAAGTACACAGAGTCACAGATTGTTGTGGCCACACCTCAGGTGGTCTAAAATGGCGGAAAGTAAAAAAAAAAGTATAGTGTACAATAAATTGTTTGAGATAAAATTGCACGTTTTTGTATTTGCTAAAAAAAATATAACGAGGTTGATCGAAACATTTTTTAGACCAGGCAATTGGTTGAACACCTAGACTTTGTTTTTTGATTTCACAAACTATATTTTACTTGGAAGGTAACAAGTTTGCGGTATCTTAGCACCCGGCAAGAACTAAAATGGCGAGCCTATTAAGTTCTATAACCGATAAATAATTCATTGTCAATAAGCGAGAAATGCTGTCTAATCTCCATCAGATATCAGTCGGCGGAACGTGGATATTCTACTTGTCATCGTAGGGCTTAGCCACATAGGCACTAGCTAAACACTGTGTACATACGTATGTTGAAAGAGGAACTAGGATTTTCACTTTGAGCTTAAATGGGCTTTGTCGGCTTAACTGCGTGTGGAGGAGTTTAACGTTGGCTTGTTTTACTTTTATTTGTTAGATTTTCAGAATGTAAAGAAAATAATAGAACATCACTTACTTCTGAGTATATGGTACATTAAGATCTTAATGATAAACAGATTCACATTATAATCAAATCAAATTTTGCCGGTGTACAAATAAAATTAAACGTGTCTAGTGTGTAGACAGAAAATTAAGACTGGGTTATTAGTACGTATACTCAAATATATTATGTTTGTGTGTAAAAGCTAGTTTATAAGTTTGTACTTAAACCAGCAGCACTGCATGATAAAGCCTATGCCGCCTTATAAATTATAAAAGCACAGCTTATACATTCGATAAATTACCTTTTCAGAGGTACGTAATTATTGCGGCCTATACAACAATGTAGTATAGCATCTGTTTCCTCAAATTTAGCAGAAACTGTTAACAGAATTTAAAAAAAAAGGGAAACCAACGTCATAAACCGTCTTAAAGTGCCGCCATTGTAGTTTGCTTGATAAATATTTATAAGTACTACACAACCGGAGTTACCGACATAGCTTACAGAGTAGGCAAGCTGAAGTGGCAGTGGGCTGGCCATGTTTGTCGAAGGACCGATGCGATGGCCGGTGGAGCAGACGAGTGCTAGAGTGGAGACCACGTATCAGTAACCGCAGTGTGGGTCGCCCCTCAGCTAGATGGACTTTAAAACGTGACTGGGGATGCGGAAGGCGGAGGACAGTGTTGTGGTGCAGCCTGAGAGAGACTTATGTCCAGCAGTGGACTGCAGTAGACTGAGTCGAATACGCATTCAAACGAGTAGCAAAAAAAAAAGCAGCGCTTGGTACCTACTACGAGCATTCGTAGCACATTTCGGTAGTGCTACGAGAAGAAAGTTGTAGAAAATTATCGCACGCATATTTTCCTTTGATATTTCCATTTTTACAACCGACTTGACCTTTGAATAGACGCTACTATAAAACTATTCGACCGATCAAAAACATTCTTTTGTTTTCGAATTCTAAATTCAAAAAGATGAAAAGCCATATGTTTTTTTTTTAATAAATGCGGGTGGTTTGCAAACGACACGACTTAAAAAGCAGCCCTCGTACGAGGAAAAAACCTGCTTGAATTACACGAGACTTCATCTTACTACTTTTAATTATTATGTATTACACTAATTATCTAGTGTACACAGCCCACACGTCCAAGAACTATGCATAACTTAACTACATTAGCATAATGCGATCCCAATACATAAATGATTAATACTAAATTGCCTACGGTTAATAATGTTCTACGCTAATAAAGCTATAATGCTGAACATTATTAAGCTGAATTATTAGCTAAAATTCCCGTTTATCTTACAAGCTATAAAATAATGTTTTCTATACAGTATCTCACGTAATAAGCAGAAAGTCATAGCTTACCTTTGTACCGCTGTTGGCACAATCCATGATATATGGGACAGATTCGTAAATAAATCAGCGATTAAGGATGGCATAAGATCATAAGGTCACTTTAAGACCCTTGGCCTCAACCTACTAAATGTCTTATACAACATGTAACGGTTAAATACGCAAAACCTCAGACACCCCAACTGATTTTTAATTCAATTGACCTATTTCACAGAGAAATTAAGTCATTAAAAAAAATAATGGTAAAAAAAAAATTATAAAGGTTTTATGTGCTGTTTTAGTTTTACTGGCCATTCTGATCGTTTCTTGCGTCTGCGACGACGCTTTACCGAGTGAGGAGTCGTCACCGGGCCGCTGCGCCGCGCCGCGCTGACATTGGCTTGCTTGACCTATTAATAAATAGACACGGCAACGTTTTTAATGAAGATTTTTTGAAAAATATGACCTATATTAAAAAGTGGTTCAATTAATTCTGCTCGTTATTCTGATAAAAATATTTTCAGGTTTTGCGCATTTAACGTTACACGTTGTATATTTAGAGATAAGAAACACGTACATACAACATAGGCGTTATTTATGGTGAAAGTTGCGTAGTAAGGTGCTACGGAAAAAGTGCTACGAATTATGAGTAATCCGTAGCGTTCACGAGCATAATATTATGATTTATAAAATAGTAGAGGCCAGCCCCTGCACGCACGGTTTTACGACTTGACAAAACATAGAGATTACTTTACTATATGTAAGTTTAATAAAATCTCCGGAATAAATTATCCACACGATGGTGAAAAGTGCATCAAAATCCGTTGCGTAATTAAGAAGAACAACGCGGTCACACAGGAATACATGAAAAGCGACTTTAAATTATAATATGTAAGGAAGTTGGGCAATAACTGCGTCTTTTCTCGTGTTGGCACGGGCAATAAAATGGATTATTTCGTGGTTAAAAAGATAAGCCAGTTAGTAAGGATGGTAGTGGAAACTAACTCAAAAGTATCGTCATTCGTAGAGGGTCCGTAAAGTGTGAAATCTTTTCACTTCCCCATCCTATAAACAAACCCAATTAGACTACCTCGGGCGCTGTGTATTCTAAATCTGTTATAGAATTCCAGCATTGAAACCCACACATTTCAAATATTTACAACGAAATTAATTGTCTCCACAGTAGGTTTTCCGCAATATTAAATAATACAGAAGTGCTTCGAGTTCTATAAACTTGACTATTTAGATCTTAACTTGGAGCATGTATTTATTTTATATTTCCGTTTCAGATCGCGAAGAGATCTGAAAACCGTAAAGGAAATGAAAGCAAGAACATAGTTATATTTATTACTACTAAATACTAGGTAGGTATTAGAGATGCGCGGAGTACAAGTTTTACCGAATACCGAGTATTGCTTGGTATTATGTTTACCGAACCGAGTACTCTGCCGATAACTCGGATTAGTAGACGCAGGTATTGGGAACGTACACACAACGATATATCAAGCTATACATTTCCAGTTTAAGCTGCCTTCTTATTGTACGAAAATGCTATCCAATGTGAAGTCAGCTAAAACTGAAAATGTATGGCCTGATGTGATCGTGTGTACGAAATGGTTCAAATATTTTAGAACAATGCCATGCAAGTTTTTTGACATTGCTATGAGGAATTAGCATCTACAACGCGGCAACAGCGTAAAGATCCGAAAAGTGCTATCGCAGTAGAGTTAGCCCAATATCTAAAATTGCCACGAGAGACTGATTATTGAATTAAATATGTTCGTTTATTTCACGTGATTTTTGTCACAATAACTAATTTAGATTAATATTGTAAGGAGGTCAGCTGATCTATTTCTGTACCAAACTCACCGTGACAACTTAGGTCAAATGAGCTTGAAATAAACTGTCATTCCAGCTGATGCTAGGGATTGACACTATTGACAGCTCACTTCACCTGAGATTTTTACAGAATAGCACTACAGCCGTTCGATTCTGTAAAAATCTCACCGTGAAATCATAAGTGGAGTGAGTTTGAAGTGAGCAGTGTCAATAGTGTTAATCCCTAATGACAGCTCACTTCCCGCTCACTTCACCTAAGTTCTCACGGTGAGATTATTTACAGAATAGCACTGCAGGTCAGGTCATAAGTTTATGAGCTCTTTTCTCCCGGCTGTCAAACCGAGTTATTCGGCCGATTACGAGTACAACCAAAATGGCCGAGTATACCGAATACTGAGTAATAAACGAGTACTCAGCGCATCTCTATTAGGTGTGTATAATCAGTTGCAGTCGTAAATATCTTCATTTAGAACGCAACGATAACTGTTAGAACACTCAAGTTTAATTGCGTAATTAACTAAGATATTTGTGCCATAATTATTTTACAGCCAGTCTGCTAATTAACTTAATATGTCTTTACAAACTTCTACTTCACATTGTACAGTACAGATGACAGCACATCAAGTACAATCTGTCAAATTTCTTTAATAGATTTTCAACTTTATCGCTAAATCATCAGGTTCAATGTTGATTGAGAAAATTTTACAGTTTCGGGTAGCTTGATGTGCTAGCTTCTGTACCATATAACCTAAACGCAAACCAAACGTCACATAAATGTATTAATAAAACTGCACAATATCAAAATCAAAAGTCATGTATTCAAACTAGGCTGGGAATCAGCACTTTTCGAACGTCAAAATTACAAAAGACACTTCCCCAAAACACCCGCCCTTCACCACTTCCTAGTGCTTTCGCTGGGGAGAAGAAGTGAGGGAACAAAGTCCCCACCAGCACAGCTGTCTGCTCAGTTAGAAAATACTTGATTGTATGTATACAATGCTATACAAGACACAGAAAATTAAATTAAATTATTAGCCATATGTCAGCTAGCCACGCCAATATAAACAAAACAATGTAAATACAATAAAACTATAGTTACTCAAGCAAAAAAAAATAATAAATCAAAATTAAAAATGTAAACAAAAACTCACTACGTAAATAAAAGCCTCCAGGTATAAATCTTAATCATTTTGAAGGGTATTGATAATCCACTGCTTCATATGTTCAAAAAATTTGTCTGCTCAACAACGTAAATAACGCAATGAATGTAATGTGTTACGCAATTACCCCGCAGTTTATGCCCGTTTTCGTCAGTTTCTGCTTCATTAAAGGGCCGTTCCACGTTACGCTCCACACTAATAAGTATGTACACAATGTACTAAGTAAATTAAAAAGCAGCAAGTGCGAGTCGGAGTCGCACACGTTGGTTCCGTACCACCAAACAATATTTAACAATATTTCCTAAAAAAACACCGAAAACAAACTCGTTTCTTGTATGGCCGGACCCCCTTTAAATTTTAACTTTATTTTATTTTAGCGAGTATACTAATTGCTAGTGTCTATCTAATAAGATTCAAAGGATACAGCCCTGTGGCAGACGGACGGACGGACGGATAGCGGAGCCAGTAACAGTGTCCCGTTGTCAATAATTGATTACGGAACCCTAAAAATGGCACATGCATAGTGCCAGCACAGTTTACAGCACTTATATAATTGTAACAAGTTCTTTCCTTATGGGAAACCTATCGTTCAATTCAAAAAGTGAATACTTATAAAGGACCGCTAATTATATTCTTAACTACGCGTGTCTACAACGTGTAACGTTAAATGCGCAAAACCTCAGATACCCCAACTGATTTTTAATTCAATTGACCTATTTCACAGAGAAAATAAGTCATTAAAAAAATTGTAAAGGTTTTATGTGCTGTTTTAATTTTACTGGCCATTCTGATCTTTTCTTGCGTCTGCGACGACGCTTTATCGAAGGAGGTGTCGTCACCGGTCCGCTGCGCCGCGCTGACATTGGCTTGCTTGACCTATTAATAAATAGACACGGCAACGTTTTTAATGATTTTTTTTTGAAAAATGTGACCTATATTAAAACACTTTTTAATAAAGGTCACATTTTTCAAAAATTCTTAAATTTTAGTATAGGTCACATTTTTCAATTAATTCTGCTCGTTATTCTGATCAAACTATTTTCAGGTTTTGCGCATTTAACGTTACACGTTGTATAATTATGAGTAGTCCTTAATAAGCTCCGGTGTGTCCACTATCTTTTTATGGGTTTCAGTTATTACTGCACACGACTAATTTGGTATCTTGTGCCTGCAAATTATAATCTGATCTGAACTGGTTTTATGTATTTACATGATGTTATACTTAGAATAGTGTCCCTTTCCCTTGATTGAGTCTTTTATCAATGTTATTTTTTCTAACATTTTTATGTGTTTTAAAAAATTTTAAAAAATATACCGGTAAGATTATTTATTAGTACAAGGCTACTTTTTATCGCGATATTCCCAAGGGATCGAGACTTATGCAGGTGTAACCAACCGCGGGGCGCAGCATAAAAATATGGTTTAAAAAAACACGCTTTTAAACTAAAAGTTACTTTCTGATTTTTAGTTCGATTTGCTATTAAAGCGTGTTTTTTTTTTAAACTATATTTTATTGTAATTTTTTTTTTGGTTTTTTTTTCAACTTTTTTTTTATCAAAATATTGTATTGTCGTAGGTCGTTGATAAGTCTACAACGGTTAAAGTAAATCTGATCGCTTAAAGTGGGGCAAAATCGACCCCAAATGAGTCAGTTACTTACAAACAAACAAACAAACATAGGTACAGGTGAAACTAATAAAAGCGTGCTAAAAATACACACACACGAACCTAGAATCTCCTGCCTTTTAGAAGTCGGTTAACAAATAGGAATTATCGTTTAATTAGAGACATTCTACCAGCAGCAATGTTAAAGCAGTTACGCAGGCGACTTTCTCCAGTTTCAATGTTAATATTATGTTCATGGAAGAAACCGGAAACCTCTATCCCGTTGCCTGTCATGACGAAGTATCTCATTTAATCCTCCAGGAATTGTGACACGAAATTCATTCAACACACACCTAATTGCGCTATCTCTCATTAAATCTTTCCTTAAACGTCCACCAACCCATTAATGTCCACTATAAAGTTCTTCAAATCTTCGAAGGCCACTCGAATCAGTCGGTAACGAAGTATTGAATAACTGTACCGCTATCCTGGGACAGGCGTAAGAGTGGGCGCAAGCGCAACTGTACTTGATAACTTCAAGTTTATGATTGCAGTACAGGAACGCATTGATAACGATGACTGGTTGTGTTGTGTGTGCTTTTATTTATGCATCCTTTTTCTTCAATAACGGAGTTTTGTTCTTAAAATAGCCTTCACGTTTTTAGTAACGATTTAAAGTTTAGGCAAGAAGAGATAGGTCATCATCTGCCTAGCCTTTTCCCAACTATGTTGGGGTAGGCTTCCAGTCTAATCGGCTGCAGCTGAATACCAGTATTTTACCTGGAGCGACTGCCTATCTGACCTCCACAACCCAGTTACTGGGTAATACGATACCTATAGGTAAGACTAGTTGTCAGTTTTTGGGCTTCTGACTACCCGTAACGACTCAAAGATCTACGAATGACAGCCGGGACTAACGGCTTAACGTGCTTTCCTAGGCGTGCTTTCCTTTGCCGGAGGGGTCTCGGTATGTAAAGATGGTCACCCATCACACCACAGACCAACCGCGGCAAGCGTAGCTTAACCTGAACAATCGACCTGTGCGGCTGTCATTATTTAGGCACGGGCCCCTCCGGCAAGAAGACATAGGTAAAATCTTCAAAAATATTGAGTTTCTAGTTAAATAAACATGACATTGTGATTAATCGTGTGTTACGAAAATAGGATGCTATCACAATCTGCATAATTTTGAAGGATATCGCTAATCCATTGCTGCATATGTTCGAAAAATTAGTCTGATCAGCAACGTAAATAACGCAATGAATGTTGTTGAACTGTCAAAATGAAAGCCATTGCTACTGATAGTGTTACGCAATTACCTCACTGTTTTAGGACTGCTTGCGCCACAAATCACTAAATAAGTACGTCGTTTCTGTCTTTCGTTTGAAGATGACAGAGACCGAATGATGTTTTAAATGTGTTTAACGCTAAACATATTTAGTGATTTGTGGTGCAAGGGTGCTCTATAAGGAAGGTATCTGAATTGTTCTTCGTCGTGTGTACACTACAAAAATAAGCTATTACATTTTCTACGCGTGGTGGGTGTCTAAAGAAGCGATCGAGAGATCCAATCAGATAGATGGGCTAGCAACATCCATTGATAACATCAGCTGCGAATACCTGGCTCCCAGGACCGTCGGCTGTCCAGGGTCTGGCAATAAGCCTTGTGTTTAACACTAGGCTGATCTATTACAACGGAAGTATTTTGCTACAGTACGCGAAAACAGTATTTACAGCCAACTTTACACAGGCAGGCAAATTGCCTAAATTACGATCAAACTCGATCATTAAAGCCATGTACACAAGAAACGCGGCGAGATGATAATGCGTGTATCATGTATTAGTATCTAAAAACAACGTAGACATACAAAGAGTACTATATTTAACGAGCAGCCGGCGCGTGAGAATCTGTCCTTATACGGACGTAGATATTATGTCAGCCTAATGAAGTTTTTCCCCGTCTTCCTGCATTGTATTAACATAATCACTGCATTTCCTTGAGATTCACAAAAAGAAAAGCATCCATTCATTATGCATTTTTGTTTCGCACCATTGATAGTGGTTGGGAGTAAATCAAATTTTGCATAAAACGATAGTATCGATTGTATTCTCATACATCGATTGCAATATGCAAATAAATCAGGATAAAGTCGGAAGTAATTACGCGTTGATTATAGTTATGTAACACAGCCCTGAACCTGTATTGAGGTTGGTCGCGGCCAACGAACGCAGATTGCGTGCGACTAATGTGCGACCGTGCGCACTTGATCGTTTTAGATAGCTTTGGAGGCACGTTATAAAGTCATTTAAAATCTTAATAATCTATTTATCTTTGTTTTTATTGGAACTTGTAATCGAATTTAGAGTTTAATTAAGATTTTGTACATCGATATCGTATTGTACACACGCCAGCACATCAAGCTACCCGAAACTGTCAGATTTTCCCAATCAACTTTGAACCTTATACTTTAGTACTAAAGTTGAAAATCTATTAAAGAAATCTGACAGATTGTAGTAGCTTGATGTGCTGGCGTCTGTACCTACGCTTTGTTAAATATTATCCAGATCTATCTAAAATATTATAATAGTTTGAAAAAGCAGATTTTCATAAACACCGGTAGCAAAAATACAATTTAGATTTTCATCAGAAAATCAGGGAAACATGATTCATGCATCAATAATGGGTAGGTATAATAAGGCAATTTAGATATTGTGCCAACTTTTATACGACATTCATAATTACGATTTTATTTTCTTTAATGGATTTAACATTAACAGGTGCGTGCGTAATAATCATTTGACCACTATTTAACTCGTTAGTAAGCGTGGGAGCAAATATCAGGGACGCCTTAGCACTCTTCAGCAATTATTATGCTATAAACTATCGCACCTTTTATTTAATTATAAAATACACTCATCGTAATCTTTTTACTGTGGGATTCTAGTTTGTGTGAAAAATCACTACGAAAGTATTACACTAAGCATAATAAATAACATGTTTATGTGTCACTTCTGGTAAGAATTATCTTTATTACAGCATGTTACTTCGTAAGCAACAGTCTTAGAAGAAACCGACTCTAATGGCAATCGGTTTTATAGGCGGTAACTAAAGGCAAATAGTTTGTGATTTTATTTATTTTTTTATTATTCTGTCGGTAAATATTTTTGTCGATTCAAACTCAAACTCAAAGCATTTATTTCAATCAAACCATTTACAGGCACTTTTGAATAGTCAAGAAGTCGGTCAGTCAGAAAATATGAAGCTAGTTGCCCATTCCTAAGCGTAGTAGGTACCTATGGAGAAGAGCGGGCAAGAAACTCCATGGACATTCTTTTAAATTATATTTTTACAAAAATATTTGTTACATCATTAATATTGAATTTATATGTGATAACGATGTAAAAAAACAAGACGTACACGTTAAAAGCATCCTCAGTACAGCAAATTGTAACAAAACAATAATCCAAAGGAATATGCCGAGGCAGCTAAGTGATAACCAGCCCCAACTGACGGCGCCCGTTCACGAACATGACGTATGGATCAGCAGCATTGAACTCAACTATTTTGAAGGGAGCTAAATGATCCAACACACACCACCGTCAGCGAGACATTTGAGTGAGCATGACATACTATCAGCCGCCAGGGCACATTCAAGTCAATGAAAGACACATTATCCGGTAAATGGTAGCTCTATAGAACATGGAACTCGCATCTGTGCTATGCAATTATACAATACAAAGTAAATTGAGTTTTTACAATGCAAAGATAGTCTTATAATATTCAGCAGCTCCAACAATATTTTCAAGTGTTAATCAATTTGGTTGTGCAGCAGGACCAGCATTGTGCCAGGCATTTTTATCAGCGATGTAATTCCATAACTTATAATAATAATAATATATTTATTCAAAAATTATAAGGCATGAAAGTTATCACAGTTTTGCTTAAATAAAAATTGTATTGCTAAGACTTACGTGCCTGAACTAGGTAATCCTGTGTTTCAGGCGAGAAGAGCTAAACTAGTATTTTAAAATTAATAAATAAACAAAAGTTGAAAATGGACAGATAATTATATGTTGAGTAGCTTAAATCTTACTATCTATGTTTGGTAAATATTTAACATACGTGAAAATTGTATACCTATATTTACTTTAACACACCTAATACCGAACACACCTAATAATATACCTGTCTGCATAGTTTGCGTTTTATACAAGACTTGAATTTTGTCTCATTCAGTTGAAGAATGTGGGGAGATATTTTATTATAACATTTTAAACAGTACCCCATGAAAGATGAGTCTGCTTTAGCCAGTCTGAACCATCCGCGCTTTCTCGACAGTATCAAGAAGCGGTCATCGCGCTATACATACCTACCAACATTGTATCATATTGATCTGTTATTGACGATAGGTCATTTGTACTGTAAATCAATTAATAACACATGAAAAGGTAACTAACGAAAGTCAAGCTTTCTATGCATTTCAATTGCACGTTGATTGGAATTTCACTTCAATTAATTGCTGTTAGAATGTGTGAATGAGTGTCAAAGGAAATCTAAGGTACTTCGCCTATGATGGACACAATTGATTAAATAATAATTGAGCGCTGGTCTCAGAGAGAGCTAGTCTTTAACCTGTTAACCGGGCGGGACGTATAAATACGTCAAACTTAAACAGTAGCGTGTACGGAATTCCCCGGTTAACAGGTTAGTAAATAAAATATATTTGAAGTTTCGATTGTATTCTATATTTTAGAATGACTAATTCTAATCTAATTTAATAATTTAACCTGTTAACCGGGGAATTCCGTACACGCTACTGTTTAAGTTTGACGTATTTATACGTCCCGCCCGGTTAACAGGTTAATTAAATTACTAGACAATTAGAGCTTCCCTGTTCAAAGAAAATGCATTATATTGCATTATTATTGCATTATTGTCTCTGATTCGGTTCCCGCACGGAACAAATATTTGTATGACCTTGTTCCGGGTCTGGTTACACAGTTGAAATTTTCACAGATGATGTGTTTCTGTTGCCGCTATAACAACACATACTAAAAAACAGAATAAAATAAATATTCAAGGGGGCTCCCATACGACAAACTTGATTTTTTGCCGTTTTTATAGATAAGGGTACGGAACCCTTCGTGAGCGAATCTGACTCGCACTTGGACGGTTTTTTTTTTTTTTCTTACACTACGTAAGTAATCTATTAAAACTACTCTACTTACGCCTGAGGCACTAACCATACTTTAACATTAAGTTAAAATTAACTTCATTCACACAGTAATGAAGTTGGCGCAGCTTATATTAATAATATGTCAGTCTGCGGAATAATTCGATATGACTTAAATACGAGAAAAACAAGACTTAAGAACCAGTTGCAATTTCTTTCTTATCAGAAAATATTCCTATTACATCCTTTACTTGATCAAGTTTAGCCGGTACAAAAATCGCCACCTACATGTACCTATTTATAGAGTACATTTAAATAGCCTTCCTATAGAAAGCATATTGGGTATCCACATCAAACGATACCACCCTATACATACATAAGTACATAAAATCACGCCTTCTTCCCATGGGGGTAGGCAGAAACAACAGAACGCCACCTGCTACGAACCTTACATACTCCTTTTCCCTCGTTTACGTTCATACATCTGCACCCCAATTGCGTAACACACTATTAATATCAATTTGAATAATTTTGCAGCATGTTGCTAATCCATTGCTCTATATGTTCGACAAAAGTGTCTGCTCAACAACGTAAATAACGCAATGAATGTTGTTGAACTGTCAAAATGAAACCCATTGCTAATGATAGCGTAGTTACGCAATTACCTTGCTGGTCACCACCTTACATTATAGTAATGTTACCATCATCATCTGCCTAGCTAGAGATTGCAATCCGGATTCTTCGAAATTCGAAAATAACTGAAAAATCCGGATTTCATTGACTTTATTAAATCCGGTTTTTAAGACTCAAATTCGTTTAATTCGGATTTCAATAAATACAGTTTTTAACGAATAATATTTGTATTTATCGACCAATTTTCATTGTAAATAATCGGTAGATCGATATTATCTACCTCAATGCGCAAATCCGAACAATATTTGAATTGGTAGGATTAGGTGTAGTATTGTTTGTGCGAATTTGGCGCGAAATCCGTGATTGATTCAGTGCATGCCCATAAACGCAACGCAAACGCGCGTTCTGCGCCGCGCGCCTCGCGCGCCTCTCAGTCGCCTCAGTCGGCTAGTAATTTTTATAGAAAGTGGTTGTCTTGAATTGTATGTCGTTTATTGTGTGTGCGCATGTAATATACAAAGCAACGTGCGCTACACAAACAAGTAAGTACTTACAGTTTTCCACTGTTTTTATGGTTTTAGCCCGTGTGGTGTGATGTGATGTGGTGGCTTTAAGTTTATATTTACAAGTGATGTGACAGACACAGTGGTGTATATGATTTCAACATTACACACCCACTTACACAAGAAACATTCGTTAATGAAGGAGTCAGCGCCAATGCTCGACAAGAAGACACACCCATAACTTTTTTTTTTTTAAAGAATGTTATTAAAATACGCATTACTATTATGATATGACTGACTGATCAGATAGAAATATAATTTTTTTAGTAATAATTTTCTTATTTGTGACTGACTTGCCCAAAGTTTTATTGTTTATTTTAGTTGATTTTATTCTGTCGTGTTGTGAATTGAGCGAATAAATACAGATTTAAAATAATTTATGCTATTTTATTTCAGTTTTATCAAATCAACTTAAAAAACTCAAACTTCGAAAAATCCGGATAATCCGGATTTTAATCGGACGAGAATACAGAAATCCGGTTTTCAAAAAAATCCGGATTTTGCAATCCCTATGCCTAGCCTTTTCCCAACTATGTTGTACCAGTACTTTATATAGAACGACTGCCTATCTGACCTCCACAACCCAGTTACTGGGTAATACGATACCCCTTGGTATGACTGGTTGTCAGACTTTCGGGCTTCTGACAACCCGTAACGACTATCAAAGGTTCACGAATAACAGCCGGGACCAATAGCTTTTAACGTGCTTTCTGAGGCACGGAGGGGGGTGTATGTAAATGGTCACCCATCCACGGACCAACCGCGGCAAGCGTAGCTGAATCTGATCAATCGACCCGTGCGGCTGTTATTATTTAGCCACAAGCCCCTCACCACGTTATAGTAATGTAATAATAATGTTTATTTATCCAAAGTACTGCGGTGCTTTTCTATAAAAATCTCACCGTGAGAACTTAGGTGAAGTGAGCAGAAAGTGAGCTGTCATTAGGGATTAAGATTTCACGGTGAGATTTTTACAGAATCGACCGGCAGTTGTAGATATACTAAAAGGATACATAATTATTATTTGTACAAAAGTTAAAAGGCTACAAAATCCATTAAAATAAAATAATAACTTGTCTCTTAAACTACGAAGCAGAGAGAGACCTTACAGACTGACTAATATTTTTAACACAGCACGAGCTATACAAACAGTTCATGCGAACGTTTCAGTTCCAACTAAATTTACGACCAAGAACTTAAGAATCCATTCTGATAGTTTAACAACCTTCAGTTATCGCGATCAGTGACGTCACGATGGTGGGATCATGTCAAGATCGCGAACCGAAGATTCGCTCTTATGGTAAACATGTCGGGTGAACAGGACTGCCCTGAGGTTGACCTTTTAGCCCTACGTAACGGGTCTGTAATGTTATGCAACTTTTTTGTTCAACATGACCTTAAACTGAGGTCGGGAGGGAAGGTTGGAAGTTCTAAAATATTCAGTCGCAGGGACATCGACGCACAACAACCTGTTACCATGGATTCAGTACATAATTCTGGATTTGCGCTGAAATTTTTCGTCAGTTATAAAAAAAAATATATTTATAGAGAAACTTGATATTTTAGGTA
Source organism: Eremobia ochroleuca (assembly GCA_949629135.1). Taxonomy (NCBI): domain Eukaryota; kingdom Metazoa; phylum Arthropoda; class Insecta; order Lepidoptera; family Noctuidae; genus Eremobia; species Eremobia ochroleuca. The sequence continues at coordinate 9,307,995 of OX451397.1, read as the reverse complement.
AACTTGAGCGACTTCAAAACTTTTGCATAAGATTTATATTTGGCCTGCGCAAATATTATCACATATCTGAATTTCGTACAAAGCTCTAGTGGCTCCCCATACGTATTCGCCGGAATACTCATATCTTGATTCAGCTCTACAGTATTTTGTTTAATCCCAAAACCCCCTCTTATCTTAAAGAATGTCTCAAGTTCCTTCATGACACACATAATAGATATCTGAGGTCATCGGAAAACCTGAGACTAGAGATGCCGATGCATTCCACCAGTTTCTATGACAACTCTTTTACTGTTCAAGCAGTACGTTTATGGAATGACTTGCCCGTGTCGGTAAGGCGTGCTCAATCTTTGTCCGCTTTTAAAATTATGATTAAAAAGCACTTCCTCTCTCCTTAAACAGCATCATTATATTTCCTTTACTCCTGTTTCATGTCTATTACTACATGTATATATTTATTTAGATTAGTATATTATACTTTATGTATGTATTCATTATATCGTGTAAATTGTACACCACAGACTACCTACAGTATTTGTCTCTCCTTCCCTTTTCAATCCAGCCAAAAGTTGTCTTTAAAAGATCGCTCTCAGCGATAAGACCGCCAATTGTGTCACTCTTTGTAAAATTTCTATATTTATGTCTGTAATTTACATGGTGTACATAATAAAGATTCTATTCTATTCGAAAAGACCTACGCAGTCAAATGTATGGAACAGCATTTTTTTTTTTTTATAACCGATGAAAAATTGTCTACAATCATAATACTGAGCCCATGGTAACAGGTTGCGTGGCAATGTCCCTGGCAACCTCTATAGTTCAACGATGAAAAAGTTTAATCCAATACATAAAATCAATACAATCATAAGTTGCTTGAATCGGGTATTATTGTGAACATGACGACAAAAAATATACACAATCTCATTCAATAATCATTACAAATTGAAACCAACAAATAAAATGCACAAACGCGTAAAAAACATAATAAAAAGCAACGCATGACAGGTGAAGCTTATCCCAAAACCGTTGAGACAATTTAGATCGTTCAACTTGAACGTGACGTCCGGTGCTATTCTCGTAGAAAAAATGCCAGTTCGAGGATCAAGCCTGGCTCGGTAACCCTCTCCTGAGTCATCTCAACCGCGGTACCCTGTTATCGAACACAGAATCAGTACTGACGGTCAAAAAGAGCAGTAACTTTGCCAACGATAACATCCGACACAATGAGTCTCCGACTCAATCGTGCTTTGCGGCAGGTGCTGTGTTTGATCAAGGTGAGGATTTAAATACAAAATGAATTAACAGTGAAATAGTTGCGCGTATATCAAAGTAAAATCATAAAAGAAAAGCGGATTCACGTTCAGAAGCCCTCATTCTAGTTTAGGAATCAAAAAATCAGAATCAAATCAATCGAATCTGGAAAACAAGAGTTAATCACAAAGCTCAATTTACGGAAAGAAGTGAAAGTTTGTTACGATTAATATAAGAACAAAAATTTGCGAGTTGTATCAGTAATAAAACATTTCTATTATGAGCAAAATCGTGAAGGTCAATTGGGAGCACGGGCGGTATATTATTTAATGTTGTTAATGCAATTATGAGTATTTTCGGATGAGACCATAAAAAAGAAAGTTATGACATAATGTATGCTCAAAGAATTCTTACTTCTTTTGTAAGTTTGTATTGAAACTGATTTACTATGTGAGGACTGCGGTTGAGGAGATTAGTGTTCGTGATTACCTACAGTCGTATCTGGTTGTAATGTCTTTAAACTAAAATGAATGATCTTCTTAAATAAACATTGATAATAATTCTTTAACATGAGTTAAAGAATTATTGCGTCACCTTTTAGTGTTGAGTCCGTACCTATTATTAAAAGCAATTTATTGTAACATAAACGAAAACACGTGGAAGTATATTTATTTATTTTTCATTTTACCGTGAGAAAACTCATAGAAAACAAAATCGAAGATGCGTTAAAGGTACTCCACAATTTGAATAGTAATGCCTGCATCTGATTTTTATTTTATCTACATAGCTTCGCAATTTGATTGCGATTACGTTTTATATACCACATCTAATATGAAAATGCGTTGAACGCTATTGATGACGATTGGTACTTACAAAAATTGAACTGAATCCATTATAGCATTAGCTCTTTTGTGTAAAGTAAAAGGTAAATTATTGTAACAAACACGATCAGCGGTTGTGGATACAAAAAGCTCATTGTTGTGAGTTAGTCGGATGTCAATATATACGGGTTAGTAGGCCAGATAAGTAAGTACGTCGAAATGCTTATGTTGATAGCAATCCAAATTGGATCTCTCAGCAGGTGGACATTGTAATTGTTCGCGGACGATGCCACTGCATGACCATCGCGCGCTTCAACACGATGTGTATATATGTAGCTATAACTTTTACATTCGTACTAACATTTCAGATTAAGATCTTATCAAGAATACCTTGTTAATTTACAAAGAAGGAAACGTCAAATAAAAACGATTTCTTTAAATGCATAAGTTCCGTAGCAAACAAGTTTATGTCCAAAATTGAATTAAAAGCGCAAAAAGTAAAACGAAATGGTCTTTTTGAAAAAAACAACAAAGGATAATCGTCATTTAACAGGTTTATTAACCTGATCCAGCAACAAACGTGACGAAGTAATCGGCAAATCGCAGGGTACATGACCGTGAAGCATTGTTATGAGTAAGAACCAACGCGCACGAAGTACTCCTTTCGTATACCAACACTAAGCTTCAAAATCTCTAGCCGCCACATAGTTTGGCGGAATCCTTGCGAAGAACATAAAGAAATACTTCACATAACAAGGCGTCTTCGTAGAGATGGCAAGAGAAATAAGAAACGAATAAGGTGTATACGCAAGAGCGTTGACACAGAAACCCTCGGCGGCGGCGAGACAAACGGGGATGAATGAGATTGTGGTTCACGATCCGAGACCAAGCTCGAGCGATTTCCCATCATTGTTACGATAACTAATGACAACTCGGATAAATTGACGTACTTTCAACGGATACATAAATTGTTACACTACATTCTTGTTGCTGGCAAAAATAGTCTCATTGACAAGTTGCATTCCATTGATGATTGTTCCATTTGTTATAATGGATGAAGATTCATAAATCGATTTTATTTTTTTATTCCAGACGGTGCCCCTACCCGCCGGGTCGACTTCAGTGTTGGCGAAGCCGACAAAGTATCACTACTATCCTCACAATCAGCACATCTATTTGTTGCCTGAATGCGCTATTCAACAGGTAATTGACGCTTTTGTTCTAAAGAAAATACCGGAACTGAAACAAATGAAATCATAAAAACACTATGACTAATCTATAGGTTAGCCGAGTTTTCGATTATTGCGAGATATTTTAAGACCTGAGCGAAGATAATGTACCTGTAAGGTTTCCGAACTTCCTCGTATTATCTACGCTTAGGATAAATGCCGGATCCAATGAGCTATTGTTCTAAATACAGTGCAATGTTAAAAAAACTGTTATGACAATATTATAAATATATTTGAAGTTGATCCATAAATATAAGAGCAATTAAAATAAAAGTAGCGAAGAGAGAACATTTCCAAGAAAAATATAACATCAAGTACTCCCAGATGATTTACTTGATGGACTCATTAAAAGTATAATTACGTGCTAGTCAGTTAAGCAAGTCAAGATCAGTCTATCCATGTTTGTTACTATGACATACCTACCAAGTCTATGTAAGACATGTGATAAATGAATATCAATACTAAAGAATCTCGTCCCACATGTCTGTGGCACGAAGACTGTTCGCTATGCAGAATGTTGGTTCGTTAGCTTCATATGGCGGTAACGTTACAGGTATGCAACGCGGTCTACGTGCGTCTGAACTATACGCAGCCGCTGTGCGCGTGCCCTGCTCGATACCGAGACCCCTGCTCCGCTAGTCTCAACGCCGACGACCTGCATACTACGCGCCTCACCACCGACTCGAAAAAAAAGGTAACGCTCCAACATAATTGGATTTGACACACTGAATTCATTCTACGTATACCCATAGTTCGTTTTTGTACAAGAATTGGCATGTTTGTTGCAAAAGAAATCGATTTTGCCAAGTCAAATCTTTCTTACAAAGATGTGTAACACACATTAGTTCTCGTACTGTTGTACGGTGCTGAAACCTGGTCATTGATGATTTGAGGTCAATCAAAAAAATGCTATACGTATAAACGCTAAATCAAAACCAAGAAATGCAATGCTTCTTATTCACAGACTAACTTATTCACGCAAGTGTGTGATAAGATTTCCGTGATACAAAGAATCGCGTGCTAGTTCTAATTGAAGAATTCTATTTTAGTATATAAACCGATGATCCAATTAATTGAATTTTGTTATGGTCACGCTAGTTTTACTTACTATAAAGTTCTGAGTAATCACTATCATCATCAACAATCGCAACACATTTTTGAGATTACTGCTTAAGAATTATATTTGAAATTATGAAAGTGTTAATTGGAATAAGACGGTACATACTTCCTTACCACGTCTTACGTACTTACGTCTAGTTCAACAAAATCTTATGGATACAACAACTGATACTGTACTTTAAGGTATGGCAACACCAAACAAAATAGTTATTTTTCCATACATACAAACACTTGCATAATTTGTATTACAGTTTGCCAACAAAGCCGTCACCCTGGTGAAGACTTGCGAGGCAGTACAAGAAATGCGCGAGTGCCGAGCCCCCAGAGACTGGTCCCTCTTGGCGCTGCAGAACATCAGAACTGGCAAGTCACACTACTTAGTCATCTGCCGGTGTCCCGAAGATCATATATTAGGTAAGCCATGTTTATTCCATACATTATACAACGTGTAACGTTAAATGCGCAAAACCTCAGACACCCCGACTGAATTTTAATTAAATTGACCTATTTCAGAGAAAATAAGTCATTAAAAAATTGTAAAGGTTTTATGTGCTGTTTTAGTTTTACTGGCCATTCTGATCGTTTCTTGCGTCTGTGACGACGCTTTATCGAGGGAGGAGTCGTCACCGGGTCGCTGCGCCGCGCTGTAATTGGGTTGCTTGACCTATTAATAAATAGACACACCGACGCAACGTTTTTAATGAAGATTTTTTGAAAAATGTAACCTATATTAAAAAGTGGTTCAATTAATTCTGCTCGTTCTGATCAAACTATTTTCAGGTTTTGCGCATTTAACGTTATACGTTGTAAACGCTCGAAGATTAAGTGACTAATAAATGAAAATAATACCGAACAAGATAAACCAATTCAGTTCTGGCAACCGTACTAAGGCAATTGATAAAGCTAACCAGGGACAAAGTTGTATTATGCAATGAATGCTTATAGGTACTTAGCAGTGGGTGAATGTGGGCTGTATAGAATTTCCCGCTATTAAATACATTTGCGTAAGGATTTTTGATCATTGTCACGTCAGATGTTAGATTTCCGCACGGAGTGCTGCAAGGCACAGTCCTGGGTACATTACATATCCAACTGAGAATTCCTATTGTCCATTATATTTGGTTAAGAATTTCTATTATCAGATACTGTTACCTACATGGTTGCGGCTACGATATACGGAATCTTGCATTCCATGTATGTTGACAGTTTGTATTGCATTGTATGCAGTACATTACCGTATTGAAAAGTGTCCACCGTTAGCCAAATAAGTATAATACTGACTAATGAAACATACGTAAGGTCCAAGAACATTTTATGGCTTTTCCAAATGCAATTTGAATCTGGAGTCGACTTTGGACGGGATTCTTTTATAAAAACATACATAAACATGGGTTGAAATTGGTTGAGATAATAATGATGTGAATTGTTTCATTTTACAGAAGGGCCGATGTCTCACGACCAGCCGACGTACGCGTCTGTGCCTGGTATCCGGGTGTACGGAATGATGTGTGTACGACCCACAACCGCTTACCATTCCGGTTAGTACCTACTTTTCCATAAAATTCAAGAGCCAAGTTTTGAACTTATGATTTGCGAAAGGTCCTAGGTTTTATTCAAAATGTTGTCTGAGAATGTATCATGTATATGTAAAAGTTATTTTAAAAATATAAACCTTCCATACGGTAGTGTAATTCGGTATGGTAGTTTTTGATAAAAGGCTTAACTCGGTCTTAATGATGCGTTTATTTCTCGGATACATTTTTTATACATGTTATTCTTCTTTTCCAGCGTACAACAAAAACAGATACACCGGCCTGACCGTTCAGAGTACTACAAGCGCCTACAAAGTTGACTATTCTCAGTCTCACGCGTATCCTGATAACAAGCCCGTATACAACAGATATCACACGCATAGCTATACAGAACCCTATTACAACCGGAGATCTCGAGTCACACGGACCAGGCGATCGGCATCAGAAGACCCCCCTTTCCCATGGTACAAAGTTATCGAACTAGCAAGGTCACTACATTGGATCAACTAGAATCTAACCTCTTTTAAATATAGAATAGAAAAAAGTTTGTTGGCTTCATGGAGGCTTTATATTAATCGGATCCGCCTCTTTGAATTCAACTTATACTTGAAACGTATTTAATTTCGAAACGCTTTTTCGCTTATTTATCCGAATTTTTAGTTAATACTTGCTTACTAACTTTCCCATTCTAAACGTGATTGTTTAGTCTGGCGAAATTTATTTTTGAATGCCTATGAAATACTCAGTACAACTGCATTTACTAGAATAATTAACAATAATTTTATTTATTGAAGTATAATAGTGAAGCTGTTATGTATGTGGTGAAAATGTTGGTATCCATTCCATTATTTATATTGCAATATTTTCCAAACTGGTTTACTCGGAAACATTGTAGAATCTGCAGTTTAATTTTCATGTCATGACGACAGTGTTTTGCATTGTAATATATTCCGTCTAGTTAGAAGGAAAAATATAGTAAAGTGCCAGCTTGCACACATTTTGTTAAAATTTGTTTCAAAACCAAATGAAAGACGTGTGAAGAATGTATCAGTCAAATAGTAGATTGTCCATACAAGTCTATTAAACACCAAGTCTCTGAACACTTATTATTGCAAAATACTGATCGTATTAAAATAGCACATGGCTAGTGCTAAAAACTTGTATTCGTTTCACCCAGACAAAGAGGTTCATAGAACAATTTTATTCTGTTTCGAAAGTAGATTATTTCTATTATTTATTTTATTCAAAACACGTAATTTATTTCTCGGTATTATTTAGCATAATAATTTTGCCAGAAATAGAAATAACCATGACTATTAGCTATTAAGTTTTGGATTATTATAATTTCAAAATAAAATAATTATTTTTTCCCCACCAATAGACGGTGATTACATAATAATTAAAACGTAAAAAAATTTTAATTGTACACAAAAGATATGTGATAAGTTTTCAATGGTTTTTTTGTGTAACATTTCAGTGCATTTATAGTTACATAAGTATGTTTAGTTTAAATGATAATATATTTATTTAAGAACCATATTTATACTTAGCATAGTGAATTGTAAATATTAGTTGTAAAAATTACAATATTTGTAATTACGGAAAATAAATTTAACGGATTTTTTATAATTTTTCACTCACTCATCGTGGCACCTTTTATTTAAACGTCATCGAATTCCGGACTTTGACATCCTGCTGTTATAAAGTTTATATTGGCATAGCAAAAATCTGTGTACATAAAATGACTTACCTAATACTTTCTGGTCGACGACAATATCGCAGGTATACATTGCTGCCATCAAACGTTGTGGTTGCGCTTGGAATGCTTTCCGGCAGCCATCCTTCACTGCTGACATTATTTGACCTGAAAAAAGTAAAGATATATTAGAACCAACAAAATGTCTTCTTCTTCTACACTTCTCTACTATTCGTCATCTCGGTAGTCATCCCCTTTCCAGCCACCTTTCACAGTCTTTCCATCGTTTCTTTGGTCTTCCCCTACTCTTATAGCCAGCCACATTCATATTCAAAACTTTCCTCACGACATTTTTTCCTCATTCATCCGTAGTACTTTTTTTTATTTTAATAAGCAGTTAAGAGTTCGTACCTGACAATGGTCCAAAATGTAACATATCATCTCCAGCAGATTTATCTAAAAACCATTCTTCAACACAGAATGCGACGCCCATCATTGGCTCATCACACAATGGGCCAGCTAACGAAGCCAACTGGAACCCATTCACGAAACTGCTCTCGTATTCAAAGCGCGGATCTTCATTTATTTCTTGTTCGTGATGCAAGTATTTCGTTCTATAATCTTCAGTCTGATTGAGAAGCAAATTCGGACCACAATTCCTGGGCCCTACGGACCATATTTGTTTGACAACGTCCTTCCATTCGGGACTGAGTTTGTCGCAAATAGTTTGGAGTTCATCTTTGAAAGCTTGGATAAGTTTCAGCATGCGATCGGATAGTTTGTTTTTTGCGCCGTTTATTTGTAATTCTTCTAGTTTACTTTCCAAATTTTCATTTTTATGTAGTCCTTGTTGTGTTTTTATGTATTGGGAAATTGCTTTGAGTAAATCAGTTGATTTATCTAGTAATGCCGTTATTTCGTTCGGTAATGGTTTTGCTCTGATCTTTATTCTACTTTGTTTGTTGTTTGAGTATACTGTTATTACTGGGTCTATGTCTTTGTCTACAGTCTTGTCTACGACGTTCTGAGCGTCTATTTCTTCGTTCGCCATGTCTATTTTCGGTGGTACTATTATCGTTTCTCTGAATGGAACGATTGGTTCTGATACTGAGATTTCTATTTTTGCGTAGTGGTTCCTAGAAAAAGAAAAACAATTTGATGTAGAATAAGTACTTCTATAGATGTTTAAAGTGGTTTTATGAAAAAAAACTGAACATTTAAAGGTGAACGTCCACACCGCGCCGGCCGCAATGTTGATACGGCACGCAACGTATTATGGTTTGCTTTGTATGAATTCATATAGCACTGCGTCCACTATCGGTACTGCCCGTACCGAGCGCTCGGTACACTTCTTCATACAAAGTAAACCCAAGTCCGTTGCGTGTCGTGCGTACGTTGCGGCCGGGCGGACCAAAATGACATACAAGTACAATTTGTTTGAAAAAATATGATCTGCTTACTTTAAATCTTCTAGACATCTTTCTAAATGTATTTTACCAGCTGTAACCAAAACGTGTTCACCCGTTTCTTGTAGCAACACTTGCACGCAAGAATCTGATTGGTTGAGCAGCTTTAAACCTGCAATATTACAAGCTGTTTGGTAAATACCCTCAGACACTCCCTCTCACCGAGAGGAGGCCTGTGTCCTTTTCCTACTAATATTATAAAAGCGAAAGTTTGTGAGGATGGATGGATGGATGTTTGTTACTCTTTCAAGCAAAAACTACTAAACGAATTTTGATGAAACTTTACAGTAATATAGCGTATACATTAGAATAACACATAGGATACTTTTTATCCCGATATTCCCACTGGATCGACACTTATGCGGGTGAAAACGCGGGGCTCTGCTAGTGCTTTATAAATAAGCTGTTTTTTTACTGGATGGATGCTTAGTAAATAATAAGTTATTTTTAGGGTTCCGTACCAAAATGGTAAAAAAGAAACCCTTATGGTGCGACTCAGTCTGTCTGTCCGTCTGTCACAGCTGGATATCTCAAGAACTAATAATGCTATCAACTCGAAATTTGGAATAGTTTTAAATGACCTTTGTCCAACTATTTTGTAAATAAGAAAGATTTTTTTTTTTCAACAGGGCATGCGATATGAAAGAGTGCTGTTTGCACATTTTCAAACATTTTTCGTTTAGGCCGCATATTTTACGACTTTTGATATTTAAAAAAAAAAAATACCGTTCCCTCCTTATCTCCGAAGTTTGCTTAGAGAAAAATCTGAAATTATTCTATATGATAGAAGTTTATGTAAAGATTACAGGAAAAATAAAACGATGTCTCTAAACAGCAAACTTTTTCAGAAGAAAAAAAAAATAATAATATATAATGGTACGGAACTCTCGGTGCGTGAGTCCGACTCGCTCTTGACCGTTTTTTTTTATCGGACATAAAGTCCAATTTTCAACAGCCAATAAAATGGAAAAATAAACATTACCTTTGACTAATTGTGGTAGTTGTGACGGGTACGTAGGCTCTAAAGCTACCCTCAATATTGGTACTACTGAGTATTGCATCTCGCTGAACGCAGGACACGCTATGGTACTAGATAATGTGGCTGTTCTTAGTACATGTTCTTCTAGACCACCGATACCTGGAATATAAAACGAATATAAAATTATACAATTATTATTATTATTTTTTTATAAATATCGTCCTTGAGTTTGACTGGAAGCGGAAGCCGGAGGAAAAGGTGTTGTGGCGCAGCCTAGGAGAGGCCTAGGTCCAGCAGTGAACTGCGATAGGCTGAATTGATTAACTCTTTCAGGGTCAGTGAAAGAAGAAGAGGTGAGAGTAATTCGGATTTTTCTTTAAATCCATGCCATCTAGCGATTATTTCTTGAAATAACATAGAAATACACCTTACGCTTCATTTAGTTTAGGCAGTAAGTGGCGCCGATAACCGTTTGTGTATGTATTGTTGGTTTGAAAACCATTCATTGACAGTGTTTTTGAAATGTGCTCGGAAAAAAACTGACAAAAATAAGGCGCAAGTCTATTATTTTTATGACTGCTTTTGTTTTATTAGATGTATTTAGACATCTTTTGCATGTATTTGACAAATAATTTATGTAATTTTGTGTTTCTAATTTAATATCACACTCCTAATTAGGTGGTTAGAGCAGCTAACCAGCGCGCAGATAATTTTTTCAAACATGTTTTCAGTATTTTTTAGCCTAAATATAACTAGAAAAAACATAAAAATACGTATATTGTAACTTATATGAAAGTGCCCCTGAAAGAGTTCATTGGTCCACTCTGAGGCTTAAAATCACTTTGACGACGACCTAATATTTCCACGATAAAAGTTCTTCAACAGGAATGGACATTTGGGTTTGTATAGGTGACTTAACTACACGTATTTGAAATTCAAATAAGACATTAGTAATCCAAGTAGGCTGCGGTCACGCAAGCCTTTTCGAATGACGATTGTGACGTAATCTGTTCTACTTTAGTTTTGAAGTATTTTTACAATCTTTATCTCGTCATGAACGATGCAAACGCGACGGTCTTACATGAATTTCACAATATAATACTGAACTAAAAATATAAATGACTCACCAATGATATTTCCTGCTATTGCTTCGTCAATTAATTCTAATTCTCTTCCCATTAGAATATACAAGGACTTGATTCTGAAATAAAACATATAGTTCATTATTTTACCGTTAAAATATCATAATGCCATATCCATAATATCATAATCCTATCAAATATTGGGGAACCTGAGAGCTAATTGTGTAACATACTAACGCAATGGCGTTCATTTTGATAGTTCTACAACATTCATTGCGTTTTTTAGTTTGCTGAGCAGCCATATTTTTCGAACATATAAAGCAATGTATTAGCAATATTATTCAAAATGATACAGATTGTAATTTATATAGTGTTACGCAATTAGGGTGCTGACTGTTTGCTAAAGAAATTGCACCCGAGGTGTCACTCACGATAACTATAAAATAAAAGCACCTGCCATCTAATCTCTTCACCACCCTTGGTTGACTAGTAGAGAATGCCTGAGGCATTAAGTCCGCCTTTGTACCTTTTGTGCGAAAAGTTTAAATAAATAAATAGTAACTTACTCTGTACAAGTAATATGCTCATCACTGAGCAAGTCCTTCAATTTCTTATTAGGATCTATTTGGAAGTCCTTACTAAGTATTTTGGAAGGATCATGTTTGGGGCCTAAAACATAAACTTTATCCCCTTTCTTTACTTTCCCACTAAATATTCTAGCGAAAGCTATAAATACTGGCTGGTCAATATCTTCTATGGCTGCCTTTTCTACTTCCGCGTCTTCTTTATTTTCTTCTATAGGATTGCTTTCAATGTTTGCATTGTTCTCTTTCTTTTCACGCAACTGTCTCGCTCTTTCCCTCCTCAAAGCCATTTCTTCGGACGTCAAAACCTTAGGCTTGTTCTCTGGTAATATACTCTTATCGACATTATACATTTTGGATATAAAAATAATTATTGGTCTATCGTCGCTACTATCACAGGCTAGAAAGTCTTCCTTTAGTTTCTGTGTCTCAGGGAAGAAGGAATTAAAGTCGCGGATTCTTGAGCACATCAATTTTTCGACTTTTTCTGGAAGAATCTCTTTGGGCGATGGAAGTTTTTCGCAGACCATGTTGAGGACCGTACTTGATAATGGTAGCCATTGCACCATCAGGGACTGGAGTTGAACTCGGGAGTCCGTATGTCTTAAATCCCTTGTTGTTAGCTTTATACCAAGTTTCTCACAAATAACTGGGACTTTCTCCTTTTCGTTTCTCATAGCTATTGTTTCGTATACATTCCATAGATTGTCTAAAATAACTTGAACGAAAAGAGGTTTCTTGGCTTTTTCTTGAGCTCCTTTCATAAAGCGTTTTGTTTTTGTGTTTAGGTAGAAGTCTCCCCAAAGTACCTTTCTCAGGATTTCTTCTTTTACACCTGAAATTAAATAGAATTTAAGTTACTTTTAGAGCAGTTAGAAATAAGATGTTCTAGGTTGGTTAAAAAGATCATATGGCTAGAAAGGGACTGTCTTCCGAGATGACAACTGATGGAAGAAATAGACATTTTGTGCCGATCCCCAATAAAGTGAGATAATAATATAAGTTATAATACATGATAAGTTTATAAAACCAAGGCAGTACAGAATTGAAAAACTGTAAGGGGCTCATTGCAATATTTTGTAGCTTAATAAAAACTTTTTAAGTTCATATCTCACTTGAAGGGCCCGTGGCTAAATAATAACAGCCGCACAGGCCGACCGATCAGGTTAAGCTACGCTTGCCGCGGTTGCTCTGTGGATGGGTGACCATCTTTACATACCGAGACTCCTCCGTGCCTCGGAAAGCACGTTAAGCCGTCCCGGCTGTCATTCGTGAATCTTTGACAGTCATTACGGGTAATCAGGAGCCCGAAAGTCTGACAACCAGTCTTACCTAGGGCCTAGGGGTATCATATTACCCAGTAACTGGGTTGTGGAGGTCAGATAGGCAGTTGCTCCATGTAAAATACTGGTATTCAGCTGCATCCGGTTAGACTGGAAGCCGACCCCAACATAGTTGGGAAAAGGCTAGGCAGATGATGATGAAGTTCACATCTCACTTACCCAGTTTATCAGAGAATAATTTGGCAAATGTATGAATAGTGAAGCCCCATCCATCAGCTGCACTGGCAAACACCACATTTCCATGTTCAGGTGCGAAATAAAGGTTGGAGTCATCTGCATCGTCCATAGCAGAAGTCCAATCATAGAAGTTGTTGTCTTCTTTTTTGAGCAGTTCTTTGTGTTCCTGAAAAAGATATTCTAGGCTTAAAGTGTGACACTTAATTATTATTGATATGAAAGTCGATAATCCCTGAAGCCGTTAACCAGAACATTGAACATGCAACTATTTGTGTTCTACTGGCTGGTGACAAATCTAAGCCAACGGGTATTGTGTTACCCAGTAACTGGGTTGTAGAGAATCAATAAATGTAACATGAGACTAGAGAGAATTGAAGACTTTTGTTAGCTAGATATCTCAATAATATTTTGACAAACAATGAAATCCAACTTATAAACAATTAAAGCCACTGGCAGCTATGTTTGCAAAACAACCCGTCATCTGCTAGGCAAACTTATTAAATTTGGTAACAACAGAAAATGCAAAATTGTGTCTCATTAGTGAGAGTTGAGCTCTTATGCCTGTTAAGTCTAGTACGAGGGCGGGTCAATAAGTCCGTGACTTTTTGAATTTCTGACCTCTTTACTGAAAAAGCAACACTACTCCTGTCAACAGGCGTCTGTCAGTTGACTCCTATCAAAATTTGAACTTGCTGCGTCAGTTAGTTTGTGCGTGACAGCTATCTTTATCAGACTACCCAGTCATTTGAGGAAAAAATGGAAAAAAGTGAATTCCGTGTGCTTATTAAGCATTATTTTTTGCGAAAAAAAAACCATTACCGAGACCAAGGCTAAGCTTGATAAATATTATGGGGACTCTGCACCATCGATTTCAATGGTAAAAAAGTGGTTTACTTAATTTCATTGTGGCCGTACAAGCACTAAAGATGCCGAACGTCCTGGACGCCCAGTTGAGGTCTCTACACCCGAAACAATCGAAAAAATTCACGATATGGTGTTGGCCGACCGAAGATTGAAAGTGCAAGAGATTGTGGAAGCCGTAGGGATCTCGCATGGCTCAGTGGTTTCAATTTTGAATGATCACTTGGGCATGAGAAAGCTTTCCGCAAGATGGGTGCCGCGTTTGCTCACAGTCGACCACAAACGCAATCGTGTAACAACTTCACAGGAAGGTTTGGCGTTGTTTAATCGCAATATGGAGGAGTTTTTGCGCCGTTTTATAACCGTGGACGAAACATGGATCCATCACAACACACCAGAGACCAAACAACAGTCAAAACAGTGGGTTTCTAAGGGTGAATCGGCGCCAAAGAAGGCCAAGGTGGGTTTGTCAGCCAATAAAGTTATGGCGACTGTTTTTTGGGATGCACGTGGGATAATCCACATTGACTACCTTCAAAAGGGAAGAACAATCAATGGGGAATATTATGCCAACTTATTGGACCGCTTCAATTACGATTAAAAAAAAACCGACTTCATTTGGCCAAGAAAAAAGTTCTTTTCCACCAAGACAATGCACACACATGTGCAGTTGCCATGGCAAAAATCCATGAATTGGGCTATGAATTGCTCCCTCATCCGCCCTATTCTCCAGATTTGGCTCCGAGTGACTACTTCTTGTTCCCAAACCTGAAGAAATGGCTTGGTGGAAAAAGATTTGACTCCAATGATGAAGTCATCTCGCAAACAAAGGCCTATTTTGAGGACCTCGACAAATCATATTTTTTGGAAGGGATAAAAAAATTGGAGAAGCGTTGGACAAGGTGTATAGAGCTCAAGGGAGACTACGTTGAAAAATAAAATTATTTATTTATCAAAAAATCTGTGTTTTATTCCAAAAGTCACGGACTTATTGACCCGCCCTCGTACAACTATAATTGGAAAAAAAAAATTGAAAAAAAAACAATATATTGCAGCTGTAGACTATTTATGTTCCTATTTGCGAGTATAAATCTGTTTTTTTTTTTCTGTTATTTTACCTTTTTGTATGCACGTATTTCTGTGACAAATAAATCTATTCTTCTTTCTTTCTTTGTGCGACTTACCTGTTTTCCCATAGTAGATTCCTCGTTCTCAAACACTTCAGTAGTGAACAGCTCTGCCATCACCGCGTTAACTTGTTCTAGCAACTGCATCAAGTGTACGTAAGCATCCAACGGTGTCAGCTGCATTTCTAATATGAGGCGGTCAATTTTGTTGAGTACCAAGACTGCGCGAATGTTCTCCGAGTATGCTTGTTTTAGTACTAGTCTGGTTTGTGGACATACTCCTTCTACCACATCAACCTGTAATCATGAATTATTGGAGTTAGTATTACTAATCAAAATCAATAAGTCATTTATTCAAATTAGGCTGAGAATCAGCACTTTTAGAATGTCAAAATTACATAAGATAGTCCCCAAAAATGCCTGCCCTTCACCACTTCTTAGTGCTTTAGCTGGTAAGATCAAATCAAAAATAATTTATTTCTTCAACATTTTACAAGAACTGAATAATTAGTGATTGGAGCCTCCCTTTAAGCAAGTAATGCCTGTATTGGGAGACTCCGCTCTTCCATACCAAATATAAAAGTAGAAAAAAATAAAATAAAATAAAACGTAATAGTATAAGATAATAATACAATATTTGAATGAGTGTGTGAGTATATGAGTGTGTGTGAGTATATGTGTCTGTGTGTAAGTTTTGAGTGTGTGCGCAGGTTTGTGTGTGTGTATAATAAGTGTGCCGACATGTGATGTGAGGTGAGGACGTGCCAACGCACTTCCACTATCCTACAACACTTAAACTGTTGCACTCCATAGCATGCAACAGTTCAAGTGGACAGAACCAAGCATCATGATGCAAGTGTTAGCAGTGCCTCTGTTTCATCATAATTTAAAAGTTTTATCCAATTAATTAAACATTTTTTGCAGTCATAGTATTGTTTTGTATATATGTTTATTTCCTTATTTATCCTATTATATAAATGGGCCGAACGTTTATGTAATTGTATTCTAGCAAACCGCGTTCGCGATTGGGGAATTTGTGCAATATTGTCCTTTCGTCTTTTTGTTAATTTGGAGGAGTCAAATGGTAAACTTTTGTGCATTTTCAAGGTGGTCTGTATAATATATAATTTTCTTACAGAGAGCAGGTCACTGAGCTGATATAGTTCGTCTGTGTGGAATCTCAATTTCTTAAAATACATGATTTTTATTAAAGCACGTTGTGCACGCTCAACATCTATGAATTTTGATTTACTAGCTCCTCCCCAAACAGGGATGCAGTACGTCAAAACTGACTGCACTAGAGCAATGTATATTTCATTAAGAAGATTTCTTGGTGAATTGTGGCGAGTACACAAAGTTTTGGGGACGACATGTCGTAATGAATTAAATAACCAGCTCAGCTTCCTGACTCTGCTTGTAACTTGTTCGAGATGTTGGTACCAAGACAATCTTTGGTCAACAACAACTCCTAAGTATTTGGTGTGAGTTACTTTATCTATTGTTGGACATTTACAATTTAAATTATTTATATTGTCACATTGATGAATTTTTAATTTAAAGTGTTGTTCAGGCTGAGTACGGTTATTAATACTAAAACATATAAAGTTGGTTTTTGAGGTGTTCAGTGTGAGTAAATTACTTTTTAGCCATTTAGCGATTACAGTCATACCCAACTCAGCATAGACTTTAACCTCTTTCCAGGACTTTCCAGAAAATACAACCGCTGTATCATCGGCATAAGCGAAAAGTTTGGCATTTTTGATGCTCAAATTGCAGAGGTCATTAATATAGGTCAAAAATAATGTTGGACCAAGTACGCTTCCTTGAGGCACGCCGTATGATACTTGTGCGTCTTGACTAAATGTAGTCACCAACTCTTACTCTCTGTTTTCTATTAGAAAGATAGTTACGAAGGAGATCTAGAGGGTTACCTCTTATTCCAAATTCTTGTTCTAATTTGTTCACAAGGATCGGAACAGAGACGGTGTCAAATGCTTTTTTCAGATCTAAGAATATTGTAATACATTTATTTCCATTGTCAAGACTGTCAACTACTAGAGTTGTAAGAGCAGTTACTGCATCCTCAGTAGATAAACCTTGTCGGAATCCATACTGAGAGTGTGATAGTAGGTCAAATGTATTTAAATATTTAAGTAGTCTGTTATTTATAAGCTTCTCTATTATTTTTGAAATGGTGGGTAAAACGGATATGGGTCTATAATTATTGACATCGTCTCTGTTTCCGCCCTTGTGTACAGGTGTAATAATGGATTGTTTAAGCGGTTCAGGGAATAGGCCTGTTCTAAAACATAAATTAGCAAGATGTGTTATAATCGGAACAGCTTCCCTACTTATATGCTTTAGAAAACCAGTCGTTAAGTTGTCCCAGCCAGGGGCGCTAGAAGTTTTTAGCCCAGCTAAGATTCCGTTAACTTCACTGGAGTCCGTCTCAATGAGTGCAAAAGAATTGGGCTGAGTAGTCATCTTACTTGTCGAACTAGGGAGGGTTGCATTTAATTGTATATTACGAGCTAGCTGTTCTCCAATATTGACAAAAAAGTCGTTCACAAAGTTAACTGAATCGTTTGGGGATGATTTTAAGTTCAAAAGTTCACAATTTTCATTTTTAGGTTTGCTAGAATAAGTTATGGTTTTTATATTTTTCCAAAGTTGTTTATTGTTATTGACTGTTTTAGCTAAAAGTTCTTTTTGATATTTTCGTTTAAGTTTTTTGATGAGGTTATTGCAGTAATTCCTATATCGGATATAAGTGATTTTTAGAACACCATTGTACGGATCATTTTTGAGACATTTTTGCATTTTATTGCGGTTATGTATACAACGTAGAATACCTGGGGTGATCCACGGTTTAATTATACGCTTATGGCAAGGGATTTTTACAATATCAGTGCTTATTTTTATAGACTCAGATAATTTATGCAGGAAAAGATTAGTTAATGCTATAGGGTCATCACAGAAGAGCAGTTCTGCAATTTTGTGTTCTTGGAGATATTTTAAAGCATTTTCATAATTTACAGTTTTTGTCATTTTTGGAGCAAATTGTATATTTTTTATTTTAGATATAGATAAAAAAGTGGTGTAATGATCAGTGATTGTAGTATGTAAGATACCAACAACTGCTGTCAATTTGTTTTTATTAAATTTCAGCATGAAATGATCCAAACAGTTATTTTCCCTAGTAGGCTGTGTATGTCCTGGTAGAATACCATAAGCAGACAGCATATTAAGGTAATTTAATCTATTTTTACGGTCTTGACTCAGTTCCGAGTCTTTTGGTCTAATATTAATATTGATATCTCCCGCTATAATAATATTTTTTTGCAAGGGTAATGTGTCAAGCTGTTTGCCCAACGAGTCGAGGAAGTTATCAGTACTAATATTTGACGGCGACCGGTAGATGCACAGAATGATGAAATTAAGAACATCTAATTGAAGGCACGATGCGTGAGTTAACTTTACTTCCTTAACTTTACATTTAAGTGTATTTTTTATGTAAACAACTACGCCATCGTTTTGATTTAAGTGGTGGGTAGAAGTGTAGGAGTGATAGTTGTTAAGTTGAGGTATCTGTTTATAGGCACTTAATCTACATTCCGTCAGTATAATGACGTCAGTTTCGAAGGTAAGAGAAGACATTGTTGTCAAAAAACTGTCAAAATTACAATATATGCTCCTTATATTTTGAGATATAATCGTCAGATCATTTCGTTTTACTTGAATTTGTTTAGCAAGATCGGATGAGTCACATTCAATAATGCGGGTAATTTCAATATTGTCTATATCATTGAGCGTATTAAGTCTATCACCTATTGTGGGTATTGTAAATGGAATAATTCGTCATTACTAGGTTAGTGTAAAGATAATTATCAGTTTTATTTAATAGTTTAATAAAACATGAACGGTAGTAGTTACAATAATAACATAAAAGAAATCTCGCATAAAGTGTAACAGTAGGATTAGTGAATAAAAAAGTGTGTTGACCTAAAGTATGTTCTATTAAGGAAATAAATGATTGAGTGAGACATAATGCATGGAATGTATCACTTACGAGGATCTTTGTATATGTGTGTATGTGGCTGTAGAGTGTCTGGTATAGTGTACATGGGTGTTTATTAGTGCAATTTAGTGTAATACATATAACTATAGAATTAAAGAAATCAACAGTTTGCGTGAAGCATTCTGTGAGCGCGTTAAACAATTGCAATGAAATGCAAAGTCGCAATGAAGTATCTATTTTATGGCAGAAGTGACAATGCATATTTATAGGTAGTCACGATTTCAGTATTAATTGATGGACCTGTTCCTCAGATCTAATAGTAACAGTCGGTGATTGCTCGTCTTTTTTTATGTAAACCTTACCATATGCAGTCCAACAAAACTTGTAAGCACCAGACCTTGATAAATCACGGGCAAGGAAAAACAATCGGGACGCCTTGGTGGTGAGATGCTCAGCCAGGAAGATGGGGGTGTCTTCATGAGTTTTAAGTCCCAGGTGTTTACAAGAGAGTTTTGTCTTGTTTTTAAGATTAAAAGTCTTTCCCATCTTCAGTAGTTCAGCCTTCAAGATAGAGGAGCCAGTTTCGACAACAATTGGTGTGTCAGGACTATCACTTTTCTTGCCACGAACTCGAAAAATGTCCTTGATATTGTGTTTTTCCATCTTACAACCTATATAGCTAGACAGACAAACAACCATGTCTATAAGGTCCTCTTTGGACTCGCCGGATTTTTTTGGCACATTTTTCAGAACGAAATTAGCCTTTCGGCATCCTATTTGCATGTCTTCTAACTTCTGTTCCAGCACTGTAATGTATCGATTACTTTCCCCAGCCCGATTCTCCAATTTCAAGATTTTCATTTTTAATTCTTCATTTTGCTCAGTCAGTGATGTTATTGAATTTTCAATGTTTATATTCGACTGCTGAATTTGTTTAAGGGTTAAGTTGATTTCATGAATCTCACTTTCTCGTTTTTCCGTAAAGAGCTTCATCATTTTCCTCATCTCCTCCTTAAACTCGTCTAACTGCAGGCCAATCGAAACATCTTCTCTGCTACGCTTGGCTCGTTGAAATACGAAACTGGGCGGTGATTTGCAGCTTCCTGCCAGTTTTATGTCCGTATCCGAGATGGACTTGTTAGCGGACGAATCCATTATCAAAGCGAGCCGATAACCAGAAATATAGCGTAGGTATTAGCGATGTAAACACTGTACGTAGTAGATTCGTAGCCGATTCCGTAGTGCTTGAGCGATGACGTAGCACCAAAGATCGATGGCGCACGCGCACAATGCGTGATCACTGGCCACAGGCAGCGATGTAGGAACAGGACAGCAATTATGACCACGTTCTCTTTTACTCGAGACGCGCGGGGGACACGCGGGCACGCGTCACCTTGCCTTGTTGACAGCCAGGTTATGAACCAAAAAGGATAACTATGACACTAGACAATAGGTAGCACTTTCGTACGTAGTTAGAATTATTTTTTGCGGAACGAGCGATAACACGTCTGCACTCAATGCTGGTTTGGACGGAAGAGGGAGAAGGAGGACGGAAGAGGAAGAAGGAGAAGGAGAGGAAGAGAAGAAGAAGTGGCGCAGCAAACACTCCAGCAGATAAGCTGTCTGTTCAGGTACAACAACTTGATTCTATACAATTGTATTCCAAAGTAATCAACATTACAAAACATTAGATTAAATTAAATTATGTCCCATATCGCGCCTACAGTGCAAGAACGTCACTTATGCAAATGATGGAATATTTCAGGAGAAGCGTTTGAAAATTCGCCATCCTATTATAAAGTATAATTCTTCTTGACTAAAGAAATTAACTGGTAATATTTTAACTACAACTTTGAACTTCATACTAAAGGTAAAGCGAACATCTCACAATTTTGTAATAAAATAATGTAAACTTTATAATTTACAACCCTCCCAAATTGCATAAGTGACGTTTTTGCACCGTAGGTGCAATATGTCACAACAAAACTTAACTAACCCGTTGCACAAGCCAATATACCAACTGAAGTAAAGCTAAAGTAAGCTAAATAAACCAAAGTTACTGAACCCTATGAATTCTATTTAATTTTTATTTTAAAAAATGCAATACTGTAGTGCATTTAAGATGAAAGGTCCAATGACACAAATAAGTGATATGACTCATCTCTTATGTATTGGAAAACATTTTAAAAAGAAAAATACATAAATTAAAGTTATAAAATTCATCATCTGCCTAGCCTTTTCCCAACTATGTTGGGGTCAGCTTCCAGTCTAACCATAGTATTTTACACGGAGTGACTGCCTATCTGACCTCCACAACCCAGTTACTGGGTAATACGATACTCCTTGGTAAGAGTGGTTGTCAGACTTTCGGGCTTCTGACTACCTGTAACGACTGTCAAAGATCCACGAATGACAACCGGGACCAACGGCTTAGTGTTCTTTCCGAGGCACGGAGGGGTATCAGTATGTAAAGATGGTCACCCATCCACAGACCAACCGCTGTCCCCTTGTGTAACTTTTAATCAGCAATATAGAGAAATTCACTGTATTACTAAATCACTATTGCTTATACTTTCATTAGGTAAGGCTATGATGCAAACAGCTGATTAGATACTTAAAAGTATTGAAATTAAAAAATATATTAAATCTGAACAGCATGCGTAGTAGCACAATATTTTATTTTTAGCTGAATTTTTTTCTTGGATTGAACATAACGGAATAACAGAATAGTTTCTCAACTAAATAACATAATACAAAAATCTTATTGAAAACTAACAAGTAAACAAGAAATACTCACAAGAACAATAGCTCCATCACAAAGTCTGACTGCAGTGGACACTTCACTGGAGAAATCGATGTGCCCCGGCGAATCTATAAGGTTTACCAAGTACTCCTGCTGTTCCAGACAGTGGTACAACGAAATACTACTGCTCTTCATAGTTATCCCTCGCTCTTGTTCATCGGGCCTGCTGTCCATATACCGCAGCTTCCCCGACATCCTCTGCGATATTATCCCATTGCTAGATATCAGAGAGTCCGCCAAAGTAGTCTTTCCATGGTCCACGTGCGCCACGATACAAATATTTCGAATATTTGTAGGTTTGTTTTGAAGTTCTAAAAGTTTTGATGAATCCACGAGCCGCATTTTGAAACGTTTAGTGCAAGCTTGTTATGCGCTCCTGTAGAATGGTGCCACTGAAGTGTACTAACAATTTTGAGTACGTAAACTAAAGAAAATATTGCGAAAATTACAAAATAAATTGCACAACATGAGTTAAAACTTGTGCGACAATGTTGGAAATTTGGAATTGACACTGACATTTTAGTTCGGAAGTATTAAAAAAAATATCTAACATTCTAAAAACCCGACTTCAACTAAAAAGTCAAACCAAGCTCACTTTTCAAGCAGTCTAATGCGGTAATGTGTGAAGTTTATTTTTTCTGTTACATTTTTGAAATAGTCTCCTCAATCCCTTTATTTGATACCCCGCATGGTCAAAGTATTTTGTCGTAAAGTCTCATTCTTTTGATAAGTTTTGATCACCGTCATCATTTCATCCCGGAATCACCCACTGATGGGTAAGGTCTCCTCTTTCTTCTGCCATACTTCCCGGTTCCGTGTGTCCCTCATAC
Source organism: Eremobia ochroleuca (assembly GCA_949629135.1). Taxonomy (NCBI): domain Eukaryota; kingdom Metazoa; phylum Arthropoda; class Insecta; order Lepidoptera; family Noctuidae; genus Eremobia; species Eremobia ochroleuca. The sequence continues at coordinate 9,285,080 of OX451397.1, read as the reverse complement.
AGGCGTTTCCCCCAACTCTAACAATGACTCGTGCTTTTGGGACGGAAAAGTTATAATACTATGGATCCCAAATATACCAGACTTACAGAATTTATGCGCGAATAAGGGCTAATTTTTCAATTGATAGATAATTTTTATTCATGGAATAAAATTGACGTCTGAAAGATTTTGTATGGAAGAGCCATAAAGCAACACGGTCCGCCGGTGGCCCGTGTTGCTCTATGGGAAGAGCTGTCAAAAATTAAAAATTATTCCTTGGATAAAATTATCTGGCGTTGGAAAAGTAAACAAAAATGATATAAATAATTTCCGAACGAATTAATAATTGTCAGAGGTTTATGGAACGTTTATTCGATAGATACAGACCAAGCAAGACCAAGTCAAGGCGTTAAAATCAAGAAGTAATTTCATCCATATTTACAAACTGAAAGACTCGTCAAACTTTTATTATTATCAATCACACAAACACAACAAAATCTCGAGTCCTTTCGATCGTGTTCGCGTTTCTTATTTATTTTTGACTGGCTTCTGCCCGTGGCTGCGCTTGCGTTAATTTAGAATTTGACAATCAGTTTGGGTTGTACTCTGCTTGTTGTTTGGCCGTTGCACTCATGGCCTCAGAACGGAACATTATTCTAGGAGCGCCTATACCTACACAATGTTGTATGTCCTTCTATTTGGTGCTAATACGTACAAATTCTGGGCATTGGACACACGCGAACATGCTATATATAGCTGGCCAAGGTAAAAACATTGCTTTTCCAAATGCACCTCTGCTACATGCAATGTTTGCCCTTGCTTGTCTATAATATTATAGTTGGGAGGATGAAAAACCGGTCTGTCGACACTAGCTAGATTCACAAAATGTATTAGGCTTACAAAAAAAAACGAAAGACACGTGGCGCCATCTATTATCATAATAACGTTATTGTTTGAGGTTCTCCTTTTCATTGACAACTATGTGACAGTGACATTGACATTTCTCATCGCATTTGTTGAGGTTATGTTGTAGCCTCATATTTTCTAGAATTATTGAATAAAAAGTAAAGGAAATGGCGTTAAATAGATTATTTGCTAGTCTAGTCATCACTCCTAATTTGATCGCAAGGAGGTCTATTCATGTGGCTGCTGTAAATTTTGCCAGTAAACCCCCCATTGTCAAGCCCAAACCTGGATTAGGCAAGAGTTACAGGCGAATTGTGCATTTCCCTGAAGAATATACTGTTAAACCTTTAGACGTTACAAACCTCGCTGGGAGAGATCCTGAATCCGGTGAGTATGAAGTAATTTGGGTAACTACTTATTAAGAAAACTTTGTTATGGTCAATTTTAGTGGCCACAGTCAAACATTTTAATTACAAATTATAAAGCATTTGACAATAGTATAATGATATTACTTACCTTACGCAAAATACACGCTTTGACGTGGAATTGCGGACACCAGCCTGTATTACCTATTGCATACTTATCGGTTTACATTGTTAACATCTTCTTACAGGTCGAGTTATAGCAAAGGGCATTGGTGGTGGTATCAAACACAAGTACCACTGGATAGATTGGATCAGAGATGGTCCTACTGAAGGGCCACCACAGGAAGAGAAAGTAATTCAAGTGAGCTAATTTTAGTTCTTATGGAGTTTTATCAGTTTGTATCAATATCCTCTAAGGTAAAATGCCCTGTTAGATGTTTATTTAATTTTACATTTTGTGGTTCTTTCCTAAAGTAAAAATTATTTGATGGACTGCCTTGATGGTTTAGTGGTCACAATGGCTACTGCTTAGGATGAGGCCTAGGTTTGATTCCTGAGTAGGTCAGTGTTACTAAAAACCCAATAGACCCATCTAGAATTTATCAGTAGCATCCGGGAATCTGGATTTGTGCCTGGTTAGTGGCATTAGACTCCTTCCCTATTACATGGGACACCAGCCCATATTACCTATTACCTACATGGGACTAAAATACTGTTTTGGTTTCCACAGGATTTGATGTTCAATCAGGGATCTAGTTAAAGTTTAATGCTTTCTCCTTAGCTCTATCTATCCTAGAGACTTTTTCCAAACAATATAATTATATTATAGCATGCACCAGAAAGGTGTGATCAAGTTCAAGTGTGTGGTACAAACTATAAAACTGAACAACTTTCTTCATGGGACGACATTGTAATGTCAAAAAAATGATTAACTGTTCCATACAAAAGTTCAATACCTACTCAACCCAAATGTATGGGATGGCTGCAACTTATTATGGCTGTACCACACCATTAAATTTGACCACATCTTTTTGATACATGCTGTATAAAACATGTCATGCATTTCAAACTGGAATTTGGAAATAATACAATTCTGTAATAACTTTAATTACAGGTAATGGAAGATGGTTGTAGAACAGCACACATAGCTTTAGTTGCTGTTGGTGACAAACTCAAATATATTTTAGCCACAGTGAACATGAAGGCAGGAGATATCATCAAGTCTTCTCGCATGTTGCCTCGGATACCAGGTAAGACCAATAACTTTACATTTCATAAAAAATGATAAAACAATCTTTGATAATTTTATACTATTCATTAGCAAAATGTTATCAAGTTACATAAAAGTTAGCAAATTACTTTGAAATGACAAACTGTTATTGTATTTACGTATGTACAGACGCCAGCACATCGAGCTACCCGAAACTGTCAAATTTTCTCAATCAATTTTGATAAAGTTGAAAATTTACTAAAGAAATGTGATCTATTGTAGTAGCTTGATGTGCTGGCGTCTGTACTAGCTTATGCCCGAGAATTCGTCCTCGTGAAATTTCCGCAACCGACTCATCGTCTCGCATCGCATCGCATAGCCCGCCCGCGCATTTTGTTTTGTTCGGCACCTAAGGATTGTAGCTTGATTTAAAATTTTTTTTATCCAACTGGTAGTTCCACTCTTCAGCTCTCACAAACTCTTATTATTATCATCCTCTCTCTCTATTTATTATTATAAATAATAATAAATAAACCCTTTAGCTTTATTATATTAGTATAGATAGATGTATTTTTATTTTCATTTACAGTAATCCCCCCTATAACGCGGTACATTGGTTCCGCGTTATAGGGGTAATCCATGATAACGCGTTTTTACGACCTCGTATAACGCGTTACGTATAAATAATTCATCACATTTAACTTTTCTCGCTGCAGGGGGGTTTGTGTATGTGGGAAATCCCCGCGTTATATGGGGGAATGCCCGTGGTATACGGGGGATTGAAATCGCGTAATATGAAAACGCGTTATAAGGGTACTTACCGCGTTATAGGGGGGACTACTGTATTTTACTATTGTTAAAAGAAATGTGTTTTTGTTTTCAGTGAGAGCAAATGAAGGAGACGCTTATGTATTAGGAGCACTCCCAAGTGGAACTGTTGTACATTGTATTGAAAAAGAACCAGGTAAGTGGAGAACTTTGACCAAGGAAATACTTTTAACCCTTTACCGCATAGGAAACCATATATGGTTTGACATGTTTACAGTTTATTTACTCTAAAAAAATAAAAAACCAGCGTATAAATCCTAATGGGGTTTGTTTCTCATATCATTAGCAATAATAAAACACAACTATTTTGTCTATCATCACATACCACTTGGACATAAAAAAATTAAAAAAAAAAAATAACACTATAATTAATTCTGAAGCTTTAATAAAGACATTAACTTAAAAAAAATTGTCACTTATTTAATATTATCATGCAGTAAAGGGTTAAAATCAAAAAAACCTTCTAAGATTTATATCTAAACCATAATCATGTTGAGTTTCTTGATGTGAAGTGAAACTTCTTCGAAAATAAAGAATAAGAGAAATTTAGTGTGTGAGACAGAGAGTTATATCTTTCTTCTCTCTCAACTTTATTCTCGTCCAATTTTTCGATAATTATCGTATCGCCGCCTAAGAACTTCAAGAATAAATTTAAGATCATGAATTGCTCTAAATAATTATTAACTTTGAGGTATCTCTAAAAGCAGCCTTGCATTTGCATACAATTCACTTGACTTATTCTAGAAACAATAGTATTTGGAGGGGCATCGGAAGACGTGAGTTCAAATGGTCTCCCAATAGGTTCTATCGCCTTTTCTGGCCATCTATCATGAAGAAATCGCAGTCGTAAATATTCATAATGATTAACCTCTGGTATGTCGGAGCGTAGATCTACGCGCCAAATTTTGTATCCGTAAACTGTCGGAACGTGTATCTACGACCAATTTTTGTCAACCAAAATTTGTTTTTATTTCATACTATAAATCGTTCAATTGTAAGTTTGACGTTAAAAAAACGTTAATTTTATCTATTTATAGGTCAAGGCGGTCTTTACATTCATGCTGCAGGTACATTCGGAACCATTTTAAGGAGACAAGATGACCGCATCATAGTTCAAATGCCTTCCAAGAGGCTGTTCAGTTTTAATCAACTTTGTATGGCTGTTGTAGGTAAGATGAAGCGGAGAGGATCTTTTTTTTTAAAATACAGCATCTTGAATTAAACTTATAAAGACTGCTAGGCTATTTCTTTCTCTTTTTCTCTTTAACGGCACGGGTGGCGCAGTGGTTAAGCGATTGACTGCTGCGCTGCTTCGATTCCCGCACGGAAAAAAATTTTGTATGACCTGCAAGTAGTTGTTCCGGGTCTGGCTGTTTGTGTATGTGAGTTTAAATGTTTGTAAACGCACCCACAATACAAGAGAAATTCCTAGTGTGGGGCTATGTTTAAAAAAAAAAATCTGTTCTGTTTTGCCAATAATCATCAGTCTACTACAGCAGTCTATTGCTGGACATAGGCCTCTCCAATTGCACGCCATTCAGCTCGATTCTCAGCAACTCTCATCCAGCTGCTACCAGCCATCCCGCGAAGATCGTCGCTCCACCTAGCTTGAGGGCGTCCTACCTTATGTTTGCCGATTCGCGGTTTCCACTCAAGAACACGTCTACCCCAACGGTCATTGGTTCTACGGCTAATATGGCCGGCCCAATAATACTGAACCTTAAAGAAAATTAAAAAAAATATCTACAACGTGTAACGTTAAATGCGCAAAACTTCATACACCCAACTGATTTTTAATTGAATTAACCTATTTCAGAGAGGTCACTAAAAAATTGTAAAGTTGTGTTTTACTGGCCGTTCTGATCGTTTCTTGCGTCTGTGACGACGCTTTACCGAGGGAGGAGTCGTCACCGGGCCGCTGCGCCGCGCTGAAATTGGCTTGCTTGACCTATTAATAAATAGACACGGCAACGTTTTTAAATGGAGATTTTTTGAAAAATGTGACCTATATTAAAAAGTGGTTCAATTAATTCTGCTCGTTATTCTGATCAAACTCTTTTCAGGTTTTGCGCATTTAACGTTACACGTTGTATATGAACAGCCCTCGGCATTGTAGCTAACGAGTTACAAAAAATTCTTTATGCAGCACAGAATGTAAACATAAAATATTTTTCAGGCCGCCTCTCAAACGTAGATCACGGGGATACACCAATAGGTTCTCCACAGCGTAACAGATGGCTCGGAAACAGACCTCGCTCCGGTCTTTGGCAAAGAAAGACTGGCCGACACGGAAGGAAAATCAAGCCCCCTAAACCAGTGAAAGAAATTCATTTGCCCACTCCTAAGTCACTGCCAGCCATCAGACTGACACTGACAAAACCCTAATTATAATATTTTGTAGAAATAAAAATAATGTTAGATGTTTTCAAAGACTTTTATTTCTCAGTACGACATTCGATCTAAAGATAAATATCACAACATATAAAGCTGTTTTTTGTGCTTGTAATAGGCTTAATGAAATATTTTTAAACGTAACAATTATTATTTAATAAATAGCTAATTGATAAACTGAGCCTTTAGTAAGTACTTAAACACTTTTAAATGCATGAGATTAAAATATGACAAAAACGTAGCTTTAGATTACACAATACACATAGATCTTGGAATTATTTCACTTTAGTCTTCGTCTTCATCCGAAAATGTAAGTATCTGTGAAAAAAAAAAATCGAATGAATTCACATGCCAATTATTATTAAAAAAAAAAGATTATTATAGTATTATATTTATACATATTTGCTGCTCTAGCCATTTTCAATCAATCAACTCAGCCTATCGCAGTCCACTGCTGGACATAGGCCTCTCCCAGACTGCGCCACAACACCCTGTCCTCCGCCTTCCGCATCCAGACTGTGTCAGCCCCTTTCTTCACCCCCCTTTTTCTTCTTTTACTTTCTTTGCCCCTTTTTTCACTGTACAGCCAAAATGTCGATAACTTAACTCACGTCATCATCATCGTCTGTCTAGCCTTTTCCAAACTATGTTGGGGTAGGCTTGCAGTCTAACCGCATGCAGCTGAATACCAGTATTTTACATGGAGCGACTGCCTATCTGAACTCCACAACCCAGTTACTGGGTAATACGATACCCCTTGGTGAGACTGGTTGTCAGACTTTCGGGCTTCTGACTACCCGTAACGACTGTCAAAGATCCACGAATGACAGCCGGGACCAACGACTTAACGTGCTTTTCCAGACACGGAGGGGTCTCGGTATGTAAAGATGGTCACCCATCCACAGGCCATCCGCGGCAAGCGTAGCTTAACCTGGTCGATCGACCTGTGCGGCTGTTATTATTTAGCCACGGGCCCCTCATAACTCTCACGTCCAATTTACTTTTTCGTTCCTATGTACGGAGGTACTTGCCTGTATACCACTACTACTACTATTACGTTAATACTAGTATGTTTATTTTACGTCCACGAAGTAAGAACCCATAATGTATGAAAAGTGCAGTGACCCATATGTATGGGGCGGACGTCTCGTTCCAACCCAAAATGACCCACATGTGGGTCATGGACAGTGAACGTGTTGAGATCGTCAGTCCATCTAGCTGGGGGTCCCACGCTACGCTTGCCATTTTAACAAGATACCTAGCCATTTTAACAAGTCTAAAATTGATTGATTGAGAATTTGAGTATCCCTTCCCAGGAAGACAACATAATCTATGAAATATAATGATGGGAAGATAATCCATCAACAGAGCAAGAGTACAACAAAAACACAGTGCTATAAGGTTCTTTTGGCGCCTGAATGACATTATCGGGGCGTTGTTGGTTGAGGAAGCACCAAAATTTTACACACGACACGTGAATTTGTGCGCAGCGATTCACCTCAAGTTCCGAGCCGCCATAAAGTTTGCAAATAAACATTTTTAAGATTATGACAGTAACTTTAGTAACAAAACAAGATGGCGGCGTTAGTTCAAATCAGCCTTGTAGCGTTGTAATTCCACTTACATCACTCATCTCAGCCGTCAAATGCAACTCATGAAGTCCGGTCACCTCTTCCAAATAGTTCCCGCTATTAAATACTTTGAGCAGGAACTCGATATTTTCCTCTCTATATTTATTTATCACAATATCAGAGCAGGCTATGCACTGCTTGAACTTGGCACAGGTTGGAGTCAACGTTTGGTACGATTGGAGGTAGCCCCTTATAGTGTGGGGTATGGGACCGAGGACGCCTTGGAAATCTGGAGGTATGTCCTCTGTCTCGCTGTTTAGATTGTATACGGCTGGTGCGTTTATCCTGCAAATTTTTAAGTAACATGTATACAACGTGTAACGGAAAGGGGGTATCAACCCTGAAGGAGGTGAATGTGCTCATGAAACTCAACAACTTTCCCCAAAGAACATAGGTCGAAATATGAAAAAAAATTTGGCCTTCCCATAGTAAATCAATCAGCTGGTAGTCAGTTTTGTAAGGGAGGGCCAAATTTTTTTTTCATATTTCGACCTATGTTCTTTGGGGAAAGTTGTTGAGTTTCATGAGCACATTCACCTCCTTCAGGGTTGATACCCCCTTTCCGTTACACGTTGTATATGCGATTCTAAGTACATAAAACATTGGCGCCGATTCCCTTGTTCACAAACTAAACTAAATTTATGTTCAGTGCGTCTTTTTCTTTCTGTTTCATTAAGAAAAGGACAGAAGATAAATATTGGTTTAGTCCTGTCAAATTAAGATACTCCATAGATAAGTTTAGACATGATTAAAAAAATGGCTACTAAAAATACGTCAATTTACGTCAGGCGCTGACTAATTTGACAGGACTTAACTAATATTTATCTTCTGTCATTTTCTTAATGAAATAGAAAGACAAAGATGCATTGCCGTGCGATTCTGTAACAAATTCACCGTGAAAGCTTGGGTGAAGTGAGCGTGGAGTGAGCTGTCATTCGCTAGGGATTAACACTATTAAGTGCTCATTTCACGGTGAGATTTTTACAGAATCGACCGGCTGAACTTAAATTTAGTTTAGTTTGTTAACAAGGGAATCGGCGTCAATACCTAAAGACTGGCTGTCATATAATTTTCCTGTTATACAGCGTGTAACGGAAGGGGGGTATCAACCCTGAAGGAGGTGAATGTGCTCATGAAACTCAACAACTTTCCCCAAAGAACATAGGTCGAAATATGAAAAAAAAAAATTGGCCCTCCCATAGTAAATCAATCAGCTGGTAGTCAGTTTTGTAAGGGAGGGCCAAATTTTTTTTTCATATTTCGACCTATGTTCTTTGGGAAAAGTTGTTGAGTTTCATGAGCACATTCACCTCCTTCAGGGTTGATATCCCCCTTCCGTTACACGCTGTATAAAAGCCTGTGAAGCTTTTTAACAGGGACTATCAAAAATCCTGTTTGGAGTTGTCTGCTAGATAAGTAAGTTTACCCGTATTTATTTAGTGGATTGCAAAACAGGCCGCAAATTCGGAGGGGCGTTTTTAGCAGCGTGGAGCGGGGCAGTTCGATTAAACGCCCGGCTGTACGCTGCAAGAAACGCAGCTCAGAATTTGCGACGTAAGACTTGCAGACTACGAGTTAAATTTAATTGGTAGGTACAGTATGTTAAAGGTTTGTGTGGAGTATAATTGAGTATCAAACATTTCTTGGACTTACCTTAGTGGATGTTGCAATAACCCGACTAGAATCTCAACTGCCAACGCACCTGCAATAGCGGCCACACCCGGCCTTGTCACCGTACATTGCTGATCTAAGGTGCGGTCTTTTAGCGACTGAAATAGAAACAAAAATAAAATATATCAGCAAAGCTATTCACAACCATCCGACGGGCTATACGATATGGCGTATCGAAAATGGTTACTTAGTTATTTTAATTGTAGTTTTTAGGGTTCCCTAGTCATCAAGGAACCCTTAAAGTTTCTCCATGTCCGTCCGTCCGTTTGTTAATTGCTTGTTGCCAAATTTCATGATTCTAGGTCAACAGGACGTACCTATAGGTTTTGATTCCCTTGCGAGTGTCAAAATATGTAATTTGTTACACACTCACATTGCCAGGCGCAGTGACGTCATTGCAGAAATAGCACCCAAGGTTTTCGCCAGCGATCCAGGCAGTGTTCACAGATGTGGGTTCTTCAGAATTCGATCCACCGATGCCGTGGCGCATCACTAGGTAACTGTCGAATCCTAACGCCGCGTTTATCACTATCTGTGGAAATACAATTAACATTACACTAGGTCATTTTAATGGGAACCCAGTGTGAATGCGGTGCTTCTGACCATACCAGATCTTATATGTTAGAGTTTCTAAACTGGATATAAACCTGGTCCTTCTGAGCCAAAAAACACCACTGATGCCGCGATTGGCGTGGTCACCTACTGGGCCCAACTCATCGAACATAATAATATATTAAAATTTACCATCGACTAAAAATAAGAAGATTGGAACAAGCAACAGAACCAGAAAAGAGCGTAAAGGGGTAGCGAAATTACTGTCATTTATTTCGTTTTTTCGCAATGTTGGATGCCCCCCACAGGGTGGGCCTGAATCTGCCAGGGTGAATCTGCTGGATAACGTAAGCACAGGACTTTATGGCGACGCTTGGAAGAAGACTATGCCCAACAGTTAGACGTCTTTCCGCTGATATTTCTCTAGATATCGAGTTCTCTGGTATCGAATCTATATACAGCATGTCCCAGGATTAACGCACAACATCTTAAGGGGTCATTGTATTCATCATTATGAACAACTAACTGTGGGAACAAACCTGAAATCGCGAAGAAAAAAACCACCTGTTTCCTACATTTTGACGAGTTATGCGAACATAAAAGTTTTAAGGAAGTTCTTCTTTACTTCAATGTATTTTTTGTACTATATGTTTGGTAAAATCTATACGATTGGAACAGAAAGGAAAATTTTAAGTTAAAAATAGTATTGCTCGTATCTGTTGAGATTTTTTAAGTAACGCAAGGTATTGCCGAGTATGTCAAATTTACCTTGACTGAATTAAATAACGACTTTACTTGTCATATCTCATAAACAAAAACTATGCTCAGTTTGGAACTTTGTTTATTTTAAAATATCACCATAAACTATCATTTAAACCACTTTTGAATACAATTCATGATGTGCACAAAAGTGGCGAAAGATAGGGGTTTTTTTGGTTCACTCTTTCACGCGGACGAAGTCGCGGGCAGAAGCTAGTATATAAATAAAAATGAAATGCTGTTCCTTGGTAAGTACAGACGCTAGCACATCAAGCTACTACAATCTGTCAGATTTATTTAATAGATTTTCAACTTTATCGCTAAAGCATAAGGTTCAAAGTTGATTGGGAAAATCTGACAGTTTCGGGTAGCTTGATGTGCTGGCGTCTGTACATGACTTGAGAACGACTGGACTGATTTGGCTATTTTTTTGTTTTAAAATGTTCGAAATAGTTAGTCCGAATTAGAATTAGAAATTATAACTTGTTTTAAAGAAAAATTGGAGGAATTACCCAATTACCCGGTTTTTTCTTTATTTGAGAAAAACAGACTTTTTGAAAGAATAATTTAAATTTGGCCAGGGCAACGTCGTGAGGGTCAGCTAGTTACAAGATAAATATTAACAAAGAAAAGACAATAAAAAAAAATACCTTTCCGTAATGAGCTGCTAAAAGTGTAGGAAGCCACCGCGCTTCTCTGGTATCTAACAGGAGGAATATCACGTCATGTTCAGCGATGGCCTCCGTGATAAGTTTGATGTTGGTTATCGTTTCCTCCTCTAATGACTCTCCAATCGGATGACCTGGCATCGGAATGTGTGCTACTATGCCTTGACTTACCTAGAAATGAAGCGAAATAAAATGTGTTTAGTTATTTATTTATTTATTTATAATAAGCACACCAACAGCACAGCCACTTACAACTCAAATAAAAAAATCATAATAAAAATTCCCATTTCAGTAACCATGCAAATAACAGGTATGCATGACATTAAACTTACAAATATTAGAGACAAAAGAGAACAATAAAAAGTGTGTCTAGTAGATCTTAATCTAGAACACTACAAAACAAAACAAACCAATTTGAGCTACATAGACATGCACTCTTCACACTGTCTAGATAGGGAACGTCCGTATGAAGCAAAACTCATGGAGAGAATATCAATAGGGAAATGTGTCAAGTTGGTTGGTTACTAAACAACATTAAAAAGTAAATAAAATAAATGTATGAAAAATAAAAATTATAATATGAAAACCGCAGGCTAAGTTCCCCGACCGTTGCTCGAAACAGCCCGAGTCGCTGAGCCTGTACTTTTAATTCGGTCATAAATAATTCCGATCCAGCCTGTCCCTTGCTGCCCTCTCCCAGCGACGCCCTAAGCCGAGGTCCGTACCCCACCAGGGGTGCCGTTAGCGTTTAGTCGTTTAGTTTTTAAGTGTTTAAAGCCCTGGTTGGCCTTAATCTGTCGCTAAGCTGACGACAACCTCCTGCGAGATGCCATTAAAAAAAAAGCTAGTAAAAGTTGCGCGTTAGTCTGCACTCTGCAAGCGTTGACGTTGTTACATTTTATTCAGTGCACAGAAAATAAATAGCACAGCCCACAAAAGCACATTTAAATGATAAGAAAATACATGAATATAAGAAAAAAAAAAATGCAATGCCAATATTAAACAAAAAAGTATTTTAAAGAAATAAAGTCCTCTTGTGGCAGCTCATTTACGAACCAGTCGTTCATTTGCGATTTGCGAACAACTATAGTGATTTGAAAGGACGGTGCTCGTTGGAACATTGTAAAAAAGCTGCCGAGCTAACAGTACGGACATACCTTAGAAAACTCCTTTACTTTAACTATAGGTCGAACCCATAACCTGGAGAAACTCACAAGCTATCTCTGGAAATCTATGTTTGTATTAGGTATACATTATACTTCTCTAAAGATTTAATACTCACAGTAGTAGGCAGAATATTTTTCAGGCTATCTGCAGCCGCTTCAGCTTTCTTCTGACCGCCATTAAGGCAGTCTTGAAAATTGAACAGTACCTGTCGCGTCGGGTTGGAGTACGACACTTTGCCGTTATCTATAAATGTTATGTGACGGAAGCCCCATGCCTGCAAGAAAACATTGAGTTCAGGTATAGAAGGTTTGACCCAAGATAGAACTAAAGAAAATCACTACATAGTATAAAACAAAGTCGCTTCGCTGTCTGTCTGTCCCTATATATGCTTAGATCTTTAAAACTTCGCAACGGATTTTGATGCGGTTTGTTTTAATAGATAGAGTGATTCAAGAGGAAGGTTTATATGTATAATACATGCATAATATAGTAGAGAAACACTGATAATTTTAGAGGTTTCTAATGTAATGTCGTAAATAAACACATTATTTGCGCTTACATTGTAAACGCTGGCTGAACCCGTCGAGATAGATCAAAATAATGTACTACAGTATTGTAAACCTTAAAAAGGTCTACAAAAAAGTCCGCGATGGTATATGTCTTTCTCTTAGGGACAACCCACAATAACCATTTTTTATCCTATACTTTTTACGAGAAATAATGGCTCTAAAATTATCAGTGTTTGTCCATTGCACCCGTGCGAAGCCGGGGCGGGTCGCTAGTTATGAATAAGTGTGAAGCCATAGCTAGACCAAAAGATCGCGTTTAGTAATAAGTCCGCCCATTTTGTCACTCTATGTAAAATTTTAAGAAAGGTGGTGACTACCGAGGCGTGATTGGTAATCATCGAGAAGTATAGAAGAAGAAGAAGAAGACATATTGCGCCGACCCCAAGTATGTAAATTGGTTTATAGGCGAGAGAATGATGATGATTATTATGTCTTACCAATAAATCCCGAGCGACATGACAGCCGAGGGTCCCAGCTCCAAGCAGCAAACACTTAGTACTCTTCATGATGTCCACGTTTATTTCCGGAACTAAACGCCATTTCATTAGTTTTATATTCAGATCTGACGCTGTATCAGCCAGTCTGAAATTTGGGAGGGAAAGATGAAACAAGTGGCTTTCATAAATTCCCATATCAATCATAGTACTAACCGGACTGCAAATATAGTAACCTTGTAGAGAGTAGTCTCTATTATAGTATTTATTTTTATTTTACGAAGCGACGCGCGATTTACTTATAGTTACCAAGTATACAAACACTTTGTACACTTGGTAACTACACTTTGTGAATGTGTGTGTAAGCGCAGGAGCACTCGGTACCGCTCGAGCGAGACAATGGCGAAGTCGAAAGTGTGTGTGTGTGCGTGTTTGTGTTACGTGCTGACGCTACTCGTCTTTGCGCCAATATTCACAGCGTATTTGTACAAATAGTATCTGTGTGACAGTTTACTAAAGCTCGATGTGTATTAACGTCTAGACATAGTCAGGAGCATAAAATACCTTTCAATTACGCAAGATTCAAAATCGATTTTCTCGTGAAATAATGATTGTAACATTAACCCGTAGCGCGCCAATACTTTAGGAGAAAATCACTTTTGAATCTTGCATGTTCTCATTGAAAAACTTACATCACAGGATCTAAAGATGCTGACATGTTGGCAAGCTTTGGACCAAAGTTTCCTTTGTCATTCCTTTCCCATCCCACCCACACATTTCCTACAGTAGACGGTTCCTGTTTTACGTCCTAAAATATTAAATTAAATTTTATAAACATAAATTATAATTAATAATTTCATAAATTATAAATAATTTATGTTTTTAAAACATAAATTAAACAGAGAACTAAAACAAAAATTATTAATTTTGAATTGCAAATTATGTCTGTTTGTACAGCAGTTTCAGAATATTAAAAAAATAATAAGTACCTTTGACGTTGTCACCGCAAAGTATCGACTATCTTCAATATTACCAGTAGCATTGCACCGTAGCCCAATCACTTTAATATCAGCCCCAACTAAACTTGGACAGTGATCCAACAAAACTGCCAAGAACAGTCTTAAAGGCCATCCGGGATTACTTCCATTACTCGGATCATTAAAGACAAAATAAGTACTGGATAAGTCAACATCTTTTAGTGAACCTTCTTTCAAATCAAGTATGCTTGATAATATTTTAACACTAATGTTGTAATTTTCGTTAGTGACTGCAAAGAAGCATCGTTGTTCCAGATCTAGAGATTTATAGCTACGTGCAAGCTCCGCAATCTGTTTGGTGCTGAAAATTGTTGTGATACTTGTACTTTTGTCTTTTACATATACTGTAGGCTGCATAGGAGCTGGGAACGCAAACCAGTAATAGTAATGGAATTTCTTGAGATCCTGAAATATAAAAATACATGTAATAATGATCATGAAATTTATTGAACCAATCACATTAAATAGAAATTGACTAGAAAAGTCCTTTAAGGGTGGAACACCTTCTACTGATGGGTATTTGTTTTTGGGTACTATGGCACTTGAATGACTAATTCACAAAACATTAACAGAGAGCTTAGTCTTATTTTATAAAGTACTAGCTACACCTCGCGGTTTCACCCGCGTAAGTTTAAATTCCTTGGGAATATCGGGATAAAAAGTAAGAGCTTTAAGTAACAGCTATGTACCTATCAAGTTTCATCACAATTGGTTCATTAGTTTTTGCGTGAAGTAACAAACATATTATATATTTTACGCTGCGCTGCGTGGGGCCACACCGGCCACTTTTGTTTAGATTGACATTTTAAAATTCGTAATCTTTTGAATGGAATGACCAATTTGAATCATCAATAGTTTCCACAGCGAATGCGATGAAAGACATTTTATGGCTAATTTTTTTACACCTTGGGTTAGATTATTGAAGTTTTAGTAGGGACTCCGAATTTTTTCTAGTAATAAATATGTATAGCCTATAAATCAGGGATAGTGTAGCATACTAACAATGAAAAAATTTTTGAAATTGGTCCAGTAGTTTTTGAGTTTATTTGTTAGAAACATACATACATACAAAAATACAAATCTTTCCTCTTTATAATACGAAGTATAGCTATAGACTACAGTGAACTTATCAGTTATAGGTGTGCCCGTGTGCACAGCACTTAATAATAGCATTGATAGGATAATAGAGGTGATATTCTGTTAATACTACATATACAGTTATATAAACTGTTATCATCAACCTATCTACATCTATCATAGTAGCTACTTAACTCAGAGATGAGCGCCAAATAAAATTAATTAAAATCATCATCTGCTTAGCCTTTTCCCAACTATACTGGGGTCGGCTTCCAGTCCAACTGTATGCAGCTGCATACCAGTATTTTACATGGAGCGACTGCCTATCTGACCTCCACGACCCAGTTACTGGGTAATACAATATCCCTTGGTAAGACTGGTTGTCAGGCTCGGGCTTCTGATCAGCCGTAACAACTGAGCCGTAACAAAGAGCTACGAATAACAGCCGGGACCAACGGCGGTCTTGGTATGTAAAGATCACCCACCTATAGACCGACTACGGCAAGCGTAGCCTAACCTGATAGATTGAACTGTGCAGCTGTTATTACTTATCCACAAGCCCTCTATAAAATTAATTAAAATACAACATGTAACGTTAAATGCGCAAAACCTGAAAATAGTTTGATCAGAATAACAAGCAGAATTAATTAAACCACTTTTTTTTTCAAAAATTTTCATTAAAATGTTGCCATGTCTATTTATTAATAGGTCAAGCAAACCAATGTCAGCGCGGCGCAGCGGCCCGGTGACAACTCCTCCCTCGATAAAGTGTCACAACTAAAACAGCACATAAAACCTTTACAATTTTTTTAATGACTTATTTTCTCTCTGAAATAAATCAATTGAATTAAAAATCAGTTGGGGTGTCTGGGGTTTTGCACATTTAACGTTACATGTTAAATAATTATAAATTAAATCCAAACTCACAGCAAATGATAATATGATAAAGTTCAATAAACTACTAGGTTTAGTAATCCATGTCTTTTCCTTCAGTCCAGCCCATATATCCTTTCCGACTGTGCTTAATAAGGCAGCTTTATCAATCGATTTGAACTCTTCTATTGTATTCTTGTTCATTAGTGTACCTCTGGCATTTGTGTATAACTGTTCATTTTCTGGCACTCTGAAAATAGAATTTCAATATTGTTTTAGTGTTTGTTGTGTTTTCAAATTCTCACTAGAAAAAGTGATCTCTTGTTGCTGTATACCTATACAGCAACAAGAGATCGCTTTTTAAGAGGGCGTTATCGCACGCATCATCAGTGTGTGCGATAACGCCCTCTCCTGGGCATAAATTAGAAAAAATTGGTTAAAATTAGTCAGAGAAAATTACATATCCTATCTTACGACTATATATTTTACGTGTAGTAAGTAAGTAAAAACATATGAGCTCCAGAAAAAAAAAAATCTTTAATTGGGAGGTGGGCAAAATAAGTTTGCGAACCTATGCTGTAGTGTAGATGAACATAATGAAATCATTACTGTTGTTTAACTATTAAAATTACTATTAATATGAAACCTACTTGTTAAACGAGGTGCCATCAACTTCGAAAACGGCTCCTAGATCGCCGCGATAGGTAAATCGTCCCCAAATCTGCTTTGTAGTCTCATTCAGTTTATCTACGTCGATTTTCATCTCAGTGAGGGTATGCCAGAAGGATGGGTGCACGAACGACATAAACGGCACATATTGTATTATTTGTTCTTGACTCTCTGATGCTGACATTTTCCTACGTATTCTCACCCGGTTATTAAGATTTATAATTCAGTAATAATCGCTCGAAGATTAAAATAATACAATTATTAACAATGCAAACATGAATACAAAACAGCACAGTAATTTGTCAGTGTCAGTGAAACAGTGTCAAACTTGTGTCAGTCATGTCATCCTGTCAAACACAGCTGTGATTAGTGATGCAATACCGGGTCGTACCTTGTGCACATCATGGTATTAGTATGTACAGACGCCAGCACATCAAGCTACTACAATCTGTCAGATTTCTTTAATAGATTTTCAACTTTATCACTATAACATAAGGTTCAAAGTTAATTGGGAAAATCTGACAGTTTCGGGTAGCTAGATGTGCTGGCGTCTGTACATACTATATAGGAGAATTATTTAGGATATTTTGGAATATGTATAATATTTACATGATATCGAAGACGCAAAATAATAAGAATACGTACATGTATATAAAAAAATAGGTTAAAGAATCATAAGGCATCAAAAAAATTCTTCCTCATCGCTGTTAGCAGGAAAAGTGCCCAAAAGGCTAGCAGCATTGCCACGTTGTATGGCGATGATGATTCTCTAGCCAAAAATAGGCCAGCCCTATGGTCACATGAAAAGTTGACCAACCGCTTGGTGATGTCTCGAAAAACCAAGTGCACTCGTACTCCATAGCCCTAGTGTTCCAACCCCAAACGGCTTGAACATAATAAATCATAATAAGATTGCAATATTTTCACCGTTTCAGGTTTTCCGCACCTGCAGCAGCCGCCCACCAGTACAGCCCGCCGTACCAGGAACATGGGATGGCACAAGGAATCTCTGATTTAGAGCATTTATAAATGCTCTAAGAATCCAGCGTATAAATACTATACAGAGTATGATACAGTCCAATTCTTACTAAAGAGATAAGAGCAGTAAGTAGTGGATAAAATTAATACTGGTAATTCATAATTCCAGCCAATTTTTCAATTTTTGTTAATTTTTTGAAGTATTCTAAATTAATAAATGTCAATAACATGATAATGTCAACGCCTTATTTTATAATTTCTTTGATTGGTTTTTCATAATTATAAGACGTATAGTTCCATGTAGAGAGTGGTTTTATTTTGGTCTGTACAATCGAAATTATAGTGAGAAAATCTGTAAGTATTGAACAGAAAGTTTCACAACATTTGTTACCTTATCGTCTTATTCATTTGTACAGAGGCCAGCACATCAAGCTACCCGAAACTGTCAAATTTTCCCAATCAACTTTTAACCTAATGCTTTAGCGATAAAGTTGAAAATCTATTAAAGAAATTTTGACAGATTGTAGTAGCTTGATGTGCTGGCATCTGTACCATGGTTTATGACTAGTTAAAATAGTTTTCAACAAAGTTCTTAGTTTAATAAATGTGGCTGCTGTAAAATTTTTCTATTTTTCTCTCATTGCGCGTTTTACCAGTCTTTTCCTTTTATTTTATTTTGTAAGGGAAAATAAACAGCAGCGTATTAAAAATTAACCAACAGTGTGTAAATATGAATGTAGTATTTTACCTTCTTCTTAGCGTATCGATGGCAAATAGTTCAAACATCTTTGGCCCAAAATCCAACTGCCCGAACTCCGCTCACTGATGCAGTTACAAGATCATCAAGTGCACAGATGACAGGGCAAAGGGTGGTGTACCTATAGTACTCCCACATTTTGCCAATTACTTTAAAGTCCTATGAAAAGGGACGCGAACCTATTGTTACTAAAAGGGCACAAACCTAGACTCCAGGAACCGGGCTGCTATCTACAGAGAAATTCCTGACAGAAAGACCCAAAAATACTGCTTGACCCGGGAACCGAACCCCGAAACCCACACTTAGCACTAGTGCTTGGGACTACAGAGCTTAGACTAATGAGGCAGGTACTAGGAAGAGGTACATAATATACCTATTTAGGTTTATCATTTAAGAGATTTATAACTCTTGACTTTTTTGCTTTACAGATTAGAAGATTTTGACTTACCATCAGTATAAAATAAATTCGAAGACATGGCAATCACTTCATCTGTTATGTCGTGTGATAAAGTACCTTCGAAATCTTGTGATTCCGCTCACAGTTCTAAACATTCTTGCCGATTACTTAAATTAAATTTTGCGCCCGAAAGCAGCTTATCAAGTGCTACTAGCAAATGTAGTAAACCAAAAATAAATAATATTAAATGTCGATCTCCATACCTAACTGGGGATAGAATTCAGTTACTTTCAAGAGTAGTAGAAAAACGATTCGTTCACAAAACTAATATTGTTTCATCATTCCCACTGGCTGCAAATCTGTACAAAGCTAACTCTGATGACTTTAAACCGCCAAAAAAAGCTACTAAGAAAGTAAAAAAATCGGTGCTGACTCTTCCAAATGACCCAGCTCCAGTGCCTCAAGTATGTACAGTAAGCGATATGAATGATTCGGAGTATTGCGACAAAAACGATGAAGAGCGAAAACGAAAAGTAGTTAAGAAACGTGCACCGACTCAAAATAACAGAAAGGCCCGTGTAAGAGAAAAAGATTTTGAGTTTTATGATAGAGATGCTCAATATTGTTCGCAGCTTAATATAGACATAGACTCTAGCTCTACGGATATGATGAAAAACTTCAATGGTGATAACAAGAGGGTGTCCAACAGGAAGAAAATATCACCTAATTCCAATAAAACTCACAAAGAGTCTAACAATCCGAGTGATGTCTGGGCCGTACTTAGACATATAAATAGATTTCAGTTTAGGCCTTCACCTCCGATGTCTGAAGAGAGTAGTGTACCGATGAAAAGAAAAGTCAAAAAAATACCAAAAAAGGCGAATCGCAAAGATGCACGGTAATTATCTAAAGTGTGCGATAGTTTATAAGTTCTTTAATAACTTTACAGTAAAACAATTTAATCTTTCAGTATGATTGAGACTTGTCAAACCCAAGAATTTGCGTATATATCAAATTACGAACTGGATAAAAAATCTACAAGTAACTTCTCACAATCCTCTAGTATGGATCGTATTACAGTTATTGACAACCACGATGAATTTAACATAATATGTGAAGAATTTGAAAAACGACTTCTTGGAACACATGATTTTCTTAAAGATTCAAATAATTCCAAAAATGTAATTCAGAAAAATAAAATTCTGTGCAAAATTCCCAAAAACAACGTAAGAGCAATATGCAATTCTGTGGCTAAAGATAATAAACAACTGATACCCTTGAAAAAGAAGAAAAAAATAAATTTGAAGACTCCAGTTGATGAACAAAGTAAAAGTGAAATGACGAATATTAGCAGCGGAAATAAAGATTCTCTAATTGGTACCGACAGTTTAAAACCTAATCCTGATATATTGCTACATAAAACGGAAAACGATATCATGCTTCCAGCGAAGGCTAGCTTTATAAGTTCTGATAATTCAGGATCAAGCAAAGCTGAACTACCTAATAAAATCAATGAACAAGTTAGCAGATATGGTAAATAAATATTATATATAGCACTCTTGATTTGTGTATACATACACGATTGATAGATACACCATATACCTTATGTAATTATGTTGTTTCCAGGTAAATCTGTAGATGTAGCAGCTTTGAACAAAGAACGCGAGTCAACTGCAAATGTACCTAAACGTTTAGATCCTCAGCAAAGAAAACCCCGCTTAGTAACCACAATGCTCAGTTCGTGTATGATTCCAAAATTAACTCAAACTGAAATAAAACGGAGGATTTCACATATGAGATTTCCAATCGTTGTTTTAGGGAAAGATCAGGTCAGTTCGAGTATACAAGTTATGGATTACGATCATCCGCAGTTCAATGGCTTAGATGATCATATTTGGCCATTTATGATTGAATGGTCTCCAAATGATGCAACAAGTCAAATCAAAAGTAACTTACGCAAAGCCAACACTGACGTAGTTGTATGCAAGCAGACGGCTTTGAAAGACAAGAAGCTGGCAAGTAATGATTCATCTACATTAAAAAATAAAGTTAAAATTACGCCAACGCCTAATTCAGATTTAACCGATAAGTTCATTCAATGTAATAAGAAGCAGAAATCAATTGTACAGTTAAAGGACAAAATGTTGAACTTCTTGTATAAAAAATCTTCGAATCGTGACGTTAATAATGGCAATTATGAAAACGATGAAAGGAAACCCATCACAGTCAACGATATTGCCTGCTGCCCTGCCATGGCTGAAAATAAAGTTCTGGCTGTAACGGACAGTCAATTGAAACCAGGTAATGTTTTGGTCCTAAATGAGAAACCACCCAAGAAGAGACCTTTTTCGACTGAAGGCAGTAACAAAAAAGCTCCATTTTATAAATATCCTTGGGCCAAAGCGAAGTGGGCGAGTGATTTTATAGAGAACGTTATGAAGAAGATACGAAGCGGTGTTTATTATACTCAAGATCGTATGGATTTTTGTCACACATATCAAATTGGCAAGTCTTTCTTAAATTGAGTACAAAAAATTATATAGGTGTGTATTAGTTAAGTACCTACCTAATGTATTACCTACGCTATCCTTTTCCGCAGATTTGCAGGAAGTTTCCGTACAGGCGGGATCGGTTAGTGATACGGCTGATACTACTCAGACTTGTGATAGTGAGGCAGTTTTCACGCTGAGTGAAACAAATGATATAAACCAAAATAATCATATATGTATACCGGGCTTTAATAATACACAACCGTTGCTTGAAATTCAAATGCTCAATATGAAACAAATTGCTGTGAAACATTGTTTGACAAACATTATGGTGCAGTTTGACGTTACTGTCCCGGTTAAGAGCGATAAAAGTACAAGGGGCCTAAATAACATTTTGTCATTAACCCCAATCGCGATAACTGAAAGTCAGACTAAAGTATACAAATGTAAAACTAAAATTTTTAATGCTATGTTGCCTGCTGAATTATGCAGTATTCTACCAAAAATGATGAGCGGTATAATTGATTCAAATAAAAACTTGGTGGGAAGTCCTGTTCCATGTCTTACAAAAACTGATTCGTGGTTATCTACCATAGCCGAATTGACCCGCTATGAAGGTGGTGATTCCACGATTCCAACCTCACCTGAGATTAAACACAATCTTGAAGGAAGGTTTTCAAATATAGATTACAAAAAGCCAACGTTTAATAAAATTGATTTTAAAATTAAATACGATCAGTGTTTGGGAACTGAAATTTTGCCAATGGTCTTGTCGAATAATTTGATAAAATATCAAGAGAGTGCTCTGATAATGGAACTTGATAATTCACAATACAAACATTCGCAAGTATCTTTCCATCAAACAAACAAGCAAATTTCTTGTGCCCAAAATCAGACAATTTGCAACTGTGTGCAAAATTATACCGGCAACAAAAATAGATTGACTTCAGCCTTTAAATCTAACCACTTTGTGAGTATGATTGAAAGTATTATGCGCAGTCATAACTTACAAATAAATCAGAATTTGAATTCATACTTCGATATGCTCAAACTGCAGTACGATGGTAAAAATGTTGAAATTAAAATGTCGATGACAAACAACACCGGCGTACAAAAAAACATCTCAGTAACTATATGCAACTTGAACATTGATTCGCTATACAAAGCTTTTCCTAAAATTAAGAATGACAACAAGTACCAAATGAATATAAATGATAGTCCTTTGGAATGCATAGAATACATTAACACTGCAGTAGCAAGAAAATCTCGGTACACAGAAATGACTCAAGTCAACCTTAAAAAAACCAAAAGAAAATGTTTCTTAAGGCTTTACAGAAAATGCAAATCGAAATCCAATGTACCGTCAGGAGCGAAATGGACTAACACGGCTAACACACCACTCGATAAAATTAAAACTTTAGACGATTTCTTACAAATTCTAGGATCAAAAAATATATTTTCTAGCGTTTTTGATGGGAATGCTGCAAAGAAGATTTTGTCGTCAGTGATGGAGGTAATTTTCTAACATAGGTGCTATCAAATAAATGTTGATCATGTTTGCTTTAAACACTTATTTCATATTATTACAATATGTGTAGATGAAGAACTGGATATCAGAGATAAATCCAAAACAGGCCCTGTTAGTATTATTATTGACTAATAAGAAAGATACGCAGAATTTAGTGCGATTCAGACCAATAATTTTGCAAGCCATCGCAGTGAACAGAATTACTCGAGCTTCTGAATTAGATATGGAGATTGAAGTAATTGACAGAGAAAATTTGAAGACATTCCCGCAGGTAATAAATAAATGTTGAAGAGGTAATCTAAAAGTAAATCCCTCCTATCCTCTTTATTTTACCTAACTCTTATCTATCTTCAGCACCCTAATTGCGTAACACACTATTACTATCAATTTGAATCATATTGCTAATCCATTGCTCCATATGTTCGACAAAGGTGTCTGCTCAACAACGTAAATAACGCAATGAATGTTGTTGAACTGTCAAAATGAAACCCATTGCTACTGATAGTGTGTTATGTAATTACCCTGCTTTCACTTGCTAAGTTTTTGTTTTTTCTGAAGCAGTTCGAAGGAATAACTTACTTGCCGGAATCAACCACGGCTTACGAAAATCTTTTGGATGAGTTGTACTGGATAGCTAAAACTACTGTAAGATATTTTTTTCGTTATTTTTGTTCGCATTGTGGACTGACACTTTTTTGAATCAATCATTTTTATTCCGCTAATGAACGTAAACAATTGCTTTCGTTAATTTTTTTTTTAAAACCATCAGTTTTTGTACTGACAGACGACGGTTGTTTAGTTTTCTTGATGGAGTAGTTCGATAGCTCATTATTTAAAAAAAACAAAAACGTTGCCCCACATTAGGAATTTCTCCTGTATTTTGGGTGCGTTTACAAACATTTAAGCTCACAAACAGCCAGACCCGGAACAACTACTTGTAGGTCATACAAATATTTGTTCCGTGCGGGAATCAAACCCGCGACACGCAGCGCAGCAGTCAATCGCTTAACCACTGCGCCAACCGTGTCGTTACCACCTTCCAGCTTCCGAAGACTTGGGACTAAGGGTGATAACGCACTCGGAACCCAAAATAGTGCCCAGTGGAAATCCATGGGAGAGGTTAATGTTTTTAAGTGTAATTTTCCCATAGGTTAAGGGAATGTCCACGCAAATGTTTGTTGGAGTACTTATATGTAAGAATTTCCGTTCTCTATTCATCAGGCTTCCGATTACAATAAACCTTTCGACGAATCTTCAGTAAGGCTCCTGAAGTCCCTGTTGCAGAAACGCAAGTTGAATCCCTCGTATCTCCGTATAATGGCACGCTATGTAGGTTTGGGACTGGTAAAAACGCCGACTGAGAAAACATTTTGAGTGCAGTCTTAAATTATGTGAAGTTTGTGGGTGGTTGAAATTCTCTAGTGGTTTTGTAAGTTATATTTATTTCATATAAATTATTTAAACTGATAAATATTATATAAAATTAAATCTCGTTTTATTGTTAAAATACTAATAGACGATTGTGCCTAAAGTGTTATGGTACACTACGAGTATACCGGCACCGCAACGGCGACGCGCCAACGCAGACTGCTGCGTCGCAAACCCGCACCCTAATTGCGTAACACATTACTCTCAAAACGCACAATAACGCAAAACCTCATAAGAGGTCATTGTACTCATCATTATGAACAACTTTTACTATGGGACCAAACCTGAAATCGCGAGAAAAAAATCAGCTGTTCCCTACATTTTGAAGAGTTATGCGAACATAAATGTAGGGAACAGCTAATTTTGCGATTTCAGGTTTGGTCCCATAGTAAAAGTTGTTCATAATGATGAGTACAATGACCCCTTATGAGGTTGTGCATTATTTAAGTTACACCTTGTATAGAATCATCAATTCTACTACAACTGCATGAAATACACAAGAAACAAAAAATCGCCGATTGCGTCATGGTATTGCCAACGACACCACTGGGTTGTAGCTTACAAACATTTTTTGGTAACTACACCACCGTAATGAAGATGATCAATACTCAACTTATGCATTTATCGATATCAATTATTTATCATTCGTAAGATCACGACATGACATCACACCTTACAGATGATCTACCAGTATTATAAAAGTGCTCTTTGAGATGATCTCCCGGTGCAGATCTTATTTGTCTCTAGGAAAATCACGTTTATGCATTGATACTATTTGATTGTAAACTGCAGTTTTTTTTTATAAGGTTTTTCCAGAAATAAAAGAAAAAATACAGAAAAGATAGCGAATGTGGTTATACAAAAATACCGTGAAAAAAAATGAATGTGACTGCAGTCATTGTGCAAATTCTAATTCGGCAGTATTGTATTTCTCGGAGGGAGGGTACATTCCAGGGACTACCATTTTAATTCGACAGGGGAGAATACCTTCCCGTGACTACGGGAATTAAAATGGTAGTCCCATTTTAATTCGGCAGCATTGTATTTCTTGGAGGGACCACGGGTCACACACGGATGTGTTAAGGGTTCATAGTTACAGTAAATGAGAAGATTTTTTATTAGGTTTTACATTTTTTTATTGTGTAAAGTAAATCACTTCTGTGGCGCACTCTGGCTGGAGCTCTTTGAGTCGCGCATTGAAGCCGAACGCCTACGTTTCAGCTCTTCTTGACGTCTTACCTGCAAAACAGAAAACAAAAATTTGTAAAATCGCAATTATTTTAGGTCATGTCTTTCTTAACTTAATAAATAGGCAAAAAAAACTGTTGCTGTTTTAATATCTTGGTCTATATGAAGAATACGCCAAGGGGTAAGAAACAGCCATTACTCTTACAGCCAAGTATTATTTCCACAAATAATGTGGCCATATGATACCAGCTGTTAAGAAATGAAAACTTATAGATAATTTCGATGGTAGTACTAGAGGTCTTAGTAAAGATTCATGCAAGACTGTGTTTACATGAGAGTACAGCTTTGTTTATGGCATGCGTTATGGTGCGTGGTTTATATCTGTATATTTTTTTTTTGACGTGATAACATCTTATAAATCGATGAACGCTGGCTGCACGTACGAAAAAGCATGACTCATTGTCACGTTCCGCCTGAGCCGAGCGTGCAAGCGAGAGCGCGGAACAAGCGATAGAGGCACGATCGGCCTAAGCGTTCGGCTTGTGACGCATCTATCTCTCTTCGTGATAATAATTCAATTCATAAAAGTATGCAATTTTCCATAAATTTTTTCTTATGACGTTATCACATAAAATTATCGTCCGTAAACCAACTTTACAGACAACCACTTTTATTATTATGATCTATCTTTATGGTATTGCATGTGCCCATAGGTAGCAGTAACTATGCTTTATTTCAGAACATTCAAAGATCGAAACACTTTACCTTGGATTCCTTCTTTCTCTGTGCCAACAGCTTAGCGTACTCATTCTCAGACTGCTTGCGCTTAGCCAGACGCTTCTTCTTGAGTGCCAGACGATGGCGTCTGCGCTGCAGGACTACTGGGGTGACCAACCTCTGGATCTTAGGGGCCTGGTGGACAAAAATACATTGTTATTCAAATGGAGTACAATTTTAAGTTAGGAAAAAAAAAAATATTGGGTCCAATAAAAATTATATTTGCATAGGCTACAGGTTTATTAGTGTAATGCATGCCTACAACATTCATTTTGAAATTCAGCTGTATTTGAAGATTTACATTTTGAAATAAAAAAAATAGCCAATAAATTACCAAATCTATGTCATAATAATAGCAAAGGTTGTAAAATAAGTAATAATGTTCAGCACACTGTAAAAGTAGACAGACATGAGCCTGAATCTTCTGCTCGGCGCCATTGATATGCCCTGATGCTGCTGCTTCCAAGCTAAAGTAGCTTGCAAACAATATTGTAATCAGGGGGTTATGAAGCAATATAAACATGCACTGTTTAAAATTACCAAAGCTATTTGTTTAATAATACTGCATTACAATGGAAATAAATATAATGGAAAAGTTGGATATTTTATCATCTGAGCATGTGGAAGACTCAGGTAGTAATTAATGCTAACAAGTTCCTGGAGTGTTGAAGAAAAAATTTACACTGAGATAGTCAACAATGGCACCGATTACCTTGTTCACAAACTGAACAAAATTTCAGTGCATCTTTTTCTATCTATTTAATTAAGAAAAGGACAGAAGATAAACATTAGTTTAGTCCTGCCAAATTAAGATACTCTATAGATAAATTTAGACACGATTAAAGAATTGGCTACTAAAAATATGTCAATTTACGTCAGGCGCTGACTAATTTGAAAGTACTAAATTAATATTTATCTTCTGTCCTTTTCTTAATGAAATAGAAAGAAAAAGATAGCACTGAACTTCAATTTAGTTTAGATTGTGTACAAGGGAATCGGCGCCAATAATAGTCCACCAGTCAGCATCAATGGGATATTGAGTAGTTGTTTCACAAACTGGACAACCCATCTGATTAATAAATGGAATATCCATTTATTAATTTGGTGTGGTTATAGGAAATCGTAAGCCAGACAATGGGAACTTATCAGATGGTGGTGAAACATAATAACTCTTATGTTTAATCAATGTTCATTTATTATTATTTTACCTTATATCTGGGTTTAGCGTTCTCCTTGCCCTCTTTGGCGGGGAGTAGGCGTTTGACGACGTAACGACGGACATCATCTTCCTTGGACAGGTTGAAGAGCTTGCGGATCTTGGACGCACGCTTGGGTCCAAGACGACGGGGAACATTACCGTCGGTAAGGCCGGGAATTTCCTGTGGACAAGTATGGTGGATTAAGAATACTGTAGTTTGTTTTCAACTATTGCCTGTCTAAGTAAAATAAAATATCAATAATATGCAATAGGCAAACTTAGATTTTAGTCTTTAGCAGGATAAAGATGAAGCTGCTTTTTTAAAAATTATTATGATGTACTACCTACTGTAGAAGAATAAATGATTTATATTCTGTAAGTAGGTTTGTACAAACACTTTTAGGGCCCGTTCCCTCAGCAAGGGCCCCGATATGTCAATCATATTTTTTTAAAACTAGATGAGGTCAGCGTTTTCTATCTGAATACTCTGAGAAGAAAGGTCAAAACAAACTCAGAGGTCACAGACTCTTTTTAAAGTCCAGATATAATCTTGGTCAGATCATGTGAAGACCATGTAGATTGGTGTCTGAAATGGTCTTTTGAGTAAATATACTTCATACATGCTGTAATGATGAACAATCCAGCAATTCTTCAATCAATTCAATGCATTGCTGATTATGATGAAAACTAAAATTTCTCTGGGTTTAGTAACTAAGAGATCTATACTAAATACAGTACAATCTCACTAATCTGACACTTTAGTAGACCAATATGTCCAATAATACGGCACAGTACAATCTCACTAATGTGGCACTTCAGTAGACAAAAACACTAGAAGGTGCCAGATTATTGGACATCCAATAATCTGGCACCCTCTAGTTTTTAACAGTGCCGGGTTAGTGAGATTGTACTGTAAATGTTTGGTATTTGAAAAAAGACCTTTGAACAAATAACTCAAAGGTTATGCCAAGTACCAGTTGTTTTCCCCTGACGCATATAATTGCTAAGATGTGGTTATCTTAGAAACAGTAAGAACAGGGTTACAAAATCTATTAACAATTTTATTGATTGTATTTATCTATATTGAAACTGTAATTATGTCATTTTATTATTGACCATGTGGTCACTAATAAATTGATTTACACATTTGTATCTAAATTACACTATTTACATGTGTAAATAATGTCATTTAAAACCTTAAAACTAAGTTCAGATGCAAAAACAATGCATATATTGCTTTACGATCCAAATGATTTCATACCTGAAGTAGTCAATGTAGATACTAATAAAGAGGTCTTCAGTCCTAACCTAATCACTACTGAAAAATGACATAATTACCTGTTCACCCTTGCGGACAATGACGAGGGCCAACACAGACAGGTTAGCATCAACAATGCAACCACGGACTGACTTGCGTTTCCTCTCACCATCACGACGTGGTCTGTAGCATGAGTGGCCCTTTGACATCAACAAACGGACACGACCTGGAACATAATGGAGACTTCGTAAGTATTTTGTCACTATATTTGTACATGTGAGATATTTGTTAGGTGATGACAACTTTATAACGACCGTGACATGATCGTATCACACTATCGATAGGGTAAGTTGAGAAAAAAGAAATATGACAAAATATTAAGATAAATAACGTGAGAAATACGTACTGTTGGTAAGGACTCCCTGTTTCATGGGGAAGCCCTGCTTGTCGTTACCGCCGGCGACGCGGAGGACGTAGCCCTTCCATTCATCACCTAGCTGATCCGCCTCCACTTCCGCGCCCATGCGCTTCTCGTAGAAGATGCGGAGCTTGTGCTCATCAACTACCTCGAATAACTTCTGGCATCCCGTAGCCGGGAAGGAGACGTTCAGCTACAAAAACAAAGTGAGGTTAGGATAACAATCACACTTTCCATTTTCATGAAACAGCTACCACAGCCCCCAAAAGCAGTATTAGAAAACATTTCAGTTGTGAACTACTTTGAACTTGAACTAACAAAACCACACGGCACTTATTTCATAGCATGATAATTTCACTTTCCACAATACGGCACAACTTATCAAATATTTTCCAAAGAATCATATCCCGCTTTTAACTAAAAAACATATGGGGTCGTACGTTAGCTATTATAGTATCACAAATTCAGTATATTTCACCTAAATTATACATAATTTATTAAAAAACATTATGAGAACCTTCATGACTGCGGTTAGATTCCTTGAACGTCAGCCATGAAAAAGACCAGAGACTAACGTAGAGCTGCGTACAAGGGATGTTAAATTCTGTTTTGGTTTTGACATTTACTAAGCATCATACTATTTGCTTATGGCCAATTCGACTATAAGGATCTAAACTGTTTAAAAATCTATTTGCACTAACAATAAGTTGTTATTTTGTAATGAATAATCTATAGTTATTTGGACCTAACATAACCCTAACAAAATAATATTTTGTTAGGGTTATGTAATGTTATGCATATTATGCAGAAGTTTTTGGCAATACAACAGAGATTCAGCAGTCAAATCAAAACAGTGAGTGACACACTAAAAGAACCCGTGTAATACGCTTTGCAAAGGAGTGAAGGGGAGGAATATTGTTCAGACAGATTTTTTGACAGGCACCAACCCAACGATAGCAAGGATGACAGGCACCGATGTTTACTTGCCTTCATTATCATGAACATGAAGACTATAGATAAGGAGTCCAATCTCTGTATATAAAAGTTGTGCCGGAATTTTGAAAAAATAAGGTTGGTGCGCAAGAAGCGCTGCGGCTGCTAAGTTACCAAGGTATCTATATCTATAGTCTTCTTGCATAGAATGACGGTTTTTACTAACTTCGCTCGTCTTACATGCCACTAAATTCACTTGGTATGTACGTAATTCAGTGCGGCTAGTGGCTGTTTTTAGAACTATTGCTCTAAAAATGTTTACGGACAGATTTTCCGTATGAGACCGCTTAGAGATTGGACTCCTTTTCTATAGTCTTCATGATCATAAACTCGTGATCAAGCAATAAGAGCAAACGAATGCTAACGGTGGCGACGTTCACGATTGATAGGAGCGATATGATCACATAATGCGGTAAAATCCGTGACCTTTGTACGTTTTTTCCACTGTTCTTTTCTTCTTGTCTGTTTAAATGTATGCATGAATACGAGCTATGTATAATTACGAGCAGAGCAGACTTAGGAATTTGGGCACTCCACTCGTAGGTACGTGAGGCTCGGTGTAGGTGTAAAACCAAATTTAGCTTTTCTGCGTGTATCAACAAAGTAAGTTCTCCTATTTTTGTATGAATGGTCAAAAGAAAACTGAACCGATCCGAAGCGTGGCGCAGCTTACTTCACTCGCTCTTGCATTCTATGTTCCCATAGATCTTAAGTTTTTCGACAAAGTAAGTTATCCTATTTTTGTATTTGCCTACCTACGCCGTCTAATCAGCTCCAGTTCACTAGTCCTCTAAATAATTAATATTGGCTGGTGACCCCCCCGTGTACTATGCAACTTATGCAAACATACGAAGTACACTCTTGCTTTCCGTCCTCACTTGCACAGCACTGGTGTTGTGGAAAGGCGGCCTTAGAAAAAAACCGTACCTGCAAAAAACGGGAGCTTGCTGCGGGAAAGGGCCCTTACACGTGATAAGATTGAAGGTAGGAATTCACCACCACACTCTTTGCTTCCTTTCTCCTATCATAACTTTGTTTCGCGTAAAGTATGACTTACATTTAACTAAATCAATGAGGGAAAATACAGAACTAATAAAGTTGAAATATACAGTTTCATACTTTTGGACACTCACGCAGCGCTGCCTTCCACGTTAATTTAGAGCCTTGTCAAACTGTATCACTCTCTCTCTCTCTTGCACACCGCTCAACGTCTCACTACAAGAGAGAATACGCGAATTGTAGTTCACGTTATCGAGACAATTTAGCCGTAGCACGGAAATACACTCGGCATACTGTATTTGTAAAATAATAACTCTCTTTGACAGATGTGAAGTGTCGTGGTTTTCGCTGACTGAAGTGAACATTGGAAGCATAGATTGGAAGTGAACGCCGAATGTCTAATGTCATTTTAATGGAAACATCGTACCTATTCAGAGTACTGTCTACGGGAAACATAGACCACATTAGCTGATTTTTATTCTTATATCATTGAAAGGGTTCTGTCTTGCTTGTGTCAGACAGAAGTAAAGTCAAGTCTGTGAGTTTACGTCTCTCCAAATTAATGAGTGGACAAAATTAAATATGAAATAATTTCACACACTAATGAGTAGTTCGTCAAAAGTGTATCGTTTTTCTCATTTACTTTTGGTTTGAGTGTATAGGCACTTTCATTTATTTATATCGCTTGAAGCGTTTGAATAAAAGCTAACTAGAAATCTACAAAAATGAATCACGAAGAAAATAAAATTATGGCTCACCGGCAGCATGTGAAGTATTTTATGCGATTTCTGAACATTTTGCCATCGTCGTTGTCATCTCATGATACTACCAGGTAATAAACATCACTCATAATTTATTGGTAAGGACTGCTAACAATAATTTTATGACTTTCTCAGTCAATACAGTGCCTCATTTATTCAGCATAGTAATCTGAAGCAATAAAGTCATTCATTCATTACGAAATGTTTTTATTTATTAAAACAACATTTATGTTATAGCCTTAGTAAATTGAGGAAGTCATCATTCAATACAAAATTCGTCATTTATGATAAGTTCATAGTAATGATGACTCCTTCAAATTAGTTTTGGAAGAATTCAATTAAAGTAGGAACAGTTGATTACCTCTTGATGGTAATTAAATGCAAATTTCATACAAGGGTTAACATTTTAAAATGTTACTGGACAATTATTTCATTATCATGATGTATGTGAATTGGCTATGTTGTTATAAAGATACTAAAGAACTATGCAGTTTTAATTTCTGATTATGCCTGTTTTTTTACTGTGTTATCACTGCATTCTGCTGATATTATGGGGTAGGGGCAAGAGGATAAGGCGAGGAGAAAACTCAAACTCA
This sequence comes from Eremobia ochroleuca, assembly GCA_949629135.1. Taxonomy (NCBI): domain Eukaryota; kingdom Metazoa; phylum Arthropoda; class Insecta; order Lepidoptera; family Noctuidae; genus Eremobia; species Eremobia ochroleuca. The sequence goes on along the minus strand of OX451397.1, from coordinate 9,252,529 downwards.
AAGCATTTATTTCAATTAAACTTTTTACAAGCTCTGTTGAATTATTAAAGAGTCTGTAAGTTATTCAGAAAGTTGAAGCTAGTTGCCCTTCCAAAACATATTTATGGAGAACAGGCAAGAACAGCTGGCAGGCAGTAGCTGGGTTGTGGAGGTCAGATAGGCCATGTAAAATACTGGTATTCAGCTGCATCCGGTTAGACTGGAAGCCGACCCCAAAATAGTTGGGAAAAGGCTAGGCAGATGATGAGGCAAGAAACTCAGATATTAATAAAAAATCTGGGGTACATTATTTTTGTTGCTTCTTTATATGAGAAGAATGTAAAAAAAATGAAACAAAAAAAAAATAACATTTAAAATAAGCCCTGGCAGTTAAGGGATGACCAGTCTCAACCAACAGCTCCCATTCATGAACATGACACGTGGATCAGCACCAGCCAGCTCATTCATTTTGTAGGGAATAAGGTCAAGGGGATGAAAATGTGCAATAATTGTACATCATCATGCTCTAATATGCATGTCTTTAAAATATTGCTTTTACCAATAAGACCACCCATTGTGTCACACGTTGTAAACTTTCTACATTTTAATCTATAATATTTATGGTTTACTTATTAACACGTTCACTGTCCCAGTACAAAGTTATAAAAAATATTCATACGTCCATCTACAAACTCGCCCCTAACTTGTTTTATTTTACCCTCTTCATATATGGGAAACTGGCAACATTTTACAGCGGCTCTTTTAAATTTTCGGTAGCCTTGTTATCCAACCATACGTCCATGAGAATCTTTTTCCTCTTATTCATACGTCCAGTCAAATAAAAAACATCAAATTTACTTTTGGATTATGACTCATGTGACTCCATTTGGAGTCATTGGACAGTGAATGTGTTAAAGTAAGTTATGTATCTCTCTTTGATGAAACCATGCAAAGCTTTTATGTTAATCTCTACGTCTACATTTTTTTTAATTCCTGTCTAATGAACAAAGCAGCATATCTGGTCAATCTGCCATCTGATTGACTGGCTATGCTGCTTTCTAAAAAGCAAAAAGTTTTTTTTTTTAATAATTTAATTATTTTTACGAACCTGACTGAAGCTTTTTGTCATATCTTTTTCTGTACCTGAATTTTTATCATGGGTAAGTAACATGCTGTGTTTTTATTTCAGAGTAACAATTGCCTATTTTTCTGTATCTGGTCTGGATGTACTCGGGGCAATTCCTTCGGTTTCATTAGACCTAAGGACTAGAATAATAGAATGGATCTACAGACTACAAGTTCACCCTGATAAGAATAGTAAGTATTATTATGTTGTCTGTTTTTTAACTCACGTTCCAAGGATTACCATAGAGTTGAAATAAAAAAATAAAAGAAAGAAACTATGTTTATTTGCGGTAAACATGACGCACAGAAACAACACAAACACAAAAAATCGATCAAGAGCGAGTCGGACTCGCGCACCAAGGGTTTTGTACCATCATATTATATACAAATTTTGGATGTGTTACTTTACGTACAGTACAGTCCTTCAAAAGTAGGATAGACGGACAGGCGGACAGGTGGAAGGGCGAACAGTTGGACAGTATATTACTATTAGGTACATCTTTATTGTTAATTTACAAATCTTAGCCACAATTGCTTATGGTGACCGAAAAACTTTTCAGCCACTCCAAATTGCAAACTGTTTATTATTATTAAAAATGTTATTGATAGTAGTCATGTGGAAAAGGCTAGGCAGATGATGAGTAGTCATATCAACTGCTGTGGGTTCAATAATTTTAGGAAGAAGGCCTTTACTGTGTAAATAGCAAGACATTTTGCTATTAGATTGCCTATTAAAATCAACATTAAACAACATTCTACCACAATCATTGGAGTGGTAGAAGTACTTATAAATGCTTTGATAGCTGTCTCGAGATAGTCTATTGCCGTATCTAATCATTTAATAAAATTGGTACTGCTGAAGTATTTGAAGACTTGTTAGATGCGTTTAGAAACGCGGAACTAAATTAAATTGAAAATGATAATGCTAACTTGCGCAACGGGAATGACCATCCTCTACAGCAATTTGAAAATGAAACGCAAGAAGATGACGCCGAGGATATTTTAAATTTAGGAAGAATAAACCCAGAAATGGAGGGCGATAAAATCACTTTTGGAGTAATAGCTCAAACATGAGTTTTTTCTAGTGATGAAGTCCTTCGATTAACACGAATTTGAAACAGCGATCAAAGGAACTTTGTTTTGCATGTTGGGTGTTACTTTGCTCATCAAACATCATCTTCTAATCCTTTGTATTTATTCGTAAATGGCGACGCAGGTGTAGGCAAAAGTCTACTAATAAAAGCAACGTACCAATATCTGATAGTGAATCACTTTAATAGGATACCGAGTTCTAATCCCGACCATATAAACATATTATTATGTGCTTTTACTGGTAAAGCCGCTTTCGCTATTGGAGGTCAAACTGTTCATAGTGCATTTGACTTACCAGTATCCCAATGTGGGAACACCATGCCAGAGCTATCAGTGAGTATCGGAATGGTATCTTATTTACATTTTTCATCAAAAGTCGAAAACAATACGGGCTAAAAAAAAGAAAAAAACGTATGAGAATGTGCAAAGAGCGCTCTTTCATATTATTATTATTTATTACAAAGCATTATAATTTGTATTTGTATTATGATTTTGTATTTGTATTATTTGTATTATTACATTGCATTATAATTAATTAATGCCCCACAAAACCGTTTCCACGGTTTGTCTGTAGGATCGGAACACAAAGCTAGTAACTATTGTTTAGAGTGCGGAATCTTAATTAACACATAACCATCATTAGCCAACCCACATGCCTTATGATACCCCACATGCCATAGCAGCCCCACTTCGAATTTTTAAGACCCCCTTTCAGTCCCTGTTGCAAAAAAAAAATAATCTTTCTTATTTGCAAAATAGTTGGGCAAACGTCATCTAAAACTATTCCAAATTTCAAGTTGATAGCATTAGTAAGTTCTTGAGACAGACGAACAGACAGACAGATTGAGTCGCACCATAGGGGTTCCTTTTTACTATTTTGTTACGGAACCCTAAAAAGAACAAGTTGGGGGAAAATATGCGACACATCCACGCAAAATGGCCATCGCTCAGCATAATTCTAGGACCCTATGCGAGACAAAGCCCCAGGGCTGGTTTATTGATTCTCTGAGACTTGTCAAGTTTGTTCATTGTCTCGGCGCTTTTATGTGGTTGCACTGTTGATTCTGGCGATCAGGAGTTGCAGTGGTTGGGAAAATAGTGGATTGTCCAAGACTTTTTTTGGAACTACCCAGATAAAAAATAGCCTACTTCCAAGACTACTTGCCAGCTGATCATCAAAATCCGTTAATCTGTGAGGGTGCGTTTCCACAGAAGCGGAGCTGGGCGAAGCGGAGCAGAGACGTGCAGGAATCGACTAATCACAATGGTTGAAATCCTCATCGCGTCACTGGTCGCGTCTGTGATTGGACGATTCCTACACGTGTCCGCTCCGCTCCGCCCAGTTCCGCTTCTGTGGAAACGCACCCTCACAGATTAATGGATTTTGATGATCGACTGGCAAGTAGTCTTGGAAGTAGGCTATTTTTACCCTTAGACTTGTTAGAGCATGCATAATGAGCCTATAATGTTCCCACTGCTGGGACACAGGCTTCCTCTCATTGAGAGGGAGTGGGCTTTAATCTACGATGCGGACCTAGTGCGAGTTGGTACATGTCACATGTCTTCGATTTTATTTTGTTCTAGGGCATGCCTAGGTTTCTTCACGATGTTTTCCTTCAACGTTTTGAGGGCAGTGGTGATGAAATAATTTACACAAAGTAAAGCGCCTGTCGGGGTTCGAACCTACGACCTACACTTCAAGGCGCGGCCGTTACCACTGCGCCACCACTGCTCTTAGGCTCTGTTGGAGCATGATTTGTGCACTAATGTGGTTTTATCTAACATACTGATAAATAATCCTGAGTTTATTATTGACGCATACAATACATGTCATGGGCAAGATATTTAATACCTATCTTTACTGGAATGTAAGATGGTTGACCTCAGTCACTATATCTGTCCTTGTATAAGTATAATAATATTTATAAAGTTATTTTTAGGGTCCCGTACCTAAAGGGTAAAACGGAACCCTATTACTCCCGCTCCGCTGTCCGTCCGTCCGTCCGTCTGTCACCAGGCTGTATCTCATGAACCGTAATAGAATTTTCACAGATGATGTATTTTTGTTGCCGCTATAACAACAAATACTAAAAAACAGAATAAAATAAATATTTAAGGGGGCTCCCATACAACAGACATGATTTTTTTGCCGTTTTTATAGATAACTAGCGACCCGCCCCGGCTTCGCACGGGTGCAATGCTGATACTAAATAATATAAAATTAAAAATACAGTACTAATAATTGTTATTTTCCTCGCTAGAGAGCTCCGATAAACGCGTGCGATCGCTGCTAATCATAAAGTGCTGTAGGGCGCAGCCCGTTTTTTTTTTTGAATGGCATCTCGCAGTTCAACCTATGAGGTTGTCGACTGCTTAACCAGGCTAGGGCGCAGCCCGGCCTTCGACGCGCTACTCACAGGCAAGCGCCACCGGCCGGCTTCCCGGCCGGTACCGCCCGCCGCCGCAGACGCTATGTACCTGCATTTTAAATCTGTAATATCTTCGAAAATATTATAATATTATGGATAAGGATTAATGCTGTATTGCCTCTTAAATAAAATTGCTTCTTAAATAAGCCGTTATTTCTCGTAAAAAGTTAAGGATAAAAAATGGTTATTGTGGGTTATCCCTAAGAGATCTAAGCATATATAGGGAGATACGGACAGGGAAGCGACTTTGTTTTATACTATGTAGTGATGATGGTACGGAACCCTTCGTGCGTGAATTCGACTCGCGCTTGGCCGTTTATTTTTTATTTTGAATGCATCTGCTGCTTTAATAAGATAAATCATGAATTATTTAGAGCAGTGGTGGCCTAGTGGGTAACGGCCTCAACTTACGAGTTTTAGGTCGTAGGTTGGAATCCAGACAGGCGCTTTACATTGTGTAAAATATTTCATCACCACTGCTCTCCAAACGGTGAAGGAAAACATCGTGAGGAACCGGCATGTCCTAGAACCAAAAAATTCGAAGGCATGTGACTGACATCTACCTACCCGCACCGCGTGGTGGATTACGGCCCACTCTCTCTCATCGAGAGGAGGCCTGTTTCTCAGCAGTGGGAATGGGAACATTATAGGCTCATATGTTTATCCTATGAATGAATTAACTGTGATTTGATTATTGTGAACGTAAGTGTAACTCTTATAAATAAGTCACTTAGTTTATGAGTTCAACAAACGTATGAACCTATTTGACCTTATTATTTTATAATGTAGGTAATTAAATATATGTAATGTCAATATCAATATTACGAAGTAAAACATTTTAACATCAATAATATTCATAAAACATTTCTTTTCATAATTCATTACAAAATTTATCATTTACTATGCTAATTTTCTATTGTTCAAATTGAAGAACAAATGTACACTATTGCACTCAAATAAATGAAATATTTGTTGTAGTGGCATGCATTCTTTTAGGGCTCCAATGTTTTCTCAAGTGGCACTGGGTTTCTTTATTAATTGGTGTTAAATTGGTCAGCTATACTAACTTGTTTTATGTATCTACCTACAGTTTTACCTTGTTTGATGTTAATCGCGTATATTGTTGCTACATCTAGTTTTAGTTATTACATACGTCTGCATGCTTCGTCATTAGATGACGATTATTTATGTTAAACGATAAAACTCATATAAGTGAACTGTATTATGTTCTTATGAGAAATAAAGTATCTTTAAACCTAATTGCTTGCAGAATGTCTTACTGTCTATGAAAATCTTGTTCTTCTCGACTCGACCCCAAATAACGATTCGGGGCCGGGCCTCCTCACTTTTAAGCGCCAAGTTATTCTTTCATTGGCTGGTCGGTTCTGGCAAATAGGCTTTCTTAGGGTTGGACGTCATCTGGCAGCACGGAATCGCCTTTTTCCGTCGCCCTTTCTCTTTCTGTAGCTTAGAACTGCCATTTGCTAGACCGAGACAGAAAGCATAATGCGATAGCACGCGGCGGAATCCTCGAGGCGATCGGCATCACGGACAAAATGCAATGGTCGGCAGGGAGACTCCGGAACGCTGAAGCGCGCGATAGCATGCTAACGCATCCTTTCACGCCGATCACTTGCTATCGCATGCTGTCTCACTCTATCGTACAATGGCGCACGCGGCCGCTCGTCAGCTCAGTGCAGCCTGTTCATTCATGCCGTACGGATGGAAATGACAATGACTGACGAAAATTTGATAGTTTTAGCGCTAGAATCACTGCTCTCTCTTCCGTGGTCCTATCCATCTCGCGCTTGAAACTAAACTGATCATGAAAGAACGCGGCAGTATGCCACCCATACTGCAGCATGCTGACGCGTGCGATCGCCTTTTTTGTCTGCGGAATGCGACAGCGCGCGTTCGCATCCGGCAGCATACTGCAGCACGTGGTAGCACAGGCGGAACAAATGCGATTCCGTGCTGCCAGATGAGGTCCAACCCTAAAGGTCTCTTTTTATATTTGACCACCAGGTCAATAGCGGGTGGCCTCTGTCTCTCTTTTGTGCTCGCAGATTTAGTACAATTTGTACTTACAAAATATCTGATAATTCACGTATATATTTGTTTGTCTCAGTAGACGCCTTGTATCTCACTGCAGCTTGTGTCTGATCTTTATGCATCAAAAACCCTCTGCGCTGTGGTCTTTAGAGCGGTGCCTTAGGCCATTTTCATACGCGCTGGCTCCCGATTAGTCGATATCAGATGGTTGCGAATGCACGGGTAAGCCTTTCTTGGGCGCCCGGTGCGTCTCCCGCGGAAGGGGAGAGAGTATGCGGCTTCTCTCCCGCTCGGCCGCCTCCTTAGCAGACATGACATCTTCGCAAAAGCAGGCAACCCCGTCCCATGCGCTCCTCTTGACCATCGATTGAACGACGGCCGGGAGCGAGATCTCCTATGGCGGCGATGAGGTAACGGCGCAGCCCTGCCCAAGGCCCCAAGCTGGGCACTCCTCCAACTCCGGGGAAGCAGCACAGTGGTGACACACCGGTATCTGCTCTCTACCTATAAGACACAGGTACTTCCCAAAACAGCCTTGGCCAGTGAGTACCTGCGTCAGCCGGAAGCTGAGGGCGCCATGCTGGCCCTCGATCCATGCCTCAATGTCGGGTCTTACCGCCGCTATAACGGCGTGCCTCACAGAGGGTTGCACAAGGACTTGGCTAATGATCGATTTAATTTACATTGTCGTTAGTAAAATGCAGAAATTGTGTAGGTATATTTGATTCGATGTAGCATAGTATTTACCACGCATACACCATGTTTGCCACAGGTATCAGACTATGCGATGTGAGTTGTTTGCTCGTATTATCATTTTACTCTAAACACTAAGCTCATACATAAATACATATATGTATAACTTAACATTTATGCGCCTGTGTTTATTATACAGGGTGGAATTTTCTTCGAAGCGTACCGGAAGGGAAAGTACTCTGAATACTGAAGACAGCAAATTTTACTCAAAGGAAACATTCCTTTATTTTTAAAAAGAAGCAAAACTGTATTTAAATATTTTTGAAAATACGTTTGCCACACCCGGGAATCGAACCGACTAAAAACCGAAAAAATAGCATGTTGTACTTTTATGGCACCAATCGATAGGGTTAATTATAAGTATCAAGTGTCTCTCTAGTAAACATTAAAGGAGAATCATAAAATCCAAACATATAAATTCAATGGGACAAGATGAAGCACTTTTACTCAAGAGTACATCGAGTTTACTTATGTTTGTAATTAACAATTATCTCTGACGTAATTTATTAAGAACTACTTAGATAAGAAAATTGCATTTATCTTTGCTAGAGAGATTTGATTCTTATGATTGACCCTATCGATTGGTGCCATAAAAGTACAGGCTATTTTTTCGGATTTTAGTGGGTTCGATTCCCGGGTGTGGCAAGCGTATTTTCAAAAATCTTTAAATGCATTTTTTTTTTTTTAAATAAAGGAAGGTTTCCTATGAGTAAAATTTTCTGTTTTCAGTATTTAGAGTACTTTCCCTCCAGGTACGCTTCGAAGAAAATTCCACCCTGTATATGTCCTTATTATACCTGGCCCTAAAGAGTGTTCAAAAGATCTCATTCAGGGCTATACAAATCGAACCTAATGCAGGGTTTGACCAACATGTCACAGGCAAAATTAGCGAAATTTACCTTTCAAACGACTCTCGATTCAAGTAGGTATCCTTATTAATAATGCTTCAAATCGAAGCCCGTTTTGATGATAGATTGATACCGGTTTGCGCCACGCTCCACGAGGTCAACGAGGTTTTTAAACCCAATGTCATTTGAGGTCATTTTTTTCTCTCTTTCACTTCAATTATTAACCTTCTTTTAACCAACCATTCTGAACTGGTTGGTTCTAGAAAACTTTATGGTAATAATTCAGCCATTTGTTGTAGGTCGATATTCTATGTAGGATTTTGATGCAGACATATGAGTATCAAGACGATAGTAGTGCCTACACGGAGAGAAAATTCTTAGAAAAATTACTGTGCTCGTCACTGTAAAGTGAGTGCAAGTGACATCTACAGGAAATTTTCTGAGTGAGATTGGGAAAAATTCACTATTGGTCCAATAAATTTTACTGTACAGCATAAGAATTTTTACTGTGCTAGCATGGTCATTTTTCCATTACCACTCAAATGCGCTCAGATTTGAGACAGCACAGTAATTTTTCTAAGGTTTTTCTCTCCGTGTATGGAGTTTCTTGTCCGTTATTTTTCATAGGAACCTACTACTCTTTGGAATGGGCAACTAACTAGGTTCATCTTTCTGATTGAAAGAGAAAGGAGAAGAAACGAGTCGGTCCTTGACAATACAAAAGTGTCTGTAATGGAAATAAATGCTTTCAGTTCAGACGTTTTTGCGGCTCCATTCACGTGCATTTTAGCTGGATTGTCCCACTGGTATCGAACATAACCGAGTTCTACTTTAACATAGCCGTGAATTACCCCAAAATCTGAATTTTACTCAAAACATTCGTTTCAAGGGGTCGGGTTTCCAGATGACTTTCTACTTTCAAAGTTACACCCACATTTAAAAATAAAATTAAGTTATTTAATTTAAAAATGCTCTTCGATACTACAAGGTTGACCGCTGCTGTCGTACCTGAACACGTTATAAAAATCGTCAGAGGTCAAATAATGTCGCCTAGTTATGTTTTCCAACAAGTAAGTAGGTAGTTTGACCGCTTTTTGCCTCAATCTGTTGTTTTCGTAATCGCCTATAAAACGAGTGTTAATATTATAAGTTTTATAAGGATTTGAATGCAGTTTTTTTAGTGCATTTCATTAGGTACCTACTTCAAACGGGAACTACATTAAACTAGGTATGAAAAACGCGATTAACTGGTTGATATTGTAGATTGCTACAAGATACTTGATTGCCAGTGCGTTGCTTCTAATCTCCGTCACGTCGCTGGTACGACAGTATTTCAAAGGACCATGCCCATATTAGTATGAAGCTGAAAGTCAGCAATGCCATGCAATGCCCAAATTGCAGCTCTATGTCATATGATAACTTTTTAACAGTATTTATATGATATCTAGATTTAATGTCATATAAAGCACCGGTTCAAAAGATATTGGACATTAAACATGATAACTTCCTACTGGTTTTTTATACATTTTATCGTTTACAGACAGCATTGCTATTACTTTTTCACTAGGAACTTCATGATCATCACATAAGCTAAGCCAGATCAGTGTTCTTTTATATACTTATATGTATGTTATCAGATAAACATGTCAGTTATTTGGAATTATCTAGTCTGTCTCCATTGTATAGTGTCAATATGTATGTGAAAACCACGGAATAGAAAAAAACAGTGGAAGTGCCCTTAGAATTCCTTAATACGGGCACCAGTGTCGCCAAACTCACACATTTGCAAATTAAAATGTACATTGCAAAACATAGAAAACGATGATATAATTGGCTACAAATTATAAATGCAACTTTGGCGAAAAGTTTATTTATTGTTGTTCAAAATTAGGTGTTATTACAACTGTTGAATGTTGTTTTTATTTTACATGTCAAAATCAATGACAACGATTTTTCCATCTAACAATCAAATTCGAGCAATCAACAACGAGTTCAGCTACTTAACGCTAGAGGGTGCTGTAGAGCAATCAACAACGAGTTCAGCTACTTAACGCTAGATGGTGCTGTAACCAAATTACCCTATTTAGCACGCTAATCTCATTGAAATAGATGTCATATTCGTATGCACCTGTTATCTATTTTTCTACGCAGCTAGGTATGAGGATAAGATATCGATAATTTACTGTCGATGTTTGTACAGTATAATAATTAAAATATTTTATCTTATGTACTGTAATACAGGTTTATGCTAGTACAGGTATCTAACGTTATTATACCTTCATAAATAATTTCTAAGACTGTATGTAATAATTTTACCAATGTTAATACCTACTGAAAAAAACATTTATTTAATGGACCAAAGTCCGATTAGTACAAAAGGTAAAATGGTTAAATGAAAAGATAAGTAGTAAATTAAAAATATTTATTGTCCTTGAAATAAAACATATTTGTTTAATAATTGTCGTTTTGACTGTTTTATATTTAGTTTTAACAAGTGATGCATATTTATTGACATATTTTTCCGCGATGGCTTTCATTAAATCTGTAATGTGATTCGATGTAGGAAATTCCCCTAACTGATGATAAATATTTTTTCGAATATGGTCGTCCCAATAAATTGGCGCATTATTTTAGACGTGAGAAGGTATTTTTTAAATATGTGACAGTCTTTTATTTATTTAAGTACAGTAAAGTTAGTTTAAAAACACACATTTTATCATTTTATCGATACCGAGCTATTTGAATGTGTCCCATCCCTAATCGAGTAGCGTCGACGTACGCTTCGCTTCAAATCACGTCTTATTTATTTTAATTTTTTATCCAATGCTTCATATGATTTAAAATTAACAACATAATTGTAGTTTTTATTTATTAGAGCAATCTTGTAATATACTTTATCTGGGCATTTCTGGGGCACAGATGGGCATTGTCTTTTATGTTGGCCCAAAAATTCGTCACTCACTGCGTCGTCGCGGTCGGTGGCAGTGCAGAGATCACTTTGGCAGCATGTTTTGGGGCACAGATGGCAGACTAGTAGGTGGTTTGCGGTACAGCTCCTCATCGACACCCTGCTGCAGTTTCTGATTGCTCTATATTCGCCCTCCTATTCAATTGAACCTTGTTAACATTATGAAGCCTTCACTCATCATAAACATTCAACATTTAGCCGAAAGACGGCCACTGCTGGTTATAGGTATCTCTAAAGCATCAACCAGTCTTTGGAGAAACCAAGCCTTAACTTATTGGAGAAAATTAATTATCTATTGTAACGATACCTCCGGGGGGCTAAGCCCATTTCACTATGTCAATTGAAAAACAGCCGGTCGATTCTGTAAAATCTCACCGTGAAATCATAAGTGAAGTGAGCAGTGTCAATAGTGTTAATACCTAATGATGGCTCCCTCCACGCTCACTTCACCCAAGTTTTCACGGTGTGATGATTACAGAATCGCACGGCTGGACTTGAAGACGAAAAGCGTTCATAAACAAATCAGGGTCCGTACTATGACGTGTTAATGCCATCGTTGGTCCGTTGTGAAAAAGAGATAGCGCTATTCATCCTGTATAGCTGTATCTCTGTCTGACACTGGAACAACGATGGCATTAATACGTCATAGTACGGACCCAGAATATGATCTTGTTTGGAGGTAGGCAACTGCTCCAATACAGGTATTCCTGTTCAAGTCAGAGGGGTAATTCTCGTAATTTTACGAACGTTCACAGTCTGATCTCAGTCTTAATTTGTCAAAAATACTTACTTCTAATTTCCCTACATTTTTGACAAGTTTTAGATATTGATTGACTGTCGCTAGATTTTGAAGGTTTTAAATTACGAGAATTGGCTTTCAGTTTTCCGTACTATCTGAGTTAATTTTAACATAAACACATGACCGCCAAATGACGTCAAAAGTAAGCAGATTTGGAACACTTTCGATGCCTTCCATGATAAAAAATATCAAGTCATATAATGTCAACTTTAGGGATGACCATAATAATATAATGCAGTCATGCGAAAATTTCGGCCTTTCAATCGATTCAAAAAAATTTTATATAAAAAAAAAACAACCGACTTCCAAAAAAACACTACAAAGTGAATAATAATTTTAATTTTGGTAGTCGGTGTCGTTGGTTCCGCATTTTGGTTTTTTGACACCGACTTCCGAAATTAAAATTATTATTCACTTTGTAGTGTTTTTTTGGAAGTCGGTTGTTTTTTTTTTATATAAAATTTTTTATTTTTCACTTTTTAGTTATATCTACCCCAATCAAATTCATATAAACACTACTTGCTATGTAAATATCAGTGACAGGAAGCTGCATCTGCGTTTATAGGGTACAGACGTGATGTTATGTTGTGCGATTGTGTAAACAGTGCATACATATGCGATAGCAGCAATCGCGGTTGTTTTACTGGTATTAATTATTATTATAATTAAAAAAAAATATAACCTTTGTAGTGAGTACAGGCGTGATATTATGTTGTGTGATGGTGTAAACAATGCTTAGATATGCTATAGCAACAATCGCGGTTAATCTGCTGTTATTTATTGAAGAGTTCCCCCGATTTCTACAAGATCCCATCATCAGATATTGAAATGGTGACAATGGGACCACACGGGAAGCACCAGCTTTCAAATAAAAAAAGAATCATGAAAATCGGTTCACCCAGTCGGTTATTATGAGGTAACAAACATAAAAAAAAAAAAAAAATACAGTCGAATTGATAACCGCCTCCTTTTTTTGAAGTCGGTTAAAAAAAGATATTGAGCTCTTCAGTCTACTTTCGAAGTTGAATGTAGAAAATTTATTTAAAATTAATGACTGCTTGGAAAACCAAAATATTGAAATTAGTTGCTTAAAATAACTAAATTTATAAAGTAAAAAAAAAATAAAAATAAAATACCTTACAAACACTTTACATATCGAATTACGGCCGCTTTATTTTCTCAGTCCTTTTTCCGTCTACGGAAATCGTACGTTTTAGTTTCGTCTAACTGTTAGGAAATAAAAAAAGTGCTAAGTCAACTGAAGCGTGTAGGCAAAGGTACCTGTTTAAACAGTTTCTGTAGTTTTATGTTATACAGCGTAAGATTAATTTGTAAGCGTTGAATTACATGTAGGCTAGGTTTAATACGTAATGAACACAATGCAATAGTGTTTTTATCTTGTTTATTTTGTTTGAACATGTTTTTACTTAAGTAGCTGTTTTATTGGGCGGTTTATCGGCATGTAAATACATTAAACAGCCTTGTCAAAGTATTACCAAGAAGCTGTAAGTAATATTTACGGCCGTATGCGTCACCTTGATTTAATACCTGTTATTAAAACTGTGATGGAAGCTCAGAAATTTTTTGTAGATTTATTTGTACAGTTTTATAAAATGATTTTATTAATTATACCTAAATCAAAATAATATACATACATACATAAGCTTACGCCTTTTTATTCTTTATTCTATGATCCATACATACATACTCCTTTTGCCAAGATATAACCAAACATTTAACACCATTTGCACTTAAAATATAATTTATTTCTTCACCACTGCTCTCAAAACGGCGAAGGAAAACATTGTGAGGAAACCGGCATATCCTAGAACCAAAAATTTGAAGACATGTGACATCTACCAACTCGAACTGGGTCCGTGTGGTGGATTGCGCAACACTCAGAGAGAGAGAGAAAGGAGGCCTGTGTCATGGCCACATTATAGGCTGATTATGTACACATAAAATGTCCTAAACATTCATACTTATATTATAAATACGAAAGTAACTGTCTGCCTGTCTGTCTGTTATCTTTACTCACACCTATCTGAACCCATCGTTATGAAATTTGACAGATGGATAACCTGGGACCTGGAGAAGGACATAGGCTACTTTTCATTCTGGGTATATTTTGGATTCCAAAATGATGATATACAAAATACACCCTTGTGTTACTGGGTAACACGATACTCCATGTCAAAATCGCGTTACCTGAGGTCAGTCTGATAACCAGTATCAGACTGACCTCAGGTAGCGCGATAGCCCTTTGTGAGACTGGTTGCCAGAATTTCGGGCTTCTGACTACCCGTAACGACTGTCAAAGGTCTACTTATGACAGTCGGGGCCAACGGCTTAACGTGGATTCCGAGGCATGGAAACGGTTTGTTTTTACACCAAATTAATAAAAGCTTTTCCCCATTGCAGATGGCGACATGTCAATGTGTGGCTTCCAAGGTTCCTCGACAATAAATATAGAATTGGTGCCTCCGAACAACCACTATCGCTGCGGACATCTCGCTATGACGTATACAGGCCTTTGTATCTTGCTGGCATTAGGCGATGACCTCTCAAAATTGAATAGGAAAGCTTTAGTTGAAGGTACGTTCCGTAGATTTGATTGCACAGTAGATAGCATGTCAGTGCTTCATTATGACTTAGCAACAGGTGAGCTTGAGAATAAGCAATGGGTGCCAGAAGACGGGCGTCATCGTCGAGGGAGGCCGAGGAAACGCTGGCGTGAGGACTTGAGGTGTTTATGTGAGAATAGCGGGAGAAGTCAACACACAGGGGCTAGCGAAAAGCTGTGGGGGAGACGTTTGCCCAGCAGTATACAGGTTGAAAAAAAGAGGCCAGTTTATACAGCAGGGTAATTGCGTAACACACTATCAGTAGCGATGGGTTTCATTTTGACAGTTCAACAACATTCATTGCGTTATTTACGTTGTTGAGCAGACACTTTTGTCGAACATATGGAGCAATAGATTAGCAATATGCTTGAAAATGATTCAAATTGAGAGCAATAGTGTGTTACCCAATAAGGTGCTGGTTTTGTTACCACTGGCATCGTTTTTATCTGCTTTTGACCGTCTGTATAACATGTCCTTTAAGGTGGTTTAGGGTACGCTTATCGTAGAATAAATAGGACTTATCTGATGTCTTTGAGATGGGAGTTGCACCTGGGTTTCTTGCTTAGGAGACATGCAACACAATACGCGTGTAGTCTTATGTCAATACATCTTTTAATGTACTAAATTCATGGTACAGTAATTTTATCTGACGACGCGACGCGCGCTTTACATGTGGTAACCAAGTGTGCAAGGTGCTGTGAATGTGTGCAGGAAGACGAGCAGCGTCAGCACGTAACACATACAACGCACACACAGGCGCACATCCGACTCCGACATTGTCTGGGACGGTACCGAAAGTGCCTGCGCTTATACATTCACAGCGTGTTTGTACACTTGGTAACTACACACAAGTAAAGCGCGCGTCGCTTCGTGAGATAAAAATACTATAAATGTTTGCGCGTCGATGTTACTTCCTGTATTAGAAGTGGAAATAAATTAGGCCAGTGTTTTTGCGCTATAACTTTTCTTTTACTCAGCCAATTGCCAATTGAAGACCAATCCCAATTTTCAAGATAGGAGTCCAATGCCCGTGTTCACTAAACACTACGCGACACGTAAATTTATGTATTCCCGAATAAAAGCGCGTTGGACTTTCAACTCTCGTTACTGGGCCCTTTGTTGAAAATCCAACAGCGCACTTTTATTAGACAATACTTTTGCACACTTACTGGTCGCGGGCACTAGCTGTGCTCGCGACTTCGTTCGTGTGGATGTCAGGTATCAATAATGTGTCGCTTAGAGAAGGGGTAGGTACCATTCCTGCCATGCAAAGAAAGTTTTATTTTTTTCTCTTTTTAAGTTTAATTTTGTAAAAATATTGGTATTCAGCTGCATCCGGTTAGACTGGAAGCCGACCCCAACATAGTTGGGAAAAGGCTAGGCAGATGATGATTTAAGTTTTATTTTATGCGTGGCACCCTAATTCTTTTTCTAAAATAAAAATTTTACTTACACTTTATAACAACTAGCTGCCAGTGAAAGTCCCATCAAGATTAGTCCAGCCGTTTCCGAGATTAACTGGAACAAAAAATAGAGACAAAAAAAAAATAATTTTTTCAAGTTAATCCTGCTTACTCTTAGCTAAATGTTATTTCCCTTAATTCCAGGTGTAAAAGCTCTTCAAACAGAGGAGGGTAACTTCGCAGCAACTCTATCGGGTTGCGAGTCAGATATGCGTTTCGTGTATTGTGCTGCATGCATCAGTTATATGCTCAACGATTGGTCCGGGTTCAACATTGAAAGGGCTACTGATTATATTATCAAGTCTATTGTAAGTATAACGTTATGTTCTAATTTATTAAAGCAAAGCAAGAAAAGTGACCAAAACGTATAGTCGACCTCGTAATTGGTTTACCACCCTTAGGTTAAATGTCCATTTTATGTAATAGTCAGTCTATTTGAAGTTTTAATTTACTGAGAGTTTTTGTCGTAAGTGGTACAGTATTTTTATCTCAAAGCGACGCGCGTTTTAATTGTGGTAATCAAATGTACAGACATGCTGAGAATGTGTGCGTGATGACGAGTAGCGTCAGCACAACACGCACACACACACTTCCGACTTCGTCAGTGTCCCGAACGGTATCAAGAGCTCCTGCGCTTACACACACATTCACAGTGTGTTTGTACTCTTGGTAACCACAAGTAAAGCGCGCGTCTGTTTGTGAGATAAAAATATTATACAGCAATCAATCGGTCTATACATCATTTATTGTTTGGGTTTTAACACACCTTTAACTTCACGAAATTATTAAAATATTTTCTGATGCTATAATATATCTCACACTTAATGCCAACTTACAGTACGGTGCTCACATACACGAGCGGTACGTTGTCGACGGCAGCCGTAGACACGTGTCTGTGGCTCCAGTTACCTCTGCCGTTGACACGTGCTGCTCGTGTGTATTAGCACTAAGTGGCTTACCGACGTTTCGGACACAATATATTTGGACACAGTGCCCGAAACGACATATTTTAATGAGGTAGCAAGCAAGTGTCCGAATATATTGTGTCCGAAACATCAGTAAGCCCACTAAGTTACGTTTCAGAAAACGGCTAAGCATTAAAAAAAAACAACATTGTGTATACAGAGTTGATGTTAATAGAAAAGTTAGTAATAAGTCCAAATGAGACTACGCAACTATTTTGTAGGCATGGGTATTTTTCTTACATTAAAGAGAGAAGTAAAGGCGATACGAAAAACCCAATTAGCATGTTGCACAAATGTAAAAGAAAATTACATATGCCTGTATCTGGAAAGGAGTAAAAACCTGTTGATTACGTATTATCGCGCATACTTATCCGTCGTTTACAGTGATTTTATCTCAAGAAGAGGCGCGCGGTTTACTTGTGGTTACTAAGTGTACAACCACGCTGTGTAAACAAAGTACCTTAGCTTTGATAAAAGCTAAGGTAGTTTGCACAATAGATGCAATAAGGACATCGAAAAGCGTTCAACTACTCATAGTAAAACGCTTTGCGAAGTTCTTATTCCGTATACTGTGTCAACGCGGCATCATTACACGTTCGAATCCAAGACCTACAACTCGTACGTCCGGGCCATTATCATTGAGCCACCACTGTTCTACGGGGCAAGACATAGTAACAAATATTCATATACTGTACTTTTTAATCGTTAAGATTTATTGGGTACAAGCCATGTGCTAGATGACAAAAGTGACTATTTTGACCCATTTAGGGAATGAATTTTCAAAAATCCTTCCTTAGTGCTTACTTTCGTTATGTACCGAACTGTTGTGTAATATTTCATGCTCCTAGAGCCAGTGGTTTTTTTTTTTTTTTTTTTGAAAAAAACTTTGCCCCACACTAGGAATTTCCCCTGTATTGTGGGTGCGTTTACAAACATTTAAAGTCACATACACAAGCAGCCAGACCCGGAACAACTACTTGTAGGTCATACAAATATTTGTTCCGTGCGGGAATCGAACCCGCGACACGCAGCGCAGCGGTCAATCGCTTGGTTCAGGCCTTAAATGCATGAAGAATTTGTTTCTCTCGGGAAAAAAATATGTGCTAGGAAAAAAAAAAACTACAAGTTTCGTTTTCGATACAATATGCATTAGTGATACAAATTATACATCAAATTTCTTACTAAATATTGACTGTATTGTGGAATACTGTGAAACAGTCTTTGGACTCTCTTGCGACAATAGACAATGAAAGTGACAAAAATCCATGATGTCAGAACTGTCATGTGTCAAACCTCACTTTTTAGGTACAGAAATAAGTAACGGTATGATGTTAACTCAGCCGGGCTTTACAATTAAAAAAACAAAACACAGGAAACGGTTGAGAACTCATTGTATCGTTTTCGAAACTCTATGCATTTAAGGGTTAAGCTGTGCGTTGTCCGTCAGTGAATTAATTTAAGATTTTGATTAAATAGATTCACTAAAATAAACTATATTTACAGGGTTATGACTACGGTATTGCTCAGTGTCCCGAACTGGAATCCCACGGAGGCACAACATTCTGCGCGCTAGCCACACTAACCCTTACGAACCAACTGGACAAGCTATCAGAACAGCAAGTGGAAGGCTTGAAGAGATGGCTCCTCTTCCGACAAGTCGACGGCTTCCAAGGCAGGCCGAACAAACCCGTCGATACTTGCTACAGTTTCTGGGTAGGGGCATCCCTAAAAATGCTAGACATGCTACAATACTCAAACTACGGCAGCAACAGAAGATACGTCTATGAAACACAAGACACTGTCGTAGGCGGGTTCTCAAAATGGCCCGACACATGCACAGACCCCATGCACACGTATCTAGGACTCGCAGGACTCAGTTTAATAGGCGAAAGCGGACTACTAGAAATAGAACCAACTTTAAATATTACTAAGAGGGCGTATGACCACCTCAAGTCTTTACACGCGAAGTGGGAGAGTGAAACACTCTGTGTTTTATGAATACGTCTTTGGAAGTGTCCTGAGAAACTGGTTTTCTAATTGTGAATGACGACGTTATAAAGGGTTATTTTAAATTAGCTAGCTAAACTCCGCAGACGCGATGTGTATCGATATCTAAACGCGATAAAATAAAAAATAAGATTGGATGTTTTTTTTTTGGAGGTTCAACGACCGCTATTAATGTTGTTACTTGAAGTGAGAGTTGAGAAAAACTGTTTTCTTATATTTTATCGTGTTTAGATATTGATACCCATCAAGTCTGTGAAGTTTACACGAAAAAAAAAACAGATTTTCAAACTGATATTTCAAATCAATTGTAGTCCACAATAACTGCGATCGATGACCCCACAAAAGGATCATCAAATCAATTATTTTTTGTATTATCATATTCAGATACCCATCGCGCCGGCGGAGTTTACCTAACTAATTTTATTTAACCCTGTGTGTTTACGTTTACTCAAGATTGTGTATGTTTGCGGCGTCCGAATGTAGCCTTTAGATAGCACATGTTTTTAGCCTGGATACTGATATGATAAAAAAAAACTGCACAAATAAAGGACCAAGTTTAATTGTTAATTAGAAACGAACAAATAATATATAAACGCGTACAATAAATAATTTGCGCTTGTTGCCTTAAAACGTACATTCATAATTAGAAGATAGTTTCCCACCAATCTCGTCTACCCTTAGAGTTCTAAGAATTTTATGTTACCTACCGAAATTATCGTAATTTAAGTTTATAAAAACGTTAATTATGCTATAGTATTATTACTGTTGCATAATCCTTTTGTATAATATTGAATTTGTTAGTACTTAAAATAATGTTTATGAATAATAGGTGCTAATACTTGAGTAGGTATCGGGTACCTAACGGGGTCATTAAATGGACAACGAGTAAAAACTTAGCGTTATAGTACAATATGAGAATTTCTCGCGACGTGCCATGAGCAGTTGAGTAGTTAGACGATTATCAAATTATTGCACAAAATGTAATTTTAAGCTGTTTTTATTGTAACAGATGATTTAGGACGCAGTCACATTATACCGGCTACGAAAATTAACTTTTATTCCCCATAGCAAATATTGAGCACGGTCGATCTAATCTCTTCACCACCCTTGGTTGACTGGTAGAGAATGCCTGAGGCATTAAGTCCGCCTTTGTACCTTTTTGTGTGCGAAAAGTTTAAATACATTATATATCACACAAATGTGCGTTCAAGGCACTGTTTTATCGTGTCGGGGGGATCTACTTTCTAAATCCTTCAACGAAGATACGGCCTCGTCCGAAAGGAATTGATCCGTCAAAAAAATTAAAAATTAATTCAATTTTTCGAACGGGCAAAAACACATCTGTCAAATAGTTTGGACAGTCATTCTTAGTTCGGGCTCCTAACCAATCTTATGTCCGTAAGTGTAGGTGGCGCCCGTATTTTCCGCCGAAGCTAAGGATTTCGTGCTTAGGGAGTAGACCTCCTGAAGTCTTAAACAGGACTATGATTAGTTCCATTGTATACAACTGCCCAAAAATTTAGATTAATGTAGAGTTTATTCAATACAGGCCAAAGTGGAACTAATTACGTGAATTACACAAACAACAATTTAAAACCGTCGCTTTATTGCGAGTCGTCAATTACAACAATTATTTTGGTGGTGACGTCATTTTGTAACTGCGTCCTAATTCGCCTACGGTCAGCAATTAGTAACGACCAATAGTATTCGAATTTAATGTGCGTTCGTTCATAAAATTTTACTGGAGGATCAGATCTAGTGCTAAAACCTAGCGGTTTTTACTGGCGTTTCGAAAAACTAAAATAAAAATATGGTAAGGATGTTTTTGGTCCCTAGCTGCCTTATACAGGTTGAACATCGACGCGCAACTCGATACCATGGATTCAGTACAACATTCTGAACCCCTCTGCGTTTGTTTTTTTGTCGGTTATTTAAAAAAGAAATAGCTGTTGCATACACTGTGGCCGCAAAGGTCTATGAAACCGATTTTTTTTTTTTTTTGAGAACCTACGAAAATCGTCTTAGAGTCACGATACATCTACGCCGGTTGCGTCCACTAAAGTTGTTTACATTTTTGCTTAGAATTGTGTAAAGTCGAAACTCACTATCACTTTAACTCTGTTGGAAAGGGATATTAATTGAAAGTCACATTGTTATTTGTTGAATTAAAGCCCATAAACTCGTGGATAATGTAATTTGCATTATTTGAATAAGTCCATAAATATGGGCGGGACCTTAGTATCAAGTAGAGCTGTGGTATTCATCGTACCATAAACTAAAAGAAAAAAAAAAAAAAAACGCTAGTTGAAACCGCTAGTGTGGTTCAAGCCTTTTCTAATAAAAATGAAGTAGTGAGCTAGAGTAGATACATCGAAATAGTTTGGCAGTCGCAGCAAATCTGCAGGCTAATTGCGTAACACACTATCAGTAGCAATGGGTTTCATTTTGACAGTTCAACAACATTCATTGCGTTATTTACGTTGTTGAGCAGACACATTTTTCTAACATATGGAGCAGTGGATTAGCAATATGCTTCAAAATGATTCAAATTGAGAGTAATAGTGTGTTACGCAATTAGGGTGCTGGTCAGGACTTTAAAAAGTTCACCTCAAAGCCTACATTTTGTTAATTTGTTATAAGAAGCAGTGTTTTACGCTTCTTTTTCATAATTCTTATACGAAGACTGGCATATCGTTTTGTCATGTGTACCTATCTAGCTGACCCACTTAAGCCCTCATTGGAAGGAGTGTCTTCAGTATTTTTTTAAGTCTCTAAGCAATAGAATAAGGCCCCCTGTACAAGACTCGGTTTCTTTATGGTACGGCGTATAAAACGTAGTTTTTCACGTCAAGAAAAACGTGTGTGTATAAAGAGCCTAACGCACGGCCCCTCTGGATGGAAACCGCGGTTAAATTCCATGTCTGTATTTTTGGCGGAGGTACAGGCGCCAGCACATCAAGCTACCAGAAACTGTCAAATTTTCCCAATCAACTTTGAACCTAATGTTTTGGCGAGAAAGTTGAAAATCTATTAAAGAAATTTGATATATTGTAGTAGCTTGATGTGCTAGCGTCTGGACATTGAATATTTTCGTTAGATTAGATGTTACATGCAGCATGCTAACGATCTACACTGATATTGTTGCTGTGGTTCAGGGGGGGCAGCTAGATGGAAAAACATCTTTTTTGTTTTTGTTTATTTTCAAATGAAGTTGTTTCAAAATGAACTTATTAATCTGTTAAACTATTTTACATAGCAATGAACTTGTCTTTTTATGTTTTTTTTTTTTTGAATATCCTATATCTTTATTCTTGTGGTGTCAGTCTTGACATTGATTCTTTAATAGCATGTGGAGCTAATGTTGCAAACTATTCAAATTAGATTTTTTATATAACGTTTATATGAAAATAAGTATTTCGCGAATTTACATTTACAATGATTCGTTGCGTCTTTTTCTTATGTCTGACGGTAGAATGATGATCTTTTAACCAAGAAGTTTGTCATTAAAATTAGGTTAAACATTGTATTTGTGTTCCGAAGCATTTATAGTATTCCGTGCCTTTGAAAATATTACTAAGGTTTCTGGTACCTATCCGGTTTTTGGTATCTTTTTTCTGGTTTCTGGTGTCATGTTTTATTTATTATTGAATGCTCAAGTACGCGCAAACTTTATACTAAGTTATATGTATGTAAACCTGCTTGTGAGCTTGTTGAATGGCAAGAACTTTTAACAATATATGTAGCTCGAAATACCATTTATTTTGTGAGTAATTGTGGGTTTAATTGTGGTACGGAATACTAATACATTTATGCTTTTTTTAACTGGCGCTTACTGGTTTTTTATTATTAATAATTTATTGTATTTCACTATAAAATTCAACAGTTCCTTCGCAGATGGTAAAATACGTCCTACCTCGTGATTCATCAAGCCTTGAATATTGTTTAGTTAAACCATTTTGTATATTTTATTATTTTGTTCTGACAAACCTTTACACAAGCTGAAATAAAATTACCGCTTAAATTAACAGATCGATTGAATACAGGCAGAATTTTCCTCTTTCTTGTCAAAATCAACGTGTTCGATTCAATTCCTGGCTAAGAAAATTCATTTTTCAAATATGTAAAGATTAAGTTTTCAAAAAAGAAAAAAAAAAACGCAATTTCTTATAGGCTGTTTCGGTTTTGGCAATCCACGCACACTTGGAAAATTCAGCCTGTGAATTAGAAGTATATAATTGCCTTATATTTAGAACAGTGTTGTGAATAATGTTACGTCAATTATGCGTATTGTGAATGTATTAAGTTTCTGCCTACATCCACAAAATTATCGTCTTGACTATAAACCACAAGGGCTTCCTAACACCAAAACTGTTAAAATAATCTATAGGCGTAAAACCTCATAAGTCGCAACAAAAACAAAATCACAGGAAAAATCTTAAATACTGGATCCTTTTTTTACAAGCTCCAAATTGTTACAGGATGTTCTACTCATAAATATGAACAACTTTCACTATGGGACCAACGAAATCACGAAAACAAAATCAGCTGTTTAATACAAAAGTTCAATACCTACTTGACCAAAATGTATGAAACAGCTGATTTTTTTTTCGTGATTTCACAGTTCGTTCCATAGTAAAAGTTGTTCATATTCATGAGTAGAGCCTGTAAAAAAAATCATGCCGTATAAATAAAATAGACGTGTAAATCAATATGCAAGACCATCAACAAAAATAACGTGCAATAATGCAGATGCAAAAAAAGACACGTTGTTTTAAGAATATTATTCTGTTAAACTAATGTGTTTAATATTCCGTTATAAGAAGAGTATTGTTATAATACTCTGTCCATGAAATATTTGCAAATTGATTAGATGTTCAGTTTTGAATCCAAAATTTCAAACATACCTTCCATTATCGTTATAGTACGTAATACGCTTGTAAATTTCTCGAAAGTATGCAAATATGGTCTGTTCGAAAAGTATCTGAAAAAGAGTAAACTCGTGTCAGGTAAAATTATTGCGCATTTACTCACAATAGGGAACTAGTGATACATTTTATCTGTATTTATAAGGTTCCAACTATTTCATCACGTTTACCAACAACTTTTCATTGAATAACAGCATTAAATTGTAATTGAAAAATCGACGAAAATAGGTTATAAAATTAACCACTATTGTCAAATGAAAAACATCTTTATGGTGATTTAAAATAGGAATTTCGGATTTCAGTACCTACCTAAGTAGCGTAAGTAAGTAAGTATAAACAAAAATTAGTTGAGTAACTATTATTAAAAAAAAAAAAACTACGTCTCTGATCCATTTGTTTATATTTTTAACCGACTTCAAAAAAAGGAGGAGGTTATCAATTCGACTGTATTTTTTTTTTTATGTTTGTTACCTCATAATAACCGACTGGGTGAACCGATTTTCATGATTCTTTTTTTATTTGAAAGCTGGTGCTTCCCGTGTGGTCCCATTGTCACCATTTCAATATCTGATGATGGGATCTTGTAGAAATCGGGGGAACTCTTCAATAAATAACAGCAGATTAACCGCGATTATTGCTATAGCATATCTAAGCATTGTTTACACCATCACACAACATAATATCACGCCTGTACTCACTACAAAGGTTATAATTTTTTTTTATTATATGAATAATTAATACCAGTAAAACAACCGCGATTGCTGCTATCGCATATGTATGCATTGTTTACGCAATCGCACAACATAACATCACGTCTGTACCCTATAAACGCAGATGCAGCTTCCTGTCACTGATATTTACATAGCAAGTAGTGTTTATATGAATTTGATTGGGGTAGATATAACTAAAAAGTGAAAAATAAAAAATTTTATATAAAAAAAAACAACCGACTTCCAAAAAAACGCTACAAAGTGAAAAATAATTTTAATTTCGGAAGTCGGTGTCAAAAAACCAAAATGCGGAACCAACGACACCGACTTCCAAAATTAAAATTATTTTTCACTTTGTAGTGTTTTTTTGGAAGTCGGTTGTTTGTTTTTATATAAAATTTTTTTCATCAGATAGATACTTTTGGAACAGACTAGCTATTAGCACATACTTTTGTGCAAGTACAGTCATAAGTATGTATTTGCGGCATATCTGTATCTACATATTTTCATTTTGCTCGCGTCCATTTACGTATTATAATTCTTTTTAACGATCCCGGATTTGCAATTTTTCCTTATAGTATACAATAACCTTTTAAATATGCTGCCTAACAACTATAGGTATAACTTTGCGTCAAGTAACGAGACCAGTTTACTGATTACCGTATGAGGAAAAATAAATAATGTAAATTAAGGGCGGGTTATCCCAAGTCTGTATTTTGCATGCAGAAGATGCGCAAGACGCAACATGGAATTTTCATATTATTTTGTACTGAGATTAAAACGACAAGGGGTTTTGAAATCTTTAGTTTCGGATATTTTTTGATCTGACAAAGCACAATATCTATTGTATTTTGAACTATGTATTCATATCATCACAAACAATGGGGCATATTTTAAAGAAAGAAAGGAAATTATTGGAATTACAGCTAAAAAAACACTTAATAACTATTTTTTTCTGGATATCCACAGCCGACTTCACCTTGACTTTTTAAAAAGAAGCAAATTAGGATAACCCGCCGTTAAGTAGTTGAGTAGGCTCATATAGTTTTTGTTTTTCTTTTGAATAAAGCTCGAATATCTTCCCACTAGACCGGTCCTTGAGTATGTCAGATAGTAGATGAGATACAGCTTGCATGTACAGTAACCGGCCGTAAAGACACAAGTTTTATTTTTTTCAAGTTTTGTGTCAATCACTGTGTGACTTCCCGTGGGGTAATTGCGTAACACACTATCAGTAGCAGTGACTTTCATACTGACAGTACAGCAAGATTCATTGCGTCATTTACGTTATTGAGCAGACAAATTGTTCGAACATATGAAGCAATATCCTTCAAAATTATTCAGATTGAGATTGATATTGTCGCCGTGTCTTGTTCACAAACTGAACTAAATTTAAGTTCAGTGCATCGTTTTCTTTCTATTTCATTAAGAAAAGGACAGAAGATAAAAAAAACTACGAGACCAACTGAACACACACGGTCCATAAATATTTATTTTATGGAGTAATAATTTGTCCTCTAATAATTTATTCTACCCCCGAAAGGTGTGATATAATGGAAATAATTCGAGGGTCCTGCAGCCCTTTTCTATTACGAAAAAATCAATCTGCCTTCAATGTATCATATCACATAAACCTTCCGGAATAAATTCTCTATATATGGTGAAAACCGCACCCAAAACTGTTGAAGAACAACGCGGTTACACAGACAGACGCGAAAAGCGACTTATTTATAATATGTCTAGTTATATATTTTTATCATACACATTTCCAACTCACTTTAAACAATGGCAGAATGGTCTACATCGGCGTTGCATACCATAAACAAAAATAGAATGAAATAGAACCTGTGACACGCTCGATGTATGTACAGACGCCAGCACATCAAGCTAAGCGAAATAGTCAAATTTTTACAATCAACATGAACCTTATGCTTTAAAATATAAAGTTGAAAATCTATTTAAGAAATTTGACAGATTGTGGTAGCTTGATGTGCTGGCGTCTGTACCATATTTACGCCCGGATACTGTGAACTAAAGACCACATTGCCGGTCGATTCTGTAAAAATCTCACCGTGAAACCATAAGTGAAGTGAGCACTGAATAGTGTTAATCCCTAGCGAATGACAGCTCACTTCACCCAAGCTTTTACGGTGAGATGGTTACAGAATCGCACGGCTATTATTTAATTTAATTTTACTAGTAAAGGTTTGTCACTAAATTAAAAGGAACGATGTTATTATTATTTGTGTTTGAAATTATGTGTAAATTATTATGTAAAGTTATAGTATTAATTTTATTGAAAAAAGTGATTTGAACATGTAATTATGTCTATTTTGATTTTTTATTTCGATTCGTTTAAAAAAATATTGAAATATAATGAAAGTTAAAATGAAGGTTTGTTTTTAATTTTCACAAGTTTTACTTGAAAGGTAACAAGGTAGGCGCAAGTAACTATTGCAGATTGCTGTACACAGTCTTTGACACGTTGACTGCCAACCTACGAGTATACTTGTAGTACAAGATCTGCCGTGCGATTCTGTAACCATCTCACCGTGAAAACTTGGGTGAAGTGAGCGTGGAGTGAGTCGTCAATAGTGTCAATCCCTAGCATAAGCATGACTCACAGTTCACTCTAAGCTCACTTCACCTTAGTTATCACGGTGAGATTTTTACAGAATCGACCGGCAGCAGTACTATTCTGTAAAAATTACAACGTGAGAATTTAGGTGAAGTGAGCGGGAAGTGAGCTCTGTCGTTCCGTAATGGTTCTTCTTCACCTAGATATGATTTCTCGGTGAGATTTTTACAGAATCGACCGGCTGGTACTACGAGTATACTCATACGTTGGCAGTCAACGTATTAAAGCCTGGAATACCCATACCCTTAGGTACAATTGTTGATCGAAGCCATACATACTATGTAGTATCACAAAAGCACGCTAGTTTCGAGCAGATGAACCTATTAGCACATACTTACAATTAGCATTTATATCCCTATATGAAAACAACGACAACAAATTTATTTAGGTCAATTTATTTATTTAGGTAAGACTATACCTAATCATTTTACACACGACAGCATTCAGTGAAATAAGCATGCGTTATACTGCTTAGTAGGAGACACATGGTTTTTAATAGCAATTGTTTCTTATGACATAATTTTGATTTTTTATAATTTTAAAAAGTACGCGCGACCACACTATCATAATCGGAGCGACGTCATTTGTTTTTTTTCTATGTACGTTAAATTCCGTCTGACGCGTTTGTCGTTCTAGTGAACGTAGTTCTCTATATACCTAGTTCCGATTACGTATTTACTATCCTAGATATTTAGTTATGAATACAAACTAAGAAAATCGTCCGCTCCGATACCGTATCGTGGTTTCTGCTAGCCATTCCCATAAGTTTTCAATATAGGTACCTATGGGTAATGCTTATTAGTTCAATCCGCGTTTTAAGGTGCCTAGTTAGTTGTAGTGCCCATTCCTATTTAAAAGAAGAATATCATTTTTCGAAGTTTTCATTGGAATATCTCAACATTCCTTCCGAACATCGTACCAGGAAATAGACTCCCAGTGTATTTTTTTTCACTAACAAAAAATTACCTTTGTAGGCAATTTCAACAATGCATTATGCAAAACGCCTGTTAGTGAAAAATAACAATTATAACATCTAAACAAAGTAACTAGGTACTTAATTAAAACCTACCCACGTACCTAATTGTTCCGCAATTAAGAAACCATAACATTCAAATTCAAATTCAAATTCTTTATTGCGAACTAAGTGTACAGAATTTTGAAGATGTTAACAATAGGGAGGTCCTTAGAACTTAGTTGCCTGTTAAGGCATTGCAATTTAAATGGTTATAAATATATGAAAAAGTATAACTACTCAATATTACAGTTACACAGTTTAAATTATACATATTATGTTAATTGTCATTATTCAAACATTTTATATTATATCAAGGTACTATTTTTATAATTTAAACCACATTATATTAAATATCACAATCATTTTAATATTAAATAATTATTTTTCTTCAAGGGATTCTTTTACAGAGTAATACGCTTTTTAATCAGGAAGTCTTTTAGCTTCCTTTTCAAAATACTAGTTGAATGTAGGCTCTTAACGTCTATGGGTAACTTATTATATATTTTTAAACCCATACTAAAAATACTATTGCTATGTACTGCAGTGTGGGTGTTTTATAGCGTTTTATAACATTTATTGTCCCATCACCAGCAAGTTAAAAATGCTTTCCTGTCCTCGTAAATAATGAACAATTAAGTCAAGAACTAAGAAACAAACAGATTAGCGCGACTTGGGTGAGTAGTTACAGCAACTGACGTAATTCCGGAGAAGCATCGAGTTAGGTGACTTGGGTAATTAACATAGACAATTCCTTGATGGTGATCTGAACTGATGTGTCACTTCTGACCGTCAAATTGCCTGCAATCACGTCGCATTGCCTTTATGTCTTTAAGTATAATTAGGTGCTGTGAAGGACTGGATGAGCCCTTCAAAGAATTTAAACAACGATAGGATTTATTAAGTTTATATTGACAGAACATCGTTAAATATTCTCGAGTAAACTAGCACTCACTTTTCCTATACAAAATAACCCAATTAAAAAATATTTGACACCCCGTTCTAAACTTGTTTGAATGTTCGAATGGAACCCGCGCTAAATTATAGCCAGCCTGCATTACATAAAGTTCACTTTAGTGGACAACCTTACAGTACACACTACCTATTGTATTGATTAGAAAGATCTACGCGTGTTTAAATTTATTCAACGGAATACAAATGAATAGGTGAGGTAAACCCAACCACCCAACGAAAGCAAACTCCAAAGAGAAAATCAGGAAACCTAAGCGAAACAAACCTACAAAACAATTAGGTGCTTGGTACACCATTGTGCACAAACGGTTCATTCAAAGATGTAGTTCGTGTGGTGGCTAAGCGATAGTATAGGTATTTTCTGTAGGATAGCTACTATTTTTTTATTGAATTTTAGGCACACTTTTAAAGATCTTTGGCCTTTGGATCTTTCTCTAAGTAGACCTACAAAAGTCTACTTTATTCAAAATTTTGGTCAGTATTTTCTACTTACATAGTTAGGTAGGCATACCTATAGTAAGACAAGAAAGTACCAATAATGGAAAACAAAATATCTCAATAAAACTTATTCAAAGAAATGGGTACCTAAAGTAGGCCAACCAACGAAAGCAAACCCCAAACGGGATCCCTTCTTTGGCATAGTATGTATTTTGGTATAATTTGTATTGCCATAATAATACTTTGCCATATTTTTTTTTTCGCATACAGTTTATGTTGGCATAATTATCTTGAAGGCTAATTAGTTTTGGCATAAATTTAATTCGCATAATTAAATTAAAATTTAAGTTTTGTCTTAAAAATTAATTATGTTTAAATTAAATTAATTATGTCTGCTAGAAAAGTTAGTGACAGAAACGAATCGCTGCAAAACCGACTCCACGTAGTCTTGTCTGCCCTAACCCTGGAGTGTAATCTAAGCCCGCGTAGGCGCGGAGTGGCGAGGTGGCCCGCGAGCGGAGGAGCAGGTGGTTTGTGACGCTCGCCGCCGCGGCTGAGGCAAGCCGAAGGTCGACATCTGCGACGATAAGCTCGCGTGGGACCGCCGGAGCCCCGCAGCGCCGGAACCGTGACAGAAAGCATGCCTGCTAGGTACATGTATTGTAGTTTATGCCTCAGAATGTTATGCTTAATCATTATTATGATTACAGAAATTATGCTTAAAAAAATTATGTGTAAGCTGTTATGCGTAAATAATGTTATAAGAAAATATAATTAGGAGAAACAAAAGTATGCCAAGTTATATTGGGTCTTAAAATTTTATGCAAATGGATAGGGAACCACCCCAAACTGAACCAATCAGAAAACATACGCGAAACAAAATGTTGCTACAAAACAATTAGGTGCTTGTTACACCATTGTACACAGACAGTTCATTCGGTGAGTCGTAATGCGACTGCTTCATTACCTCGCCAAGTGCGGTCCACTGATACGTGCGGAGCGAAGCTTGGCCGCCGGTAAACTAGACTTACTGAAGTATTAGTGAGTGCAGCCCTATCTCGCCGGCACAGAACCTCCAGCGTTTAAGCGCCGGCGAAGGAACGCAGAATAGAGGTGCTGCATTATCAGCTAATGCTTCGGATTTCACGGTATTGTGCTCGGCTCTAACTATAACATGTTATATTCATGGGATCCGAGTGTTTTGATAGCATGCGAGACGTCTGAAATTGGAGTAGGTAGCTGAGGAATGTAGGAGCTTGGAAGTTCTCGGGCTAACCAGAGCTCTCTTTAAAACGAAAGCTCTGGTTTTGTAATATGGGTTTAACACAGGTGCGGTCGTAGCTCGATATGGGGAGGGGGGAGGGTCACCATGGGTGCCGCGAAATATTTTTAGGGAGGTACAGACGCCAGCACATCAAGCTACCCGAAAGCTGAGCAGACGTAACGGGTGAAATGTGAGTGTAAATAGGTACTATATAATATTTAGGTACACCTCTGTCTAACCCTTTAGGGATTAAAGGTGTGATGTTGTGTTAATTATCATGTACAGCTCCACATTACGTATGCTATTCAGGGACGCAGAT
Source organism: Eremobia ochroleuca (assembly GCA_949629135.1). Lineage (NCBI taxonomy): Eukaryota > Metazoa > Arthropoda > Insecta > Lepidoptera > Noctuidae > Eremobia > Eremobia ochroleuca. Next base: position 9,221,147 of record OX451397.1, on the reverse strand, counting down.
TTTACACGGGAGGGGGGGGGGGGGGGGTTATGATGTACGGTAAGAAGAGCGAGCGCAGCGAGAAATTTTTAACAACCCGGCTCGGTTAGGTTAGGTTTTGTTTTATATTTTCAAACAGATATTCAAATTAAAAAAAATCATAATTGTTTATTTCTTCAACCAGATTACAACAATTAGTTTGTCATTGGAGCCTTCTTTTAAGCAATCAATGCCTGAATTAGAAGACTCCGCTCATCCATAACAAAAGAAAGAAAAATATTACTAACATATTTAACCCTCAACAGAAGCACTATAGCGGCTGCGCGATCCAGAAGCACTGGGTATGCCATACCCGAGTGTAATATCTTTCGATCAAATTGTCCGATATAGATTTTTTTTTTTTCATTTGAAAGCTCAGACAGTGTAGATCAAGAATATATCAATAGAATTTTCACTAAAAAAATTATCCTGAATAACATGGAATGTCATTAATAGCGAAACAGGAAGGTCATGCAACCGAAGTAGTGACTACAGCCTTGCTATTGATGACAATGTAATTAGATCAGATTCCCAGGTTGCCGCGGCCTTTGAAAATTTCTTTGCAGAGATTCCTGTGTCAACCACTAAATCTCTAAGCTCATCACCCACTGCTGCAGAGTCTTTACTTAAGGAAAACGTTCCAGTTTGTGATTCGGAATTTCACTTCGAATTTGTCACTTGTACAGATATAATTAAAACTTTTCACATGTTAAATGTTAAAAAGACTGCAGATCTATGGGGTAATTCTGTGGATGTTGCTAAGACAATTATAAACATTGTAGCACCTACTTTAGCTGTTATATTTAATAATTGTATTCAATGTGGTGAGTTTCCTGATCTTATGAAACACAGTAAAATAATACCGTTGTTTAAATCAGGTAGTACATCAGACCCTACTAATTATAGACCTATTTCCGTACTACCCACCTTTAGTAAAATTTATGAAAAACTTATTTTAAATCAATTGCAAAGATTTTTCAATAACAATAAATTACTGAATAATAAACAGTTCGGTTTTACAAGGGGTCGTTCAACTACCGATGCCGGAGTTGAACTTTTAGGACATATTTATAATGCATGGGAGGACAAATGCGATGCTTTGGGCATCTTTTGTGATTTGTCCAAGGCATTCGATTGTGTTCTTCATGAAACCTTAATCAGGAAACTTCACCACTACGGAATCCGGAACGCCTCTCTGGATCTTCTCAGTTCTTACTTAAGTGATAGGATTCAGAGAGTTGATGTTAACGGGAAAAGGTCACCCGGATCTGTAGTAAGAATGGGGGTCCCACAGGGCTCAATACTTGGACCATTTTTATTTATTGTTTATATCAATGACTTGCCTTACCTCATAAAGGATGAACATGATATAGTGTTGTTTGCAGATGACACTTCACTTTTATTTAAACTCAAACGTCAACAGCTGGTTACTGACAGTATAAATAGTGCCCTCGCAAAAGTAGTTAACTGGTTTAATGTTAATAATTTACTTCTTAACGAAAAAAAAACCAAATGTATTAAGTTTACGATACCAAATGTTAGACAAGTAGAAACTAGTGTTCTCATAAAGGGTGAAGAGTTAAAACCCGAAAATACCACAGTATTCTTAGGCATAACTTTGGATGCCAAGCTTCAATGGGGCCCCCATATAGATAAATTGTCAAAAAAGCTTAGCTCTGCAGCATACGCCGTTAGGAAAATTCGTGACTTAACTGATTTAGAGACAGCCCGTTTAGTTTACTTTAGTTATTTTCATAGTGTGATGTCATACGGTATTCTGTTGTGGGGAAATGCCGCCGAAATTCAGATAATTTTTATTTTACAAAAAAGGGCAATTCGTTCCATTTATAAATTAAGTCCCAGACACTCCCTCAGAGACAAATTTAAAGAGATTAATATAATGACTGTGCCTTCTCAGTACATTTATGATAATCTTTTGTATGCACATAAAAATATTAATCTGTTTAAGAAATACAGTGATATCCATAATATAAATACTAGGAACAAACATAAATTTGTTGTTCCTACAACAAGGCTCAAGAAAATAGGTGGCTCGTTTAGATGCCAATGTATACGTTTTTATAATAAACTTCCTAGCCACATTCAAGAACTAAGCATTAATAAATTCAAATCTTTTATAAAGCTAAAACTATGCCAGAAAGCCTATTATACTGTAAAAGACTATATTGAGGACAAAAACGCTTGGGATTGAGCTGCTCCAATAGGTCTAGACAGTGAATGTTGTTTATTTTTTATTTTGCTGATTTACACTTTTGTTATTTTTTTTCTTTCTAAATATCTATTTATGACATGACATGAACATTTACTGTTTAAAGTCTTATATTATTTTAATTATTGTGAATGTGAGGACTATGTGGGTCATTGTTTCCGTTTTAATCATGGTCTGGCAGTTTGAGTGGTTTATGCGGTCTACACAAATGTTCTGTCCTTGGTATTGCTCGTCGAATCGTTGAGCTCCTTAAAGTTCTGAGTTGAGCTGCACGGTTACTGACGAATGCGTGCACTGACTGCACAGGTCCACTCAATCTGTGTGGTTCTTCCCTCAAAATACCACTTCAGACACCAATCTACATGGTCCTCAAAGATCAAAGATGATGTCCGGATTTTTATATACACATTGACATTGATGAATTTTATATAAACAATGACATGGATATTTACTTTGTATAGTATCTTATTTTTTATTATTATTATTGTGAGTGTGAAGACTATGTGGGTCATTTCTTTTTTCTTTTTCCTTCTTAGTTACTTTTAATCATGGTCTGGCAGTTTGAGTAATTTATGCGGCCTACCCAAATGTCCTTTCATTGGTATTGTTCGTCGAATCGTAAGGCTCCTCAAGTTCTGAGTTGAGCTACACAATTTTTGACAAATGCGTGCACTGACTGGACAGGTCCGCTCAATCTGTGTGGTTCTTTACTCAAAAGACCATTTCAGACACCAATCTGCATGGTCTTCACATGATCTGACCAAGATTATGTCTGGACTTTAAAAGAGACTGTGACCTCTGAGTTTGTTTCGGCCTTTCTTCTCAGAGTAGTCAGATAGGAAACGCCGACCTCATCTAGTTTAAAAAATATGATTGACATGTAAAAGTGTTTGTACAAACCTACTTACAGAAAATAAATCATTTATCATTTATTTATATAGAAAAAAATCAACAAAAACCCTTAAAATGAGGTGTTTTTTTCAAACTACCATATCTAGGCAGAATTAATAGATATTTTTTTTTCTAACAGCATTTGAAAGGGAATTGAATGTACTTTGAGTTAATTATTTCATTATTTATCTGTAATCGAAAAAATATATTTATTTAGTTAGGTAAAGTTCAGTGTTTTTAGACTGATAATCCTTAATTAACAAATATGGAGTCATTACTGTTTTATTAATACAAACATTTAAATTACTATACAGAACACATTATAAATGTCTTAATGCTATAAAACATTAAGAATATAACTTATGTTACGTATGTTCTTTATGCATAGGAATATCACATTTTAAACACTTATAACATGTTTTTCGGTCTAATGAACTGGGACAAAATCCACATCGATTATATTTTTCTAGGTTATTAAAAAAATAAATGTGTTTTGAAATAAATGCTTTGAGTTTGAGTTTGAGTTCGATAGCAAAATACTGACGTTGCGACAGCACTGGGTAGCGCATACCCATAGACTGAGTACGGTCGCCTATATTTTAGTCTGTATTCACATCTCAAGATAACTATGGTGGGGAATCTGTAATGGGGACGGTAGAGGTTTTTCCCCTACGCAAAGTCACCTTCTCACTGTAACCATTTTTGAAGGATAAATATTTTCAATTTACGCCTGGGTATCCCATACCCAGTGCTTCTCTTGAGGGTTAACATAGGTACCTAAGTAGACAATATTGGCATAAGTATAGTTTGTGTGTGCGAGTGAGTGTGTGTGTGTGTTGTGTGTTTGGTTATGTTATGTCGTAGGTTTCAAGAGCTCTTCCGTTTCCTTATAAGTAAGTGGTTTGATCCATTTAATTTTTTTTTTTTTTACATTAATAATATTGGTTTTTATACATATTTCTTTATTTATTCTATTATATAACCGAGAAGGCCGTGTATTAAATTGCATGGAGGCAACCAAAGTTTTTGTTTGGGGGACTTCTGCAATAGCATGCTTTCTTCGCTTTGCTAGTTTAGATGCATCGTAAGGTCTTGTGTTTCTTTAAAGTTTTTACAGTTTAAACTATGTACTCGTATAATTTTCTTACTGAGAGTAATTCGCTTAAATTATAAAGACTATCCGTGGGATATCTAACTTTAAAATACATAGTTTTTATCAGGGCACGTTGTGCAAGCTCTACTTCTATGAATTTAGTTTTTGCTGATCCTCACCAGTTACAGCTGTGCGATTCTGTAACCATCTCACCGTGAAAACTTGGGTGAAGTGAGCATGGAGTGAGCTGTCATTAGGGATTAACACTATTCACTGACTGCTTCAAGCAGTTCACTTATGATTTCACGGTGATATTTTTATATTATAGAATCGACCGACTGTACACTAAGACAGACTGAGCCAAAGCGACGTATATCTCATTAAGGAGATTTCTAGAAGTGTTATTACGATTAATTATATTTTTTGGCACAATATAAAAAAAGAAAGAGATTGGTAAAGAAAGAGATTCAGAGAAATACAGTTACATTTACTTAAATGTAGGAAAGACTAAGTAGAATGTAGAATGTCCGAGCGAGCGAAGCGAGCTCGAAAATATTTCACACTCGGATAAGTAAGATTTTCTTATGATAATTCCAAAAGTATTACGAATTACTTGCTTTGTCGACTTATAAAGAAAAGCTGAAGAATCAAGAGAATGTAGACTGCAAGAGCGAACGAAGCGAGTCTGAAAATAGACCCTCCTTGACTGTACTACTACTACCTCCTTCTGTTTTCTTAAGGGCTTTATACATAGAGAGAACTTACTTTGTCGAGTTATGACGAAAAGCTTAAACTCGTTTTACTCGTAGACTCCGCTCTTCCATACCAAACATAAAAGAAAAAAAGAAAAAAAAAACAAGAAAAAAAAACAATATAAAAAAATACAAAAAAAAAAAAAAAAACAAATTACAAAATACAATATTTGAGTGAGTGTGTGAGTATATGAGTATGTGTGAGTATATGAGTGTGTGTGAGTATATATGTATCTGTGTGTATGTTTTGAGAGTATGTAAACATGTTTGAGAATTTAGGATTTATGTGTCTGTATGTATGTTTTGGGAGTATGTAAACAAGTTTCAGAATTTAGGATATATGTGTCTGTGTGCATGTTTTGAGAGTATGTAAACAAGTTTGAGAATTTAGGATTTATGTGTCTGTGTGTATGTTTTGAGAGTATGTAAACAAGTTTGAGAATTTAGGATTTATACGTCTGTGTGCATGTTTTGAGAGTATGTAAACAAGTTTGAGAATTTAGGATTTATGTGTCTGTGTGTATGTTTTGAGAGTATGTAAACAAGTTTGAGAATTTAGGATTTGTGTGTCTGTGTGTATGTTTTGAGAGTATGTAAGCAAGTTTGAGAATTTAGGATTTATGTGTCTGTGTGTATGTTTTGAGAGTATGTAAACAAGTTAGAGAATTTAGGATTTGTGTGTCTGTGTATATGTTTTGAGAGTATGTAAACAAGTTTAAGAATTTAGGATTTATGAGCCGGCGAAGCGAGCTCGAAAATTTTAACAGCCGCCTGGGATAAGTTAGGTTTTCTTTTAACAGCTTTTAGCTATGACCCTGGCCGAAACTAGGTGGACCTGGGCACTTACTCGGAGTGGCCAATGGAGACAAAGGCCCTGCCGACACGACCGGGGAGAATTCAGGCACAAGACCGACGGCTTTATGTGCTCTCCGAGGCACAGAGGCGTCTCGATATGCCTATGTTATGAAAACGGCCACCCATTTATAGACTGACTGTGGCAAGAGCAGCTTAACCTCGCAGATCGATCAATTCGCGCGAACATTCTAGAAGCTTTCTTTAAAAACATTCGACGCGCACCCCTTTTTGACAAGAGTCGTGTGACGTCCGTCAACTGAGGTGCGCATCGAAAAGTGTACAATTTTACTAATTTTATCTTCGCCCCGAAAGCTATTGTTTTATATACTACATTATTGTGTGTATGTTAAAACCTTATTATAATAGATACTAAAGGAATGCCCTAATTGACTTTCTATATGATTAACTTATAAAGAGCATGGCGAGGTAAGCATGGAGTAGCGGCCCCAGCGGAAATGTCAACTGCCAATTTTTGTGTTTGTTGTTCTTACTGAGTGTAACTTACTTGTAAAATATTACTTCAATGCATTGGTTTTCGAGAAAATTGAAAAGATATTTTTGAAGAAATTTTTTTTTTTTTCGTTAATAGTTCCAAATATTTTTATTTATTTTTATTTATTTATTTATAAAAATCTTACCAACACTATCATTACAGATCTATGATCCAATACGACAGAGTGGCCTTAATAACTAAATCCTAAATCTACACCTTATACCTAGTTAAAAATACGTTAATATAAATGCCCATAATATATGTTGTACATAACTTAGAGAGACAACATAATTATCATGATATTTTTTTCGAAAAATCTCGAAATAATTGCAAATTTTTTTGTAATTTTTGAAAAATTAATTTCATGTTTTCTAAACATGATACACCAACGACATTTTCACTGAAAAACTCCCTTATCGTATCCGGATTTTCGATTATCCGAATCCCTAATGACAACAATTAGTCCGGTTAGTCGAGTTTCCACTGAATGACCTTCGTAACTATAATCATAATAGCTAGTTGGAGCCGTTGGAGGTGGGTTCTCCGCAAACGCATGATCTACTTATTGCAACGAGGAAAAACCGGGCCTACGAGGAAAATAAATTTAAAGACGATCTTATGGACGGGAAAGCGCGGTAAGATGGGGGTTTTGTTTTTGTCATCAATATTACCTACAATTGTAGGTATGTTAAAATTAAAATTAAGGAGTTGTTTTCTCGATGATGAGGATTCAGCCTTTACCGAGAAATAAATTCATATTTTATTATTAACGTGGTTAGTTAGCAGTTTTAAGGTTGGTTTATGTTTTCTTTTGTTAGCCTACACTGTCCCACGGCTCGGCAAAGGGCTCCCCCAAATCCTCCCAGGAACTCTTTTCCCGCGCTACGTCGAACCGGCCCTTACTAGGGATTGACCAAGCATACATTTACAATCAAAATCGAGATTTTTATAATATTTTTATGCTAATTCTATTGATCATTTTACATAATTTCAACTCTGTTATTTTAGTTGTCAAAACATTACTATTTTGTGGGGTTTTAAAATTAAAAAAATAGCAAAACAGAAACTCTGTCAGAATCTCAATGTTGTTTTTGTTCTTTTTTTTCCCAGACTAGTCCTGACGAGTCGGCGTGATCACTTCACCCGATTCACGACATTTTGTGAATCAGATGAAGTGATCACGCCACACAAACTACGTGGGATTAAACGTGGGTTTTGACGACTAGCTTTGAAATTATATAAAATGATCAAACATTTACAATCATAATCGAGATTTTAAAAAATATTATTAAAATCTCAATTAAGATTGTAAATGTTTGTTTGGTCAATCCCTAGCATCGGTGGGATGACACTGACAGCTCACTCCACTCAAGTTTTCACTGTGAGATTTTTACAGAATCGACCAGCAGAGTTTGGAAAATGAATAGAGTAACAATAGTCCCAATAGTGGTATCAACGACTGGTACCTATCATCTCAAAATAACTATTTATCAATTTAAATGCAATCAATCTTTCCAAATATACATTCTTACCTTTATAATGAGTATTTAAAAATATTTAACAAAAAAAAAAAAAACCAAAAAAACACTACAAAGTGAAAAATAACTTAAATTTTGGAAGTCGGTGTCGTTGCTTCCGCATTTTCGTTTTTTGACGTTATTTGACGGAATTATGCCCGAACAGCGAACAGACATAATATATCGATATATAATATATACATATTATTATACAAGGTGTAACTTAAATAACGCACAACCTCTTAAGGGGTCATTGTACTCATCATTATGAACAACTTTTACTATGAGACCAAAACCGGAAATCGCGAAAAATAAATCAGCTGTTCCCTACATTTTGATGAGTTATGCGAACATAAATGTAGGGAACAGCTGATTTTTGTTTCGCGATTTCAGGTTTGGTCCCATAGTAAAATTTGTTCATAATGATGAGTACAATGACCCCTTAAGAGGTTGTGCGTTACTTAAGTTACACCTTGTATAAACCTCCAAATTGAGAACCTCCTCCTTTCTTGAAGTCGCTTAAAAACAATAAGGCAATCTTGTAATGACGGCCTACGCGGCTTACTAACAGCCTGGTCAAACCACTTGTATTATGATGCGTGGATTTTCCTTACTAAAATAGATTAACCCTGCAATGATCGTGAAGATGACTCGAGTCATACAGCAACCAAGTGTGGGTAACACAAAGATAATCTACTCTATCTGACTAATAAATAAATAAAAATAAACTAAAAACAAAGTAAACTTTGCTTTGGTTAAATACAATATATTATGAACTGAAAGTCTGAGTTAAATACCCGCATTAATTTTAGTAGCAGGCGGGACCCATTAATTTTCCTTCGGTTTATAATTTTCCAAATGGATTTTGAAATCCTTGGCGATTAATTTTTTTTTAACTTCCCGATAGGGGAAGTTATTGTTTTTCGGTTTATGATTTACAAATGGGTCCCGCCTGCCACTAAACTTAATGCGGGTATTTAACTCAGACTTTCAGTTCATAATATATTGTATTAAACCAAAGCAGAGTTTACTTTGTTTTTAGTTTATTTTAATTTTGTTTTCTATTTTCAATCTTGTTCCGGCTTTTTCAGTGCATTGCTTAAATGTTGACCATTTTGCAGTCGGGTTTTTTGATTTTTTGCATAATTTATTTTATTTTAGACTTTTTAGTGTCGCAGCACACTTCTGTGAACGAAAACTGTGTAACGTTAATTGCCAATTAAATATTTCTGATTAAATTTAAACATATAACTTAAATATATTTTTGTAATCTAGGTACATTTAATTTCCTTCATTTTGACCCCCTACTCGATAAGTTTGGTTGAAAAAAAAATTTTAACGACGTACAATTTAGCGCCAAAAATCCACCATTTTGTTTTTTTTTAACACCCACCTACGAACACTTGGGTTCACGAAACGAATCTAACGACACATCAACAATCGAAATCCATTCAGCCGTTTAGGAGATACGAGGTAATAAAGGAATTTACATACAAGATACGCGCGAAAAACATAACCATTCCTTGGCAGTAGGGTAATAATAAACGCTAAATGTGATTACACCTATTCGTTTTATAACGAGTTCGTACGAATTTGTTTCGCGCTTATTTCCGATAGTTGCGTACATAGGTACTCGTTCTACTAGGATATCCCCATACCTAAAAATGTCTTCTACGCGACTATTGCAGGGTTAAAAACAGCATGAAACTAGTTACTAGTGAACTCAAGTAAACTATTCCAAGCATATATAAACGATGAGAATGCCGGTATCGCCATCAGTTGAACTCTGTGTCACCTCAGTGAAGCATCAGTAGTACTAACGCTCAAACCTTTTCTTCATAAACGTAAACATGACGAAAACCACCCAGTCAATGTTCCTGTTGGTGTGCGTCGCATTCTTGGTGATCGTCTCGTCTCCGCAGAATGCAGTCCAAGCGGACGTGCATATCGGCAGCTGCGTCTGGGGCGCTGTTAACTACACCTCAAACTGTCTCAAGGAGTGCAAAAGACGTGGCTACAAAGGAGGACATTGTGGAAGCTTTGCTAATGTCAACTGTTGGTGTGAACAATAGGACAATTAACATTACACGGCGAGATAATTCGGTGAATGCTGGCCCATCCACATTGGCAGACTAAAACTGCAAAGAATTGAAATTTTTCATATTTTGAAATGAATATAACTTATGTTTTATTTGTAACTTGTATGTGTGTACGATGTGACTTCAATTAAATGTTTGTTTAAATTCAATTGCTGTATTTATTTTCAGTTTAATAACTTTATAAGATGTAACCTGTTGTGTTAGTGAGTGTCATATCACTTTCATGAGCGTAGTACAACTGCCGTGCGATTCCGTAACCATCTCACCGTGAAAGCTTGGGTGAAGTGAGCGTGGAGTGAGCTGTCATTCGCTTTACACTTTAAGTGCTCACTTCACTTATGATTTCACGGTGAGATTTTGGCAGAATCGACCGGCTGTACTCACACAGAAATAGGGGTATCAGAGTTAGCGAAGCTTGGAAGTTCTCATCCTTAAAATGAAAGCACTAGCTTTGTGCAATATATAGGAAATTGGGGGTACCGCTTGTAACATAAGTTTTTGAACATTTAAAATACCTAAAACCTTCCTTAAAAATGATAATTAAATTAATTAGTTATTATAATTAATTATTTAAAATATCTAAAACCTTGCTTAACAATAATAATTATGTTGCTGTCCATGGGGACAATATTACCAAAGGCAAAGGCAAGGCCAAAACCTGTCCTAAAGGGGGGAGGGCTGATCAACCCAAGGGGGCAAATGAAGAATGTCTCGTATCTACTACTTAGGCATAGGTACCTTAGGTTATCTAGCTAACAACAAAACACAAACACTGTCTTGACAGTTTCGATATGTTGGGGATCTGTGTGAGAAACTTGTTTAGTTGACTGTTGCTACTAGGGTTGCCACCTTATTTTTTTAGTCTTATTATAACACGGCAATTCTTTTTTAAAAGTGAAATAAGGCTTTTTTATCATTTACCATAAAGTCTTCTTAAATTTTAATGAAACAACAATAACATTGAATGAATCAGTCTTCTTTATTATTAGGTAATCATTCATATTGAATACATTACAATATTCATTTCAATAAATGCAATAGTAGTTTAGCATTAACTACTATTGCAATTTGCAATGGAAAACAAACTAAAACACAATGTTTATTAACCATAAAATCTTTTTGAATTGCGCGCCATGGTCAAATTTAAAAAGCCTTACAAAAGCCGGACAGGCCGGACACCGTCTCATTTGGGCGGACACGCAACCAAAAAGCCTGACTGTGTCCGGCTTTATCCGGAAGCCTGGCAACCCTAGTTGCTGCTGATGACAGTGGCTACCTAGAAAAGTTAGGGAAATTAATTGTTAGGCATAAATTGACCGTATATTCAAATCACAACTGTCTACAATATAGTAAACTGACGTAGTGTGTTAATTTGATTAACAATTAATTTCCCTGTCTGTAGTAGGTAGGACCTAGGTATCTACGTACGGGTGCTCTATTCTAGTGTCAAACTCGTTTTTTGTGTTCGAAGCAATGAGTATCGAACAGACGAGATTGACACTAAATTACACCCACTGTGATCAGAAAAAATAATGAGCTTCAATCGCATTTATTTTGCAATTAAATCATCAGATTGCATTCCAATGACAACGTTATTATCATCGAAATTCAAACCAATATCTGCATTGCTTCTACCGTCATGAACTATTAAAATGGCGTTACGTTTATTGTACAGACGCCAGCACATCAAGCTACCCGAAACTGTCAAATTTTCCCAATCAACTTTGAACCTTATCCTTTAGTACTAAAGTTGAAAATCTATTAAAGAAATCTGACAGATTGTAGTAGCTTGATGTGCTGGCGTCTCTACAACTGCTTTTTCAATCGGTTCTTTTATTTTGTTTGTAAGACCTACAAAACCTGTTACTTACTGTATACTTGTAGCTTCATGCTAAAAATAAAAAAAAAGCTTATCCTACACATGCCTAACTGGGCTATATTCTAATTAATCACTTAAAGCCTGCAGTACAATCAGCTAAAACAGTAGCAAGTAGGTATCGTGAGCCCTCTACGAACTCATGGTACCAGATGAATAATTCAAATTCAAATTCAAAGCTTTTTATTTCAGATAACCAGGATCCAATTTGTTAGTAGTATAAAAACTTATAACTAGTGTTAGTAAAACAACCTTAATATACTCGCCCCCTGCCTGACCCGTGAGTCGAGGTATCAATACTAATGTGAGTATTAATACATCGACCCACGTACAGACAGTCAAGTCTACTGGCTATCATTGTTAAAACACTGTTGCGACTAGCCCGTACCCTGCTCAGCATTGACGCGCACCGCTTGCGCAGAGTAGCGTAAAAGCAATCGATGCGCGCCTCCGCAAACATACGTGAAGCACTACAGTGGCGGGGCAGCCGCAACATCGTTCTAAGCGCATTGTTGTACTGCACCCGTAGGGCACTGTACGCTTTTTGAGTATAGACCGCCCACAGGCTGCAGGTGTAAAAGGATGTTAAACGAAGAAAGAAATATCTTTCATTATCCTAACTAATATTATAAATGCGAAAGTAAGTTTGTTTGTTACCTTTTCACGCCTATACTGCTGAACCGATCATCCTAAAATTTTGCATATACGTTGTCAGGTAAACAGCAGAAAGGGACATAGGGTACCTTTCATCCCGAAAAAAAGTGCTGTTCCCGAGGAAAATAACAATAACGTTATTATGATAATAGATGGCGCCACGTGTATTTCGACTAATGATTGTATTATATTAGAAACATCAAATTAGTTTTTTGTTTTTTAATTCAAGCCATTTTGTGGCTCTAGAGTGTCGATTGACCGGTTTTTCATCCTTCTAACTATAATATTATAGACAAAGACAAGCAAACATTGCAAATCCATGTTTTTCCTATGGCCAGCTATATGTAGCATGTTCGCGTGTGTCCAATGTCCAGAATTTGTACGTATTAGCGTCAAATAGAAGGACATACCACATTGTGTATAGGAGCGTCCTAAAATAATGTTCCGTTCTGAGCCCATGAGTGCAACGGCCAAACAACAAGCAGAGTACAACCCGAATTGATTGTCAAATTCTAAATTAACGCGAGCAAAGCCGCGGGTAAAAGCTAGTTATTTCTATAAACGATGATATGACTTCGTTTGTCAGCTAATATGACTCCTTTTGTTATTTCTTCTATTCTAAAAATATAAATCAATATTTCTATCTATCTGCACTACCGTGGCGTGCTACAACCAGGTCGGGTTACAGCATCTACAGTACTGTAAAGGTTGTCTGTAATTCGTAGACCTTAGACAGTCGTTACGGGTAGTCAAAAGCCTGAAAGTCTGACAACCAGTCACATCAAGGGCTATCGTGTTACTGGGCAACATGTTGCCCCTTGGTAAGACTGGACTGCCGGAAACGGCTTAACGTGCTTTCCGAAGTAACATCCATTTCATACCAAGACCCACCTGGGTATGAAATGGATGGTAACCCATCCACGGATTGACCTCAGCTGGCGTAGTTTAAAGTTCGATCAACCCTGGCTGTTAAAGTGAAACTTTTATTACATCGTCTCAAACTTTTTCGTCTGTGTGTTGCATGTCGCGTGACGGTCGCATAGTATAAAGTGAAAGGCGCTCGTCAGAGCAGACTAAGATAATAAAATAATAAATAACAATATAATACTCTGAGACACAGAGTTCAATAAAAATATTAGTTGGAGAGTCTACTTTCATCATTTCCTATTATCATTCCCATTTTCCAAGTCTAAAATTAAGATTGATGAAGCGATTTTTATGCCCTTAATGGAATATTATTCCGAAAAGTTTAGTTAAATGTCTATAATGTGAAAAAAAGTTTCACTTTTACCGTGGTTTCATAAAAACCGCATAATCCTTTTTTATTATTTCGGTGCCATTCAAACTCACTAGGTTCGGTAATAATACAAGACAAATAAAGAAAAGTAGGTACACTTTATATTTTATACGAGATTTTCGCCGGTCGCAAAAAAGTGGCGTATCTCGCACAAATAAGCAATTTACAATTCCGATCCACAGAACGAGCCTACCTATTTATCATTTAGATTTATAGTCTTTTATTTAACCGATCTTTTCTTGTTTAATTAATGGAAGTAAGAAAATTTCGCCGCACAAATTCCTAAACATGGCCAAAGATTCCGTTCCCTTGACGTTTTAGTGACAGTTCTACGACCCTCGTTGCTTTTCTGACCCAACTTAAAATAAATAAGGATAATTCATAACCCTATGCCGAGTAACTATGCCTTTTGTTGTTATGTAATTTAAGTTATTACAGAATTGCTTGAAGTAGGTAGGTATTTCGTTTCGAATTTTCCAAGGGTTCACGTAGATCTGAGTTCTGTGCCAAGATTACAGTGCTATTACTGTAATCTAGCTATTAAGAAGAGAGTATAAAGAATTAATTTGGTAGGTAGGTACGCATATTATAATATCATGAATGCATATCCGCTGAAATTCCCAGCTGAATTAAACCCCTTTTCATTTTTACAGTGAATTTGTACCATAGTTTGCAGGTGACAATTTTATGAAGAGAGGATAAATAATTATCACAATAGTTGGATTAAAAACTGAATGTTTTTTATTTTAATGATGATGAAATCTGGTGGCACTCTCAATCTTGCAGTGGAAATCAAGCCGAAAATCCAGTTTTGAATATCTGATGTGCCTACATTTTGCTAAAATAGTATTCTAACACAATTTGCTTTAAAATGACGAAGAACGAAATTCGCAAACACGATAGAAAAGTTTTATATTTTTTCGTTGTAAAAATTCCGTAAAGCGTAACTTTCGGACCCCGTTAACTTTTTCATGTAACTAAAAGTAAGTAAAGACAGGATTCCTGGCGACGTAAACTGCTACCTAAATAACCTTATTACAATGTAATCACAAGTTGTATTCATTTTGCTACGCCCGTCAGCCAGACTTAGAGAATGAAGGTGATATTATGGGTTATCAGACGGTCACGCGGGTCTGTAGAAAAGTTTGAGTTTAAGAAGCGGATAAATTATATGCGTCGTTGCAGAAAAAAATACATTATAATGATAACAACAAAAGTGACTAAGAAGAACTAAGCTGTTAGAGACTGTATGGGGCACAGGTATTAACACTTTTATAGGACAATTCGAATAAATGCATACTTCATTCTCTAAGAAGTGTAAATTAAAAGTTACTGTTAAAAGGAATAGGGGAGACCCCCTATTCCTTTAACAATAATTAATAATGTCGTATTTATTTTAATTGTCTAAATATTCTTCTCTCGTGACATAACGTAAAAAATATTAGTTAACTGAGTGCGTCCCGCGGCACCAGCATCAGTCTCCATCCCTTGAAAACATCGGGATAAAAAGTATCCACTCTCCTTACACAGGTCATGGTCTACCCATGTGCCAAATTTCATCTAAATACGAGTACGTTGAGCTATTTTAGCGTTACAAACAATCATGAAAAAAATCACATATATATTTCTTTTTAATATTAGTTTAGACAAACAAGCCGATAGCGAAGCTTACTGGCCAAGTGGCTATATGGTGCCTCGATGGACTTCCATCGAGTAGAACCTAAAAATTTCATCACCAATGTTCTGAAAACGGTGAACAAAAATATCGTAAGGAAACCGCCTTGTCCTAGAATCAAAATTCGAAACATCCGGCTGGGTTGTGGAGGTCAGATAAGCCGTTGGTTACAGCTGCACCCTAATTGTGTAACACACTATTACTCTCAATTTGAATAATTTTGAAGCATATTGCTAATCCATTGCTCCTTATGTTCGAAAAATGTGACTGCTCAACAACGTAAATAACGCAATGAATGTTGTTGAACTGTCAAAATGAAACCCATTGCTACTGACAGTGTATTACGCAATTACCTTGCTGGTATTCGTTGATCATAGACAGTCGTTACGGGTAGTCAGAAGCCTGAAAGATTGACAACCAGTCTTAGCAAGGGCTTTCGACTTACTGGACAACATGTAGATCCTTGGTAAGACTGCACAGCTGGAACAAACGGATAAACTTAGGTCTTACTGGGGTCATGGTATGAAATGGATGGTAACCCATCCACGGACTGACCTAGGCAAGCGTAGGTACCTTACCTTCGTACCTTCGATCAAACCCTGGGGCTGTTATTATTTAGGTAACTCACTAGGTAATTACCTGTCCCGAAATCTAAGTTCGCCATATTTGTTTACCAAAGACAAATAAAGAAAAATACACTACATTTTATATGAGTTTTTCGCCGGTCGCAAATAGGTGGCGTATCTCGCACAAATAAGAAATTTACAATTCCAATCCACAGAGAGAGCCTACCTATTCATCATTTACATTTATAGTCCCTTATCTAGCCGATCTGTTCTTGTTTAATTAATGGAAGTAAGAAAATTTCGTCGCACAAATTCCTAAACATGGCCACAGATGCCCTTAACCTTGACATTTTGCTGACAGCTCTATGACCCTCGTTGCTTTTCTGACCCAACTTCAAATAAATTAGGAGAATTCATAACACTGTTCCGAGTAACAACGCCTTTTATCGTTATGTTGCCTGAATTGCTTGAAGTGGGTTTTTCGTTTGGGAAATTCTGGATGGGTATGTTTAGTTAAACAAGGATTCCTCAAGGATTCACGTAGATCTGAGTTCTGTGTAAATATAACAGTAATAGCTGCAACGGTGTTGTGTCGCAGACTGTATCCAACTATTACATACTATTCGAAGAGAGTTTAAAGAATTAATTTTTTAGGTAGGCATGCATATTATAATATCATGAAATTCACATTATTAATTTTTGCAGTGAATTATAATAGTAAATTAAAATAGTCAATTTGTACAATAGCTTGCAGGTGACGTGTTCGTAAACAACATTATAAAGAGAAGATAACTAATTATTACAATTTGTAGGACAAAAATTCAGTTTTTAATTCTGTGTTTTATTTAAATAATGAGATTTCATCATCGTTGCGATGGATGCTTGTGATGGAAATAAAGCCGAAAATCCAGGAAAATACTAATATAAGTTTTTATTTTATAAGTAATAAGAGTACGTGCAAAATTGCAGTGTTGATCCCGAATTAGGTAAAACAAAATGTCATACAATTATCAGTGTTCAGCGTCTGCCTAATTGTGTTTTATTTGTTTGAATGTTTTTATAAGCAACTAGTACAGTAACTAAACTCAGTACTAACTAGTAATTGTAACTCAGTACAGTAGTGACGTGACATGTGTAAATTGAATAGGGCAAAAAGATTAATCACATTACGTAAACTAGACTACCTCCCGACCTTTGAAATACCAAAATGTCGTAACGATTATGGTGAGAGAGTATGGAATGTCAGTCTCGCCCTAATACTAAACATGTTGCCAAAACATAGTTTGTAAACTGGAAAACAAAAATAAAAGACAGACCTATAACATATTCAAGTGACATTTAATGAATTGTAATCGAATAGCAACTCCTTAACTGTAAAATCTTTTCTATCTTTGTTTAAGATTAAGTTAAGAATTGTATAAAACTGTATTTTAATTGAAATAAACAGCTTTTTTAATTTTTTTACATTTTTTTAGTGCACCCGCCCATGCTCCGCACGAGTGCAATGTCAAAACACCGAGATTTCTGTGCGGACTTATACAACGTGTAACGTTAAATGCTCAAAACCTGAAAATAGTTTGATCAGAATAACGAGCAGAATTAATTGAACCACTTTTTAATATAGATTACATTTTTCAAAAAATCTTCATTAAAAACGTTGCCGTGTCTATTTATTATTTTTATTTTTATTTTTTTTTTATTTTATTTGATAGGAATAACAAACAGCAGTATATTACATAATAGGCACACAATATAGAAACTTATAATAAAAGTAACAAATACACTACTCAAGACGTTATCCACAGATTACTATACAGAATAGCTAGATGTTAGCAAAACAAATTAACAAATTAAACAAAAGCATTTAAATAAAAAAAATACATAAAAAATAACAAATTAAAAAAAAGCACTTAAATAAAAGAAATAAATAAAAAGAACAAATTAAAAAAAAGCACTGAAATAAAAAAAAAAGATAATAAAAAAGAACAAATTAAAAAAAAGCACTTATTAACTAATTACCAGCGTTATGATCTCTTAAAATAGTTGTAATTTCACTCTTAAATATAGCTTTCCTGAGAAACATAATGTCAGTAGAGCCAAACCGTTTATTATAGGTGTCTACCAGGCGATGTAACGGCGAGCGAGCGCCTGAGTTAGTTCGACAAAATGAAGTAGCAAATAGGCATCTCGAACGAACTTCTCTACCGATTACAGTACGAGGGATCAGGAAGCACAAACTGTTCACAAGATCAGTACAATCAAATTTATTACGGCATATACCAAACAGAGTCAACATTTCAAGTAGGGTGCGACGGGATTGTAGGGTCATGAGGTTATATTTTTCAAGCAATAATTGATATGACATTTTGGTTTTACAGCATCGGTAATGCATGGTACGTAGGTACTTACGTTGGACTAACTCAATGACCTCAACGTACTTTTTGTAATAAGGATTCCAAATGGGTACTGCGTATTCAAGTTGTGGCCGTATTATTGATTTGTATAGGTGTAAGTAGGTAGAAGGCCGATGAAATTCTCGAGACGCTCTCATTACGAAACCAAACATTTTATAAGCTTTATTGACTATGTTGTCTACATGGGTGTCAAGATGAAGCTTTGAGTCAAGATTTACGCCTAGGTCACGGAGGGATGAAACCTTGTTTAGGGCAGTGTTTCCAAGAAGGTAATTGAAATTCGTCACATGTTTTTTCTTAGTAAACGTAATGCTGTAACATTTAGAGCCACTAAGGTGAAGCTTATTGACACTGCAGTATTCCGAGAAGCAGTCAAGATCCTTCTGCAAATCTAAACAGTCGGTTTGAACAGCAATATTTTTGTAAATTTTCAAATCATCCGCGTATAATAGGAACTTTGAATTCTTAAAGCAATCTTTGATATCGTTGATGAATAAGATAAAAAGAAGGGGCCCTAAAATTGACCCTTGGGGGACTCCTGAAGTGACCTTTATCGTATGAGACTCAAACCCATTTATGACAACCTTCTGGGTCCTATTAGTGACATACGACACGAACCAACGCAGTAAATCTCCTCTAATGCCGTTGAATGCGATTTTGTTGAGCAATAGCTTGTGATCTACCTTATCGAACGCCTTTTGGAAGTCTGTGTATACAGCATCAATTTGCTGCCTCTTGTCTATGCCTTCAAACAGATGTGTTGTGAAAATAAGGAGATTGCTTATGCAGGACCTTCCTCTGACGAACCCGTGTTGTTCTTTTAATATTACACGTTGAATGAAAGGGTATATCTCATTATGCACTAATCTTTCAAAGAGTTTTGAAAGCCCCGACAGCAACGAGATTGGACGATATGTAGATACATCACTCTTAGAGCCACATTTATGGATTGGAACAATGTTTGCTCGTTTCCAGACATCAGGGAATACACCACCGGCAAGGCATTTATTATATAATATAAACAAGGGAATGCACAATGTGTCACAAGTATTTTTTAAGAAAATCGGAGGAATACCATCTGGCCCAGGACCCTTAGAGGCATCCAGTGATCTAAGTTCTTTTTGAATTTTGTCTAAAGGAAATTGCAAATTACAAAGATTAATATCGTTATCAGGATTAGCGGGAGGCGGTACCCAAGACTTATGATCGAAAGTAGACCGTTCGTAAACGGATTGGAAAAAGGTTGAGAACAAGTCACAAGTAGTAGTAGGGTCTTTGGAAGACTGTTGGAGATAGTGAACTGTAGCTGGAATACTATTCGTGGAGTTGCGATTAGAAACGTAAGTCCAAAATGCTTTAACGTTAGTTGCCACGCTGTCCTCTATAAAATTCATATATTGTTTATAACATACGTCTGCGTGTTTTTTGAATTTTGCTCTGTAAATAGAAAACAGTTCGTAGTCACTAATGTTTCCATATTTCTTCCACTTAATCCACGTTCGAGATTTCATTTTAAATAAATGCAAAAGAGATTTAGTGAACCAGCGTGGGAATTTAAAGTTTTTAGGGTTGTGAGTGGGAGTATGTAATTTAATAATTTCGTATATTTTTTCGTAAAAACTAGATACGGCTTCATCGGGTGGTAAATTGTCAAGTAAGATGTTCCAATCAGCATTTCCGATGTCTGTATTTATTGCATTGTAATTCGATTTGTGATAATTGAGTGATTTTATATTTGACTGTTTAGGCATTCGCGAGGGTTTTTTGAATGGTATTCGTATATAAAATGAAGGATGGTGGGTATCTATAGGTAGAATAGGAGTATTAGGATTATAAGCGACAGCATTTGTATTACAAAAAAACAGGTCGAGAATACGTCCGTTACAGTTATTGAGATTGTTAAATTGATTCAAGTCAAATCGTGAGCAAAAGTTTAGTAGATGCCTACTAGTATCTGAATAGGTGTTATTAGTGGCACACACCATGTATGAGTTTGCATTAATCCAGTTAAGTTCAGGTAGGTTAAAGTCGCCCGTTAAAATAATGTGTTCTATACAGGGATCGTCAAATAATTTGGATAATGAATTAATGAAATTTACATACATTTCTTCTGAGGTGTTTGGAGGTATGTAAGTGGCACAAACAAGGAGATTTTTACTAGCATAAAAGGGGACCTTAATTATTTGATGTTCTGGTAGGATTAATGGGGGTGACAGTGTGACACAAGATGGAATAAGATCTTTGCAGACAGCTATTAGGACGCCTCCCCCGTCTTTTTTATTTGAAACTGTTCTATCGCGATCGTGTCTGAAAACTGTGTATCGAGAATCAATAAATTCGTTATCGGAAATATCCGGCGTCAACCAAGTTTCAGTCAAAATGATGATATCGTATGCATGCGATAATATATTAATGTATAATGTGTTCAGTTTGGTCCTGATCCCCCGACAGTTTTGATAATAAATTGACAGATTATCCAACATTTATCAAATTATTAGACAATTGAGTATTACTTTTAAGTGGTAAATTGGAAGATCTGCAACGTAAATTTAAGAACCACCGTGACGGTTTACAAAAAGTATGCGTGAATAAAGCAACAAAGATTGAAAATAGAGAGATCAATGAGTACAACATGTTAAGGCAAAAATAAAGTAGGTACTTAATGCCGCTGGATGTTTGGCACTTAATTAATGTTATAAGCCGTTTAAAGTATGTTACATAAAATATTAAGATAAAAAGTAAGCCAAAAAAGCATAAAAATACATAAAAGACATATAAATACATATCGAAATACCTAGTTGTGACAGGTGGCTGAACCCATGTAAGAGGCTTATTCCGTAGCCGTAGTTGTAGGTATGGGATTTGGCTTAATCTTCTTGGATATGTCATCTTCCGTACGTATCGCGAACGTGGAGGAATCTTCAGATTCCTTAACCAAGACAGTTGCATTCCTGACCCACACGAACTTGAACTTGTTTGACATAGCGGCTGCACGGCATTTTCGAAACAACTCCTTGTTTCGCAGCGTTAGGTGTTCGTTCATATAAATGCGACACGGCGCACCAGACAGGCCTATGCGATCGGAAGTCAGTCCTTTAGATAACCGGTATGCACTGAGAACATTGTCACGCATTAGTTTAGACGTAAATTTGACTATGACATTCTTCGGACGATTATTTTGCGAATGCGCATGTGGAACTCGGTGAATGGATATTATATCTTTCGAAGTTAAAGACATGTTTAGTGCTGAACCAATGGACTGTAATATGGTAATTAAATTAAATTCTCACCGCGCCTTTCCGGCATATTTCCTATCTCAACGTTACACTGCCTTGCCTGTTGCTCCAAAGAATCGATCTTTCTTTCCAATAATTCAATAGTCGAGGCTGCTGAGTTATTCACATTTCGCTCCAACTCTTTCAGACGTTTTTCGCAATCCACATAGTTATCCGAGTTGAAATTAACTGTAGACTTCAACTCCGTAATAGTCTGAGATAATTCGTTGTGCTTTGTGTCCAACTGTGTCATATTTTCTTTAATAACGAGGTATTCTGCACGCAGTTCCTTAACGTCATTTTGAATTAGTGCCGAAGTAAGAGACAAAGTATTGAACTCTTCCCGAAGGTTGTTAATGTTCGCATTAATATTCGTGAACTGGTTGTTCATATCAGCTCGGAGATCGCCAATATTCTTCTTCAACTCAGCAGACAGCAAAGCAATAGCCTGGGTTAGCTCACAGTCAGGCTGCTTCCGTTTTCTCTGGGTAACATTGGTACCCGGCTCATTAGCCGTGCACAAATCAGGGTTCGATTTGCTTATTTTGCTATCCGGTGAACGCATCATCTTGGCGTAAATAAAAAGATGAAAAAAAAAAATATATATGTTTCTTGGAATATAGCAGCAAGCGCATTAATAGGTATTAATAGGTCAAGCAAGCCAATGTCAGCGCGGCGCAGCGGCCCGGTGACGACTCCTCCCTCGGTAAAGCGTCGTCGCAGACGCAAGAAACGATCAGAATGGCCAGTAAAACTAAAACAGCACATAAAACTTTACAATTTTTTTTAATGAATTATTTTCTCTCTGAAATAGGTCAATTGAATTAAAAATCAGTTGGGGTGTTTGAGGTTTTGCGCATTTAACGTTACACGTTGTATATGCACCTAGAGCATGAAGGTATTCCTTCCGCAATAAATGATGGTCAAAAACCAAGTCAAATAAATTGTGCAGTTAAGAAGATCTAAACGGTGTCACAGACAGACTCGATCAGCGCCTTTTTTATACAATGTGTAGATGGTCAAAAACACAACACGCACCACACTTTTGCTGAAATTCTAAATCGCCACGAAGAGTTTACGAGTATTTAACAGCTGAAAGGACATTTACAAGGCACATTGTTTTTAATTCAAGCAGTCTTATTTAAAACATAATTTTAACGAAAAAAAACTGTTTGGAGATAAAATAAAGTATGCAGGTTATTTGGACCCAAATATTATATAAAGCACCTAAGTAAGGATATTTGAGCTGACTACTCATTGAAATTAATTTAAACAGTGTTTAGAATGGAAATCCCCTGCGTGTTCTATCTTCTATAATAATTTAATAAAATTAGCCCTTACTATTGAAAAGTTGGGTTCCTTTATCACTGTTTACGATGTTATGAGGAGACAGTAGATACCTTTACATCGCGAGGTAAAATTTAATAATTTCGTATTTATTTTAACCGTATAGTTCGGAAGCACCGCCGAGTGGTACTTACCGAACACATGAACCTCCGCCAGCTCGGTACTTAGTGGGTTCATTTGGACTCCAAAACAAATGACGAATTCATCTACGGTTCAACTTAAAGTCAGTGGTATTGAAGTTTCATAATGCTAAATAAATTCGTTTTTATTTAAATTGTCAAAATATTCTTTCCTCGTGACATACCGTAAAAAAATATTAGTTAACTAAGTACGCCGCGCGGTCTCTCCCGCATTAGTCTCGATCCCCTGGAAACATCGGGATAAAAAGTATACTCATGTGCCAAATTTCATTCAAATCCGTTAAGCCGTTTTAGCGTGACAGCATAACAAACAAACATTTAAAAAATCAAATCCATTTTCCTTATAATATTAGTTTAGATAAGCAAGCTGAAAGCGAAGCTTACTGGCCAGGTGGATATATGGTGCCTCGATGGACTTCCCTGGAGAGAAAGGGGTGTAATTTAGAAATATTAGGTTGTCTCATAAGTTCTTGCCATATTTTATTTTTCTTGAATTTTCTCGTAATTAAACTAAAGTGAATTCAAGAAAGTTCTAGATCTTTCTAGTAAGGATGAGTATCTTTTATGGTGAGGGTATAAATAGGCGCGGACGCAACGCAATAATTAGTCTTTAGTGAAAATAGATCAGCGTCAACTGCGAGCTATTATGCTATATAAGCATCGACTTAGTCTCTTCAATAGAAACGGCTAAAAAGATTAACACTGCATTTGGACCGGGTACTACTAGCGATCGGACTGTTCGTTTCTGGTACTAGCGTTTTGAAACCGGGGATATAAGCTGCGAAGATCAACCTCGCCCAGGCCGACCCACCAGCTTCGATGAAGATGCTTTGCGTCACGAACTTGAGCTACATCCAGACTATAGTACGCGCGATTTAGAGAAGGCGCTTGGACAATCCCACGCGACTATAGATCGTTATCTCAAATCGATGGGATATCGCAAAGTGATGTCACGTTGGACACCTCATGCGTTAACGGACCATGACCGGGCCGTTCGTGTGGCCATTTGTCAAAGTTTGTTACTTCGTCCGCACAGACGAGACTTTCTCAAGGATATTATTACATGTGACGAGAGCTGGATACATTATGAAACTAACACGCGTCATGCCTATTGGATTCCTCGCGGGCAAAACCCACCAGCCCAGCCTAAACTTAATGAACACGATCGTAAGATTATGTTGTCTGTTTTCTGGGATTGGCAAGGAATGATTTTCTGGGAACTCCTCGAATCTCGTCAGACTATTAACGCCAATCTGTATACGCAGCAGCTTCGCAAACTAGCAGAGATGTTAAAAATGAAGTGGCCAAAACGACTTGGAGTCCAACTTTTGTATGATAACGCACGACCTCATTGCGCCAAGTTAACACATAAACAGCTGGAGGAGTTAGGATGGCTGACTGTTCCACATCCACCGTATAGCCCGGATCTTGCGCCTTCAGACTTTCATTTATTTCGAGCTCTTAAATTTCATTTACTAGGAAAAGAAATCGAAAATTCAGGAAGTATTAAAATTGAACTTGAAAATTTTTTCGAGTCCCAGCCTGCCTCATTTTGGGAGAAGGGTATTCAAATTTTGCCCAGTAGATGTCTGACTGTTGTTGATAACGAGGGAGACTATACAGCGTGTAACGGAAGGGGGGTATCAACCCTGAAGGAGGTGAATGTGCTCATGAAACTCAACAACTTTCCCCAAAGAACATAGGTCGAAATATTAAAAAAAAATTTGGCCCTCCCATAGTAAATCAATCAGCTGGTAGTCAGTTTTGTAAGGAAGGGCCAAATTTTTTTCACTCTGGCATCTGACATCTGACATCTGGAGTTGCATACTGAGCAGATTTATGCGTGACCAACGGCTACTGCCACATTTATGACTAGCCTCAAATTGTTACGCTAACAGGACCACAGTGCGGTAAATGCATATTACCGCACCGTGCATGTGTTTTTTTTTTTTTTTTTGTGATGTTCGCAGAAGGTGAGGAGCCCAACCAATGCTACGAGTCGCTGTTGTACTTTTGTACACCTTTGCTTGGAATTAAACTGATGATTCATATTTGGCGATAGGCTCGCCCCCTATCACATCGTACCTAAACATAACTGGTAAAATGTGGATGTACAGACGACAGCACATCAAGTACCCGAAAATGTCAAAATTTCCCAATCAACTTTGAACCTTATGCTTTAGCTATAAAGTTGACAATCTATTAAAGAAATTAGACGGATTGTAGTAGCTTGATGTGCTGGCGTCCGTCGGTACTGTAGGACACCTCTGCTTTACTCTTCGGGGATAAAAAGTGTGAAGTTATGTTGTACTCAGAAAGTACATACATATGTTATGTTAAAAATTATGCAAATGCAAGACTGGTAACAAAATTGAAGCTAAAAGCCCGTAACCACAAGGAAACGATCGCAATTTGCTTGTTTATTAATTTTTTCCTTAAATATAATGTGTTATTTGTCCAATTTGAAACTGCTAGTGGGGTTTCCCAAAAATACATAACGGGAAACGTAGACGTAGGAGACGTATTAGATATTACCTACACGACGACGATATTTAAAACCAGACAGGTTTAGAAGTATTTTGTGTAGAAGTATATTCAGGTTTGGTATATTCGAATCTGTCTGTATTTTTTTTGGATTTTAATCGCTTATACATCTTTAGCATGAATTTGCATTTTTTATTCTCTAACTTAATATCGCGTCTTTTTCCTATAGATGGGTATGGTCTGTTCCAAAAGTATCACAGGAAAATGTAACAAATGGAACAGAATACGTAGGTAACTGTTGGTGCCAATTACATTTAATTCACAAATCCTTGGTTTTCGTTTACATTTTTTTTTTCAAAATCATAAATTTTCTGAGATTTTTGAAGTTAAGTTGGTATGTATGTATATGGTGTATCTCGTGATGGCCCATTGGTTAACGCAACGCCTCCCATGCGTTCAAATCCGGGCAAGTAGGTACCAATGTGTTTCCTTTTTTTTTCAATTCATATGAACTTTCTAAGTTTATCTTGTACAGACGCCAGCACATCAAGCTCCCCGAAACTGTGAAATTTTCCCAATCAACCTTAAACCTTACACTTTAGCGATAAAGTTGAAAATCTATTAAAGAATTTTTACAAATTGTAGTAGCTTGATGTGGTGGCGTCTGTACTTTACTGACATCGATGAAAAAAAAACATCGTGAGGAAACCTGGACTTATCGTTAATATAAGTCTGAAATCGCCAACCCATCTTGAGCAAACGTAATGATCAATACTGATGCATTCTCTGTACGAAAAGTGAAGGGTTATTATAACTTGGTAGATTTATTGAGGAAAAAATAATCACGCTAACAGACATAAAATAATAATATGTACATGTATATAAAAAAGAAGGGGAAATAATCATATTTTTTCCATTTTTTTCTATAATGGATGCGTTGTTTCTTAACTTGTTTAATATACAGACAGAAAAAATATATGCCAATTATTCTAATCATGTGATGTCCCGGCCATCCTGTATAAACTTGAAATATTATGTACACCTATTTGTTTGATCAAGAGTTCGTACTAACTTACGTCAGTCGCGTACATACGCGTTCTACAAGGATATCCCCATGCCTTCTGCGTAACAATTGCAGGGTTAAAAATAGTGGGTATGAAATTATTTGCTAATGAACTGAAATAAACTATTCCAAGCATATATAAACAAGGGGAATACCAACATCGACATCAGTTGAACTCGGTGTCACTTCAGTGAAGCACCAGTAGTACTAAAGCTCAAATCTTCTCTTCATAAACGTAAACATGACGAAAACCACCCAGTCAATGTTCCTGTTGGTGTGCGTCGCATTCTTGGTGATCGTCTCGTCTCCGCAGAATGCAGTCCAAGCGGACGTGCATATCGGCAGCTGCGTCTGGGGCGCTGTTGACTACACCTCAAACTGTCTCAATGAGTGCAAAAGACGTGGCTACAAAGGAGGACATTGTGGAAGCGTTTTTAATGTCAACTGTTGGTGTGAACAATAGGACACTTAACATTACATTACGGCGAGATAACTTGGCGTATGGTGTCCCATCCTAATTGACAGACTGAAACTGCAAGGAATTGAAACTGTTCATATTTTTAAATGAATGTAACTTATGTTTTATTTGTAACTTTTATGTGCATACGTTGTGACTTCAATTAAACGCTTGTTCAAATTCATTTGCTGTATTTTATTGCACTTTAATCCAACCATCTTCACATACGTCTTGTATGTGCCCTCCGTGCCTCGAAAAGCACGTTAAGCCGCTTTGGTCCCGGCTGTCATTCGTGGATCTTTGACAGTCGTTACGCGTCGTCAGTAGCCCGAAAGTCTGACAACCAGTCTTACCAAGGGATATCGTATTACCCAGTAACTTTGTTGTGGAGGTCAGATAGGCAGTCGCTCCATGTAAAATACTGGTATTCAGCTGCATCCGGTTAGACTGGAAGCCGGCCCCAAACATTGTTGGGAAAAGGCTAGGCAGATGATGATGTCGATAGGGACAATAACTATGATAGTTTAGGTAAAAGCCCCTTTGGCTTTTGCCAAGGCCAAAAGCTGGCCTAAGGGGGAGGGGCGCCTGGCAAACCCAAGGGGGCAAATGAAGAAAGCCCTGTACTACTTATTCATAGCTTATCTAGCTAGATATGAACGTACCAACTGTACTACACAAAACAACAAATCACAAACATTGTCTTGACAATTTTGATCAGTTGGAGAACTGTAACTATCTAGTAAAGTCAGGGAAATTAATTGTTAGGCAAACGAACTACCAACTTTAATTGTAGGTATATTCAATCACAACTGTCATTGGCAGTTGTATGCTATGACGTAAAACGAACCAAGAAGCTTATAGATAAAAGTGGAGGAAATTCTAAAAAAAGACGACTGTGCTCGGACACTCTCTTTCTAAATACACACATAAGAACGAGACAGTGATATGTGTTTTCTCTGTCATATGTATGTCTTCAGAAAGAGAGTGACCGACCACAGTCGTCTTCACTTGCGTATTTACAGTGTTGCGTCCACTTTTATCTATAAGCTTCTTGCGCACGCGTTACGTACGCACGGCAAATTGACGTAGTGTGTCAAGTTAATAAACAATTTATTTGCCTGACTGTACCCACGTTTGTAGTACGTAGGTTCTAGGTACCTACGTGTGTCCTATTCTAGTCTGAGACTCGTTTGTTGTGTCCGTAGCAATGAATATCGAACAAAAGAGATTCACACTAAAAGACACCCTCTGCGATCAGATAATTCAGATAAAATCAAGGAGATTTAAGATTTGGTCAGTAAATAATCAAATGTCTGTGGATAAGTTAATGAGCTTGAATCTCATTTATTTTGTAATTAAATCAACAGACGTTCCTATGACAACGTTACTATCGTCTAAATTCAAACCAACATCTGCATTATAAAGTGATGAACTATTAAAAAGGCAATACGTTTATTGTAACGGCTTTTTTAATATTTTTGTTTGTAGGACCTACACACCTGTTAGGGGGCATCCATTAATAAGTGAGCCGTTTTTAGAAATTTTCTGACCCCCCTCCCCCTGGTGAGATGTCGTGAAATTTGGCTCAGTCCCCTCCCCCATCCCCAATCTCACGTGAGGTTATTCAAAATGCCTGTTTATAGTGTAAATGTGTTAGATTTCGGGTCTCGGCAAATATCAGGTAATTTTTTTCCATAATACGAAAAAAAAACCTGATATTTGCTGAGAACCCCCTCCCCCAAAGTAAGATTAGGTGAGATTCAGCTCGACCCCCTCCCCCCTTGAACGTCTCACGTAATTAATGGACGCTCCCTTACTTATTTTATAATAGTAGCCTCATGCTAACAATATGAAACCCTATCCTACACCTGTCTACCTGGGCAACTATATTCTAATTAATCATGCAAAACCCGCAATAAAATCAGCTAAAACAGGAAAAAGTAAGTACTGCAAACGTAGGCCGCTGGTTACGATTCGTATTCGTTGCTCTTAGACAGCCGTTACGGGTAGTCAGAAGCCTGAAAGTCTGACAAACAGTCTTACCAAACCCTATCGTGTTACTGGGCAACATGTTGCCCCTTGGTAAGACTGGACTGTCGGAACAAACGGCTTAACGCGCTTTCCGAGGCAAGAAGTTGAGCACTTAATAATTATTCCAAAATCTAAGTTCGCCATATTTGTTTACCAAGTAAGACAAATAAAGAAAAATACTCTAAATTTACATTTTCACCGATAGCAAATAGGTGGCGTATCTCGCACAAATAAGCAATTTACAATTCCGATCTACAGAGCGAGCCTACCTATTCATGATTTAGATTTATAGTCCTTTATCTAACCGATCTGTTCTTGTTTAATTAATGGAAGTAAGAAAATTTCGTCACAAAAATTCCTAAACATGGCCACAGATTCCGTTCCCTTGACGTTTTGGTGACAGTTCTACGACCCTTGTTGCTTTTCTGACCCAACTTAATATAAATTAGGAGAATATTCATAAGCCTGTTCTGAGTAACTATGCCTTTTGTTGTTGTGATTTTAAGTAATTCCTGAATTGCTTGAAGTAGGTATTTCGTTTGGGAAATTCTATGGAAGGGTATGATCTGAATTTTGTGCAAATATTACAGTGATAAGACTGTATCCAACTATTACATACTATACGAAGAGAGTACAAATAATTAATTAATTCGGTGTTATGCATATTATAATGTCATGTATGCACATTCACTGAAATTCCCGGCTGATTTAAATCCCACACGGGAGCACCTAAATCTACAACAGAGAATGAAATTCACACTGTTTAATTTAACAATGAATTATAATATTGAATTTATACAATAGCTTCCAGGTGACGTTCGTTAACAATTTTATGAAGAGAGGAAAACTAATTAATACAAATGTTGGATTGAAAACTGAATGTTTTCATTTTATTTTATTGATGACAAAATCTGGTGGCACTTTTATTTATTTCATTGCCATGAAAATCAAGTCGAAAATCCAGGAAAACACTAATATAAGTTTACCTAGATTCGGATATACCTACCTATGTCAAACATGGCGTGTAGGAGTTTAAATATCTAATGTGGATACCTCAAAGTATTTTTCTCGCAGAAAATAATATTCTAACACAGTTTACTTTAAAATAACAAATTTCCCAAACATAATAGATTTTTTTTAGTATATTTTCGGCTGTAAAATCTTTTCGGTCTACGTTAACTTCTTCATGTAACTAAAAGTCACTGACAGGTTTCCCGGCACCGTAAACTGTTACCTAAATAACCTATACGAATGTAATCATAAGTTGTATTAATTTTGCTACGCTCGTCAGCCGGACTTAGAGAACGAAGGTGTTATTCCAGGCAAACAGTAAAGCCAAGCGCACATTACAGCCGCAACGGTCCGCAGCGCTTCGGCCTCATTAGTCAATCCATGATAAAAATGTAAGTTGGGAGTTTGATTTGGACTACGAAATGTGTGGGAAAAGTTATTTTCGATTTCTGACATTTTTAGTATTCAAACCTCAGTTGTTCCAACAGTTTTTTTGATCCTCATAAGAAACAGTATCGATTAACATCAAAAAAAGTTTTAGTCAAAATTGGCAACTTTTTTAACGTACCGTAACAACGGTTAAGGTATCTGCCCTTACTGCCCCATCTCAAAGATCCCCCCCTGTATTAAAAAAAGAGATAGAGAGTCAGAGAAATTCGCATGGAGCGCTTATAACACACTAATGCTTTTACATTCCGTGACGATTCAACTCCTACCGCAAGCCGCGTTTAAGAGGAAGATTGTTGCAATGCTTTGCGTTTCAGTACGGCCCACCCTATTCTGCGCTAGCCTTTAGAATTTCCTGCCCTATGCAGCGGTAACGGCAAAACTAACTTTGCCAATTACGGCTTTATTATTATTGGGCGTAACTATGAGTGTGTATAATCAGCTGGTTCGCGTTTGCAGTTGCATTCATGATGAGTTTTAGTAACATTTGGAGCTTGGATACGTACCTAAGTATATTCTTAGGCATTATGTTATTATTTTAAAAGTTAGAGCAAATGCAAAATTGCAGTGTTGTTCCCGAATTAGGTAAAACAATATGTCATTATCATGTGTTTTTTTAGTTTTTTATTATCAACTAGTGACCCGCCTGCATGCTTCGCACGGGTGCAATGGCGACAGGTCAAATCATCGAGATTTCATCATCATCATTTACTTAGAGCATGTAGGTATTCCTTCCGGAATAAATATTGGTCCAAAAACCACATCAAAACGTGAATGAATGAATGAAATGGTCAAAAACACAACATGCACCTCCCTTTTTTCTAAATATCTAAATTGCCACGAGAAGTTTATTTAACAGCGTGAACAGCACTCAAAAGGCACATTTAATTTTGTATCAGTCAGTCTTCTTAAAACTCAATTTTAACGAAAAAGTAAAGCTGTACGGACATAAAATAGAGTGTGAAGGTTATTTTTACCCAAATATTATATAAAACATCTAAGTATATTTGGTCTGGCTACTCTTCCTATCCTACTCTATCCTTAGTATAATATTATAAACGCGAAAGTTTGTGAGGATGGATTGGTGGATAGATGGATTTTTGTAACCCTTTCACGCAAATACTACTGAACGGATTTTGAAACAATGGATTAGGTCGTTTATTGGACTATGGATTTTGGATTAAGAAACTTTTCAGTAATATAGCTTATACTCGTACATCAGAATTACACATAGGATACTTTTTATCCTGATATTCCCTCTTATGAGGACGAAGACGCGGGGCGCTGCTAGTTGATTTTTTTTTTATTTTTTTTTTATTTATTGTAAACAGTGCTTACAATAGGAATCCCTGCCTTTTTTTTTTTTTTTGTTTCGTGGTGGAAAATCCTCATGGATGTCCGCCGCCCTGGGGTGGGCGGCGGGGTCTGTCAGACTCTTACTGACTAAAAACCACCCCGGTGTTCCCTCTCTCACCTACGCCGGGGGTCGCGGGAACGAACGATACTTCCGCAACCCCCGGCTGGTGCTGGCCCGCTCCTGCGGGCCTCTCCTCGTGTCAGGGTGAGGTGTTAAACTCCCCCCGCGACGTCTAAGAGGGGCGCACGTGGAACACTACGCGCCGCCGCCTCGGGTCCTGATGTGTGGGCGGCGACGGACGTCCCCAAGTCCGTCGCCCCTGGACCCATTTAGGGGGGCTGGAAGAGGGCGTTATCCGCCCTCCGCCGACGCCCGGTGCACCTGCTGCGGGCCGGGTGAGGGGACGAGATCTCCCTCTCCCTTTCCGCAGCCTCCTTCTGCGAGACGACTGTTTCGCAGAAGGAAACCACCGCGTCCCAGGACTCCTCGCTGCCGACCATAGACTCCACCACGGCCAGCAGCGATAGGTCACTGCCTACTCCTGAGATGAGGGCACGGCGCGGCTCCTCCCAAGCGGCACACTCTGCCAGCGTATGCCACGCCGTGTCCTCCCGACAGGAATCCCCTGCCTGTTCTAACTTTTATAATCATTTAATAAGCTATGGAGCTCTATTAACAAAAATGGATTCCTTTATCACAGTTTACGACGTAATGAGCAAACAAAGGTCTGATACATTGCGAGGTACAATTTCAAAATATCGTATTTATTAACCATGTAGTTTGGAAGTGCTCCCGATTGAACCCGAACACACGGACCTCCGCCAGCTCAATACTGACTGGGTCTATTTGGACCCCAAATAACGAAGTCATCCATAGTTCAATTTAAATTAGTGTTATAATGAAGTTTTATAATGCGCAATAATTTCGTATTTATTTTAATTGTTTAAATTATATTTATTTATTTAAATTTCAAGCACGTAAATGTACAAAGGCGAAATGTACATTGCATTTTCTACCAGTCAGCTTTTGGGTGATGCAGAGACAAACGCTAGAAGGGGCAGTCATGAAAATTGAGGAATAAGTATTTTAAATACAACGATACGCATAATTACATATAAATATACATAAATAAATACATGAATATACTAAAAAGAAATAAGACAAAAAGTGAGATACTGCCAGCTTCTTGCGAATGTGCTCGCGAACCTTAACTTTAAAGGATAATCGGTTGGTTGCCATCCTGATTTCCTGGGGGAGAGTATTCCAGAGAGAGATAGACTGAACGAATAAGGGTGAATGAAGTCTGTGCGGTGAGTGGGACATTGGAGAAGTGAAATGTTCTTCTCTCGTGACTGCACCTGACTCTAACTGGTGGGAAAGTAGCTTATGTTCCTATGCCGTTTTAGCGGGAAAGCGTAACAAACAAATACACAAAAAATCAAATCTGTTCTCTTTATAACTAATATTAGTTTAGATAAGCAAGCTGATAGCGAGGCAAACTGTAACCAGGTGACTCAATATGGTGCCTCGATGGAGTTCCATTGAGTGAAAAACCTAGGTCATTGCCTTACTAAATCATAGG
Organism: Eremobia ochroleuca; assembly: GCA_949629135.1. Taxonomy (NCBI): domain Eukaryota; kingdom Metazoa; phylum Arthropoda; class Insecta; order Lepidoptera; family Noctuidae; genus Eremobia; species Eremobia ochroleuca. The sequence goes on along the minus strand of OX451397.1, from coordinate 9,187,523 downwards.
GAATTTTCCGTGCTTATATATTTTTGAGGTAGCTGTATTTGTTAAGACCAATCCTGACCTGTTCACCAGAATATCATTTTATAACACACAATAACTTGTGCGTAAGCAAGTCCCACACAGGATTGACGCATAAAAGTGAAGTGTTTTTTGTATGGCACCAATCATTTACAACCACATACCTAGTTCAATTAAAGAATTAAAAATACTCTTATTTAAGAAAAGGCTTAAATCTTTGCTGTTGAATAATAGTACATTATGATATAAGTGCGGTAAGTTGAAAATTACAGCTGAGGCGATATTGCTAGCCCGAGCCGTAGGTGAGGGCTATAAGAAAGCAGAGGCTGTAATTATCAAACCGCACGTATGTCATACGACGTTTTATAACACATTTGTGAGGAAATAAAGAAAACTCGGACTTTCTTAAACGAATAAATCTTTAATTACTTGTTAAAACCGTTATTAAAAACATGAAGATAGTTTCATAAAAAGCGCGCGGAATAATTTTTACTTTTTCACAAATTAGCGATGCGCGCGCATCAGCGTCTTTTGTTTATGGCAAAGGCACAAAAAACAGCCAGTATTACTAATAAAGTAAATTAATACTTTTGTGTTTTTGTTACAGATAAATGGTTGAAATTAATTGTCAAAATTAATTAAATTAAAGAATGTAACACGACGATTTACGCCATCTACCGGATTGTATGCACAACACTATGCCACCCGAGTAGATCGCAACACAAACAAGATCAATCATCGATAAAGACGATAACAGCAATAGTACTTACTAGTGACATCTAACATTCGACATGTGAAGTGTCCGTGACGACAACAAAGGTCACTACTACATACAACCATGAGATTGAAGACACACACATTAGTCGGTCAAACCGACTATATAAACGGTCACCACGGAGGAACAATCAGTTGCCCTGGCTGGAGGCCTTAATTTATTGAGGCATCCACAGGCAAGCCCGGTTAAGCAGTCGACAACCTCATAGGTTGAACTGCGAGATGCCATTCCCAAAAAAAAAAAAAAGGAACAATCAGTCGCTACCTAGACGGCTCAGAGGTCGATAGCCCCGCAGTCACCTCTGTTGCCTGAAGCTTGAACTGAGCGGAGGCCACGTCGCCCTCAGGAATAGCATAGCTAGGAGGTGGAGCCCCGCAGTCCATCCCTAAGACCACACATAGGTTTTGTCTAGACCACTTTTGTACCCTAGAACTTAAGTATTGTCTACAGTAAATAAATTCCTAACTGTCATCGTTGGTTTCATTCAACCGCCACCATTATATTGGCGCCTGTTATATACTTTATGTTCGATCTATGGTTTTTATATGTGTCATCTTGACTTGTAAAATAAACGTCAGTGTGCTACCAACTATCCGTCAGTTCATTACTCCTTTCTAAGCCCTAGGCCTTCGCCCATCCGCAATATCCGCATACATATCATTGGCGACGAGGACCCACGACAAAAAAAAAAAATGGCTCACTTCGGTATTTTGTCAAGTTTTGACCATGCCAACCAGACATGGGAAAATTATAAGCAGCGGATTTTGCAATGGTACATTGCAAACGATGTAGACAATGTGAAGGACCCAATGGGTGTAAAACGACGGGCAATATTGCTGAGCGCACTCGCCGACGGCACATACAAGCTTGCGGCCGATTTGGCTTTGCCAAAGGAAATTTCGCAGGTGCCTTTCGAAGATATTCTCACTCTTCTGGATAATCACTTCACGCCAAAAAAATGTGGTTTTGGCGAGCGGTATAATTTTTATGCCGCTACTCAAGGTCTGGAAGAAACATTTTCGCAGTGGGCTGCTAGGCTTCGCGGTCTGACCACAAATTGCGGATTTCTGAATGTAGAAGAGGCGCTGCGCGACCGATTTGTTATGGGTATGCGGCCGGGACCTGAGAAAGATAAGCTTTTCGCGCGCGAACTTCAAGAAACCACACTGGCTAAAGCAGTGGAGTTGGCGGAGAGCGTGCACAGTGCACGCAAGGGAGCAGCAGCATCGTCGTCGGCAGCGGTACAGGCGCCGCCGTCGAGTGAGCCGTTGTTCAAAATCGAAACCAACTCAAAGGAATCGAGTGTTCACATTGAAAAGTGTTCAGTTTGCGGCTACAAGAACCACAAAACATCTCAGTGTCGGTTTGCAAGTTATAAATGCAAGAAATGTAACACAAAAGGCCACCTACGCCGAATGTGCAAAAAGATAAATTTCGTAGGAACTGGCGCGTCGGGCGAGAGTGACGATGACGGTAAGACAAAAAAGATATGTTCATTCAGAGGTGAACCTATGACTTTAGTAGTTTCGATTCAAAGCATTAAGCTAAAGTTCGAAGTAGATACCGGATCGGCAGTCACAGCAATTTCAGAAAAAGTATACAAAAAATATTTTAAGTTGTTGCCATTATCACCAACGACGGATCAATTGTTTACATACACGGGGTGTGTTATTCAGTGTTTAGGAATAGTGCAATTGCCTATTAGATACTTGGACAAGACACAGGATGTTAAAGTTAGAGTGATTCGCGATGGTGGTCCCCCGATTTTAGGGCGAGACTTTATTAGTTTGTTTGGATTACGCATGATGCAAATCAATTATTGTAAAACAACTCAAATTGCTGAACAGTTAAAATTGCGGTTTCCATCTGTTTTCTCAGATGAATTAGGCTTATTTACAAAATATAAAGTTAGGTTACAATTGAAAGAAAACGCAAAGCCAATTTTTTTTAAAGCTCGTCCAATTGCATTTGCACTTAGAGATCAAATAAACGGTGAGATTGATCGTTTGGTACGTATAGGTGTGTTAAAGCCGGTTCAATTTTCAGAATACGCGTCACCAATTGTAATTAAAATATTAAAGCGGGATGGTTCAATCAGGTTGTGTGTTGATTACTCTGTAAGCGTAAACAAACAGCTGGTTGTTGAACAGTATCCGTTACCGACTGCTAAAGAACTTTTTACAAAACTACACGGAGGTCAACAGTTTAGCAAGTTAGATTTAACGCAAGCTTACTCACAATTTGTGTTAGATGAGGCGTCTCAGAACATAACTTGTATCAATACTCACCGCGGTTTATTTGTTTATACAAGATTAGTTTTTGGTCTTGCTAGTGCTCCTGCTATTTTCCAGCGGGCTATGGAGTGCTTACTGTCGGGATTGGACGGTGTTATGTGTTTTCTTGACGACATCTGTATTACAGGGGCAACTAAAGAGCAACACTTAGACAGGCTATGTGCGGTCTTGCAACGACTACAAGACGCAGGATTAACACTTCGTAAAGATAAGTGCGTGTTCTTCGAGGACCAAATAGAATATTTAGGTTATACTATAGATAAGAATGGTTTAAGGAAATCAGATGAAAAGGTCAAAGCTATAGTCCAAGCACCTACACCAACGAATGTGAATAAGTTACAGTCGTTTTTGGGATTAGTCAATTATTATAGGAACTTTGTCCCTAACGCATCATCAATTTTGAGCCCACTCTATTCATTGTTGCAAAAGGGCAATACATGGAAATGGGAGGAGATACATGATAATGCATTCAAAGCAATTAAGAAATGTTTAGCCTCAAAGCAGGTTCTTGCTCATTTTGACCAAAATGCTCAAATTATTTTGACGGTGGACGCTTCGCCCAGCGGCCTAGGAGCTATCTTGTCACAGATAGGATCAGACAGGGTGGAACGCCCTGTATCGTTCGCTTCACGTACACTAAATTCAGCAGAGAAGCGGTATTCTCAGCTTCAAAAAGAGGCCACAGCTATTATTTTCGGAGTGCGACGTTTTCACCAGTACTTATATGGAAGATCAGTTCCGTTTGTCCTCCGTACCGACCACAAGCCCCTTTTATCTATTTTTGGTCCATATCGGGGTATTCCAGAGGTCTCTGCAAATAGGTTGCAGCGTTACGCGATGTTCCTGAGTGGTTACAATTACACTATCGAATACATACGAAGCGCCGACAACAGCGCAGATTTTTTATCGCGCGCCAGTCTGCCTGACAGTGAGTCAACGGCGGCTAGTGGGGGGTGTGGCTACAGGGCCGACGATAGTTTAGTCCCCGTAGAAGATCGCGCGTCTTATGTTAATTTTGTTACCGATGGTAGTTTACCCGTTACACTTAGCGAAATTCGTGATGAAACTCAGAAAGATCCAGTTTTAATTAAAGTTTTATCATATATTGTTAAAGGCTGGCCTAAGCGACTATCGGATGTATTCATCAAACCTTATTTTCTATGTCAAAATCAGTTGTCGTATGAAGGCGGTTGTATTATGCGAGGGCACAAGGTTGTTATTCCAGAGACACTTCGGACAAAATTATTATTAGAGCTACACAAGTCACATTTGGGTATTGTGAAAACGAAAGCGGAAGCGCGCAGCAGATTTTGGTTTCCAGGAATTGATAACGCTGTAGAGAAAATGATCGCGGATTGTGAGGTCTGTTTACAGTTGAGACAGTTACCAGTGCGTGCGCCGCCAGCGCTGTGGCCACATCCACCACAAGCTTTCTATCGTATTCATATAGATTTTCTCGGCCCCATACATAACCGTTCCTATTTGGTGATTGTAGATGCGTACTCGAAGTGGGTAGAAGCTTATGATATGGGGACAAGTACGTCATCCTTATCGGTGATTAATAAAATGTATGAATACATGGCACGATTTGGCTTACCGCATACTATAGTCAGTGACAATGGCACACAGTTTACTTCCTCAGAATTTAGGACGTTTTGTGTTTCAAATGGTATTTCGCATGTGACGTCGCCGGCTTATCATCCGGCTAGTAACGGGCAGGCGGAAAGCTACGTGAAGGTAGTTAAAAAGGGAATCAAATCTTGTATGTTAAGTCGTAGTAATGTTACAGGATTAAATAATAACTTGCTTAAATATCTATTTGATTATAGAAATTCCATACATTCTGCAACGGGCTGTTCACCTGCCCAATTGGTATTCGGTCATAAACTGAGATCGCGGTTAGATTTAATTACCCCGGCGTCTATCACTCTCACCCAAAACGTCGAAAACAAACAGTATTTGCAGTCTAAAGAGAAAAATGATAAAATTATTAAATACTTTAAACAAGGAGACAATGTATTGTATAAAAAAACCAGCACTAATAAACAAGGGACTTGGAATAGGGGTGTGATAGTTAAAAAAATAGGAAAAGTTGTTTATATTGTCCAGGATTGTAATACCTTGTTGAAGACAAAAAAACATAAGAATCAAATATTACCATTCCACGGCACAGCAAAAAATATTCACGGGCCGAGTGAATGCCCTATTGAATTAGAAGATATATAAATAACTTCGGAACAGTCGGAACCAAACCCGGCACTTCCAGCGGACGGTAATGTGTCGGACACTGGAGGGGAAGGAAATAGAGAAGACGAAGACGAAGTATTCTATGATGCAACAGATCCAACTCATGGAGATTCTCCTGAGGAATCAAGTCAGCCACCACAGCCAATAAGACAAACGGTTGATGGAAAAGAACTGCGAGCTGTGCCTAGAGTAGATTATAAGCGTTTTTATTAAAGTTTTTGATTTATGTTTATTTTGTCAAGCTAGGGGGAGGAATGTTATATACTTTATGTTCGATCTATGGTTTTTATATGTGTCATCTTGACTTGTAAAATAAACGTCAGTGTGCTACCAACTATCCGTCAGTTCATTACTCCTTTCTAAGCCCTAGGCCTTCGCCCATCCGCAATATCCGCATACATATCATCCACAGGCAAGCCCGGTTAAGCAGTCGACAACCTCATAGGTTGAACTGCGAGATGCCATTCCCAAAAAAAAAAAAAGGAACAATCAGTCGCTACCTAGACGGCTCAGAGGTCGATAGCCCCGCAGTCACCTCTGTTGCCTGAAGCTTGAACTGAGCGGAGGCCACGTCGCCCTCAGGAATAGCATAGCTAGGAGGTGGAGCCCCGCAGTCCATCCCTAAGACCACACATAGGTTTTGTCTAGACCACTTTTGTACCCTAGAACTTAAGTATTGTCTACAGTAAATAAATTCCTAACTGTCATCGTTGGTTTCATTCAACCGCCACCATTATATTGGCGCCCAACGTAAATATTTATCTACCCGCAAAAGTTTTACAAAGTACCCTCATTTATAGACGGAGTACAGTACTTGCTGGATCGGATTAGCAATATACCCTCAAGAGATATAATTTTGACATGATGGAGAAAAAACAAGATATGGTGATGATGACTCAGGAACAATTCACTGCACTCATAACACAAGTTTTAGAAGCAAACGAAAGTAGAAACAGACATTTTAAAAGTTTTGCTGCGTGCACAAAGCATTACGACGGTGAACGAAATTTTGATAAAGTTGAAGAATTTCTGACCGGTATCTCAGTTTACAAGAAAATTGAGAAAATCAGTGACGAAGATGCCTTGGAAGGTTTGACTTTATTACTGTCTGGTGCTGCTGCTACGTGGTGAAACGGTGTAAAAGGCGACATTAAAAAGTGGACACAAGCTCTCGACGCCATTAAGTCTGCTTTTGCGCCGAAAATGCAACCACACGAAGTTTATTTGAAACTATACTCGAAGAAGCAAACAACTGAAAAAATTGACGCGTTTGTGTGTGAAAAACGTGCCTTACTCGCTCAGTTACCTGCAAAAAGACATAAGGAAGAAGAACATTTGGACTTTGTTTACGGACTTCTCAATATAACCTACAAAAAGGAGATTGCTCGCTCGGAAGTGAAGACGTTTGCTGAACTTCTGGATCGTGGTCGTCATATTAAGAGTCTGCTCAAGGAAGCTGGTGAGGAAACGACATCAACACAGTCAGAACAGAAGCCGCTCGAGAGATGTTCTTTTTGTGGCAAGAAGGGACATATTTTTGACGTATGTCGCAAAAGGTTGGCAGAACCAAAAGAAACGGTAGTATCTCAAACAGAAAAGACGCCAGTCATCACGTGCTATGGATGTGGAGCACCTGGTGTTTACAGAAGCAATTGCAGTACCTGTAAAACCAAGGAAACGCCACCAAAGCCCGTTGCATTTTATGCCGTACAAAGTAGCTTAAAGGTACAAGCTAAAATACCGACGATAAAGGTAAACATAAATGGAGAAGAAGGCTATGCATACATAGATACTGCTGCCTGTCGCAGTATTGCCAGTATGCAACTGTATAAGACGTTGTTACGTAAGGGAACACAGTTTGATCAACTAGTAACTGACATCAAATTAGCTGATGGAACAGTAAAAACATCAAACTTGTTGATAACGACAACTGACATACGAATTGGAGAACGCACACTACCAATAACATTGTCAGTCATACCAGAAGCTGCTGACAACCGTACGCTGTTAGGTGTCGAATTCCTAGAACAGGCAGGAATCATACTTAATGCACCGGCACGCAGTTGGAATTTTATTGACGAACCACAAACAATATACAACTTCATCCAACTCAACAGTGACGCCATACCAATGAAGGCAATGAAGCGGATGACATTTGAAGTAAAAAAGGAGCCAGTGGAAACAAACACTACTTTATTATATTCTGTCGATCTTCATTTAAATTCCGATGAAGGAACGACACTTACAAAGAATGAGCAAAAGATAATCAATGAATCGTTAATTGAGCACAGCGACATCTTTGAGAAAAACACGGAACCAACTCCATTTACACAACATAGAATCGACACAGGCAATCATCCTCTTATTAGTGTTAAGCCCTATGGATTGTCACCAACAAGGCAAAAGCAACTAAGAGAAAAGCTGGATGATACGATAAATGTTGACGTTATCGAGGAATGCGATTCCCCATGGTCAGCACCTGTAATTCTAGTTCCAAAAGGAGAAACCGCATTTATTCAAAATTTTGCAGAAATTGCAAGGCCACTTACAAACCTAACGAAGAAGAAAATAAGCTGGAAATGGGAAAAAGAGCAACAAGATACATTTCTGAAATTGAAAAATGCCTTGACTACTTCACCAATATTAAAACAGGCAAGTGACGATTTACCCTTTGCTATCAAGACTGATGCCAGCCAGTATGCCATTGGCGCAGCTTTAGTGCAGGGGGAGGGAGAAAACGAGCACCCTGTTGAATACGCAAGTAGACTCTTAACTCAAGCTGAACGCAATTACAGCGTCACAAAAAAGGAAACTTTAGCCATAGTATGGGCTATATCAAGATTTCGTGGTTACATAGAAGGATCACAGTTCACAGCTCCACGACAAGACGGCCCGTATGTTATACTAAAGAAACATGGAACCTCCACTTATGAAATTGCACACTCACAAACTCCAGATAAGCCTATTGGAAAGTATCATTCGTCATCAATAACGAAGTTTGAAAAAAGAGACAACGTGACATCCAAACCAACTTATCCGATACGCCGTAGAGGAAGGCCGCGGAAACAAATTGGTGCTGGTACTCAGTCGGGACGACCATAGAGTACCAGAGGGGGAGAATGTAACACGACGATTTACGCCATCTACCGGATTGTATGCACAACACTATGCCACCCGAGTAGATCGCAACACAAACAAGATCAATCATCGATAAAGACGATAACAGCAATAGTACTTACTAGTGACATCTAACATTCGACATGTGAAGTGTCCGTGACGACAACAAAGGTCACTACTACATACAAGCATGAGATTGAAGACACACACATTAGTCGGTCAAACCGACTATATAAACGGTCACCACGGACACAGTAAATATATATTTATTATAGTAGACACAGTATATATATATTTATTTACTGTGCCACGGAGGAACAATCAGTCGCTACCTAGACGGCTCAGAGGTCGATAGCCCCGCAGTCACCTCTGTTGCCTGAAGCTTGAACTGAGCGGAGGCCACGTCGCCCTCAGGAATAGCATAGCTAGGAGGTTAAGGGATAGGATAGCCCCGCAGTCCATCCCTAAGACCACACATAGGTTTTGTCTAGACCACTTTTGTACCCTAGAACTTAAGTATTGTCTACAGTAAATAAATTCCTAACTGTCATCGTTGGTTTCATTCAACCGCCACCATTATAAGAATCAAATGTTTATTTATTATATTTTATCTCCCAAAGTTAATTTTATTCATAAAATGTTGACCACTTTTCTAACATAAAAACTCTTTGCTAAGATTTAAAAAAGTACCGTTCGTTTTAGACGGAGCATCTTGATAAACCGTGCGCTTTACATTACAATTACGCACAAGTACGTAATGAGATACATTACGATATTGAAATTGGTGCAGTAAGAGACCTTTTACGAGCAAATGTGTTATAAAGCATATTACAGCATTTTGGAATTTTTGACAGAAAAAAATGTAATGTCTGTTTTTGACATCCATTGATCTAGTATGTTATTTGTTGGCACCCATTGACCTAGTAGTGTTATTAAATTCAATTCCATTTAACATTGCACGTGAAATTTTGTATTTTAATTATTATTTACTTATTTACTTTTACTTTTATTTAATTACTTGCTATTTTCTCACCTTTTTTTGTTTAAACATTATTTGAATATTGACGTAGTAAACTTACACTTAATCTTGACATTTATACAGCGTGTAACGGAAGGGGGGTATCAACCCTGAAGGAGGTGAATGTGCTCATGAAACTCAACAACTTTCCCCAAAGAACATAGGTCGAAATATGAAAAAAAAATTTGGCCCTCCCATAGTAAATCAATCAGCTGGTAGTCAGTTTTGTAAGGGAGGGCCAAATTTTTTTTCATATTTCGACCTATGTTCTTTGGGGAAAGTTGTTGAGTTTCATGAGCACATTAACCTCCTTCAGGGTTGATACCCCCCTTCCGTTACACGCTGTATATATTTTTTTATTTTTATTTTTTCAAAATTATTTAATACTACATAATATTATTATGCATTCCATTAATGTAATTATGTTATCAATTTTAATGCCAAGTACCTCTATGAATATTTGTACCTTTCGGGTATAACATAGCGCGCTTGTAATTTTTTTATAACAACTATTTATTGTACCTACCTGTGTTAACAAATGAATAAAATATGTTTTATGACTTACGACTGAAATGCGAGTCGGGTACAGTAGCCCGGGCGGGGAAAATACCCAACGGGAAACCGGAGACGTATTAGATAGTATACACGGTGTACGATATTTAAAACCAGACGGATTTCCAGAAGGTGATATATTCGGATCTGTCTGCATTTTGTTAGGTTCCTGCCGTGCGATTCTGTAAAGAAAGTGAAAGCTTGGGTGAAGTGAGCGTGGGGTGAGCGGTCATTCGCTAGGGATTAACACTATTAAGTGCTCACTTCACTTATGATTTCACGGTGAGATTTTTACAGAATCGACCGGCTGATCTCTTACACATCTTTAGCCCGAAATTGCCCTTTTTCTTCTCTCATCTAATCTCACGTCTGTTTCTGATAAAACTTTGAATCTAAATAAGCTCATAAATAAATGTAAATTACTCATTTTACGTACAATGATGGCAGCTTGAATGATCTTCGCTAATTGATCTGCGTTGATTGTTTGTTTGGCGCCGACTTAAAATGAGTAATTTAAATATATAATGAGTATTAGACTAAAAATTAGACTAAAAGGGTAATTTTTTGCTTTTTAGTTTATTTTTTCGTCGGTTAAATTTTTTGTTAAAACGTTTTAATACTAGATAAAGAAAGAAATAATGTTTTTTGACTGTTTGGTGAAAATGCAATGTGCCTTTTAAATGTCCTTTCAGCTGTTAATTAATAAAATCTTCGTGGCGATTTAGAATTCCAGAAAAAGGGAGTTTTTAACGAGGAAGGGACAATAATATTTTAGCAAACTTCTATGTAATGCGTTGGATGTAGGTAGGTATGTCCGAATCTAGGTAAACTTATATTAGTGTTTTCCTGGATTTCACCAAAGAATAAGCTAGTGGAAAGTGCCACCAGATGTCCTCATCATTACATAAAATAAAAACATCCAACAATTGTCGCAATTACTTATCCTCTCTTCATAAAATTGGTAGCGAACACGTCACCTGCAGGCTATGGTACAAATTCATTGTTATAATTCTCTGTAAAAATGAATAGGGATTTAATTTAGCTGAGAATTTCACAAACATGATATTATAGTAAGTATATTTATTAGGTTGTCTCATAAGTTCTTGCCATATTTTATTATTGTCGAATTTTCTCGTATTTAAATAAATGATAAATGATTTATTTCCTGTAAGTAACCTACTTACAGGAAATAAATCATAATTGACAATATGAAAATATGATTGACATGTAAAAGTGTTTGTACAAACCTTGTACAAACACTTTTACATGTCAATCATATTTTTTTTAAACTAGATGAGGTCGGCGTTTCCTATCTGACTACTCTGAGAAGAAAGGCCGAAACAAACTCAGAGGTCACAGTCTCTTTTAAAGTCCAGACATAATCTTGGTCAGATCATGTGAAGACCCTGTAGATTGGTGTCTGAAGTGGTCTTTTGAGGAAAGAACCACACAGATTGAGTGGACCTGTGCAGTCAGTGCACGCATTCGTCAGTAACCGTGCAGCTCAACTCAGAACTTAAGGAGCTCAACGATTCGACGAGTAATACCAAGGTCAGGACATTTGTGTAGACCGCATAAACCACTCAAAGTGCCAGACCATGATTCAAACGGAAACAATGACAATGATGATCTTCAGTTGTATTCAGCTGAGCGGGTAGAAGGTTTATCGGACGCTATAGCAGATGTAAACCGAGACTTAGATGCTATCAAGAAGTGGTCTGATAGTTTCGGGGTGTCAGTAAACCCCTCAAAGTGTCAGGCCATTGTAATTGGAAGCTCACGCATGATGGGTAGAGTGACGCTTAGCTCTCTTCCTCCCCTTATTTTCAATGGTACCGTCATACCTATCACCCCTACTGTGAAAGATCTCGGTTTGCATCTTGACTCGACACTTAGCTGGCTACGCCAGGTCGCTAGTGTTTGTCAAAGGGTCAATGGTACTCTGCGATCCCTGTATCGTTTGAGAAACTTTTTGCCCGCTAAAACGAAAACGATGCTTGTGCAGACTTTGATTTTCCCTATAATCGACTATGGTGACGTGTGCTACTTTGACTTGAATGCGGTTTTATTGGATAAGCTTGACAGATTGCTCAACAATGGTATCCGGTTCATATTCAATCTTAGGAAATATGACCATGTGTCGAGTTATAGGTCTGAGCTCAAATGGATGTCCATTCGCCAAAGAAGAAATTTGCGCGCTTTAACCACGCTTTTCTCCCTTCTCAACTCTCCTACTCCTCCTTCTTATCTCGTGTCTCACTTCCAATATCTATGTTCTTCTCATGCTAAGAATCTGCGTTCTTCTAACAACCTTCTCCTACTTTGTCCTTCTCATACTTCTGACTTTGTTCATTCTTCCTTTCATATTCAGTCCATTCTTCTTTGGAATGCGCTTCCTCTTGATATCAGGACGGCCACTAGTCGGTATGCATTTAAGCGGAAATTGCAGAGTTATTTTCAAAATAAATAGTGTAGAGTCATCTCAACACCTCTTTTCTTTGAATTTGTATATATTTATATATTATAGATATATATATATACACATAAATATTTATATATTTTAAATATATATTATAAATATATATTATAGTAAATCGTATGTATGTGTTTATAACCTATTTATGTATTTGTCTAGTGTTTTATTTTTTTTTATTTTTATCATCGTCGTGTCAACCAAAGCACCTGCCATCTTATCTCTTCACCACCCTTGGTTGACTGGTAGAGAATGCCTAAGGCATTAAGTCCGCCTTTGTACCTTTTGTGCGAGAAGTTTAAATAAATAAATAAATAAATAAATGACCCAAACTAAAGTGAATTCAAGAAAGTTCTAGATCTTTCTAGTAAGGATGAGTATCTTTTATGGTGAGGGTATAAATAGGCGCGGACGCAACGCAATAATTAGTCTTAAGTGAAAATGGATCAGCGTCAACTGCGAACTATGTAATAATATGTATATAACTACTACTCATATAGCATAATATGCTATATGAGCAGTCTCTTCAACAGAAACGGCTAAAAAGATGACCACTGCATTTGGACCGGGTACTACTAGCGATCGGACTGTTCGTTTCTGGTACAAGCGTTTTGACACCGGTGATATAAGCTGCGAAGATCAACCTCGCCCAGGCCGACCAACCAGCTTCGATGAAGATGCTTGAACTTGAGCTACATCCAGACTATAGTACGCGCGATTTAGAGAAGGCGCTTGGACAATCTCACGCGACTATAGATCGTTATCTCAAATCGATGGGATATCCCCAGCCTGCCTCATTTTGGGAGAAGGGTATTCAAATTTTGCCCAGTAGATGGCTGGCTGTTCTTGATAACGAGGGAGACTATATAATTGATTAAATGTATTTTTTATTAATAAAAAATATTAATAATAATTTGTCTATTAACTGGCAATAATTTATGAGACAACCTAATACTTACCGAATTAATTATGTAAACTCTTTTGTTATAGTGATAAATGAGTTATTTTCTGTAAGTAGGTTTGTACAAACAGTTTCACATGTCATTTTTTTTTAAACCAACTATTTTTCTGTTCTGTTTTTCAGGCTGGAACCCCCCATAGAATATTGCAAACAATACAGGATGAAATTAAAAACTTGCGACAAATCGAAATAGGAAGTGCAGTAACTGTTACATAATCACAATAAACTGTCATTTCCCAAATCTAAATTAATCATCGTCTTAGACAGTGCAAACTAAGTTATTGCTTTCAAGTAGACACGAATTATCGTCGTTTCAGTAATTTTATTTTTCACAGTTATCAAAACAAACAAGAAAATTAAACTATATATTTCTTTAAACAATCCATTCATAGCTGAGTTCAAGCCATGAAGCAAGTTAACAAGGTATTTACCAAATTTTGACTGTTCCTACGAAAAAAAGAGCGCGCGACGACACGTTGTAAATCGCTCTTCTACGCGCACGTACATACGTGCATCTTTTTCCTTAATAACATGCTCTGAATATACTTCATAGTACGCTGAATTAGATATTTTAATTTGTCGCATCTATTCAATTTCATCCTGTATAAGTACATATTTCAACCAATTTAGGAATAACTTAAAAACATAGAAACAAAGGCATAGTTTCCCGGAATAGGGTTATGAAATTTCCTAATTTATTTTCAGTTGGGTCAGAAAAGCAACGAGGGTCGTAGAACTGTCACCAAAACGTCAAGGGAACGGAATCTGTGGCCATGTTTAGGAATTTGTGCGAAGAAATTTTCTCACTCCCATTAATTAAACAAGAACAGATCGGTTAGATAAAGGACTATAAATGTAAATGACGAATAGGTAGGCTCGCTCTGTGGATTGGAATTGTAAATTTCTTATTTGTGCGAGATACGCCACCTATTTGCGACCGGTGAAAAACTCACATAAAATATAGTGTATTTTTCTTTATTTTTCTTATTTGGTAATAAAATATGGCGCACTTAAATTTTGTGATAATTACCTAGTGAGTTTAAGGCGCCACCCCGACCAAAACGCCGCGGAAGCCGTTTTTGTGCAGTTTTTCGAAGCTATCTACTTCTTATTTGAAAGAAATATTAACAAAAAAAAAATACATTAAATTTCTACATAATCTTGAATCCATAATTGTAGTTTTTTTTTTTTTTTAATCAGTATATCTTTAATAAATCTCCTTACAACGAAACTCCAGAAATGAGAAATGGTGATTGATAACATGTATCTCCTCGTAAAGTAAACATTATTTAATTTTGCTACTGACACTAATGGATAGACAATTTAATAATTAACATTTTGGTAGTAAAATTTTTTCCAAAAAACTAAAATTTGATTTTATACAAATTTTATTCTAAAATGTGGGCGCTTTTACTACTGTAACTCATGCGCCCCGTATCGGGATTCAGTGTGCCACAAGCTCTCGAAGGTGAAACCCGTGCCGTTTGTCTCCGCGTCGCCGCGTCGCCGTCGGCTAGCGCTGCCGCAGTATGCGAAAAAGACGCATATCGGCCAAAAACGTAAAGAAAAATAAACCTTACTAAACAAAAAAGGCGCATCCATTAAGGCTCATTTTTCTCCATTCCCTTTCGGCAGATGCGCCCCTTTTACTTAGGGCGGCAGAGCACACTTGCTCGCTTACGTCACATTATCAGTACTGATAATAAAAATTAGTTTTTTTTTTTTTTTGTACTAGTTACGTATTGTGTTATTTAATGCGGAAGGACGCTTTGTGTATTTAGAATTATTGAGTTTTGTGAAAGGACGCTACTCCGCCATCTTGGATTAGCTATCGTTTTCATAGTTTTCGAGGGTGTTAAAGCTGATAGTGAGGTCAAAATGTAAATCCAAGATGGCGGCTCCGAAAATTTCTATATTTTTCGTCATGGGTGTCGTTTTCATAGTTTTCGAGGGTGCTAAAGCTGATAGTTAGGTCAAAATCTAAATCCAAGATGGCGGCTGCGAAAATTTCCATATTTTTCGTCATGGGTGTCGTTTTCATAGTTTTCGAGGGTGCTAAAGCTGATAGTGAGGTCAAAATCTAAATTCAAGATGGCGGCTGCGAAAATTTCTAAATTTTTCGTCATGGGTATCGTTTTCATAGTTTTCGAGGGTGCTAAAGCTGATAGTTAGGTCAAAATCTAAATCCAAGATGGCGGCTGCGAAAATTTCCATATTTTTCGTCATGGGTGTCGTTTTCATAGTTTTCGAGGGTGCTAAAGCTGATAGTGAGGTCAAAATCTAAATCCAAGATGGCGGCTGCGAAAATTTCCATATTTTTCGTCATGGGTATCGTTTTTACAGTTTTCGAGGGTGCTAAAGCTGATAGTGAGGTCAAAATCTAAATCCAAGATGGCGGCTGCGAAAATTTCCATATTTTTCGTCATGGGTGTCGCTTTTATAGTTTTCGAGGGTGCTAAAGCTGATGGTGAGGTCAAAATCTAAATCCAAGATGGCAGCTGCGAAAATTTCTACAGTTTTCGTCATGGGTGTCGTTTTCATAGTTTTCGAGGGCGCAAAAGCTTATAGTTAGGTCAAAATCTAAATCCAAGATGGCGGCTGCGAAAATTTCCATATTTTTCGTCATGGGTGTCGTTTTCATAGTTTTCGAGGGTGCTAAAGCTGATAGTTAGGTCAAAATCTAAATCCAAGATGGCGGCTGCGAAAATTTCCATATTTTTCGTCATGGGTGTCGTTTTCATAGTTTTCGAGGGTGTTAAAGCTGATAGTTAGGTCAAAATCTAAATCCAAGATGGCGGCTGCGAAAACTTCTAAAGTTTTCGTCATGGGTGTCGTTTTCATAGTTTTCGAGGGTGTTAAAGCTGATAGTGAGGTCAAAATGTAAATCCAAGATGGCGGCTCCGAAAATTTCTATATTTTTCGTCATGGGTGTCGTTTTCATAGTTTTCGAGGGTGCTAAAGCTGATAGTTAGGTCAAAATCTAAATCCAAGATGGCGGCTGCGAAAATTTCCATATTTTTCGTCATGGGTGTCGTTTTCATAGTTTTCGAGGGTGCTAAAGCTGATAGTGAGGTCAAAATCTAAATCCAAGATGGCGGCTGCGAAAATTTCCATATTTTTCGTCATGGGTGTCGTTTTTATAGTTTTCGAGGGTGCTAAAGCTGATAGTGAGGTCAAAATCTAAATCCAAGATGGCGGCTGCGAAAATTTCCATATTTTTCGTCATGGGTGTCGTTTTTACAGTTTTCGAGGGTGCTAAAGCTGATAGTGAGGTCAAAATCTAAATCCAAGATGGCGGCTGCGAAAATTTCCATATTTTTCGCCATGCGTGTCGCTTTTATAGTTTTCGAGGGTGCTAAGGCTGATGGTGAGGTCAAAATCTAAATCCAAGATGGCGGCTGCGAAAATTTCTAAAGTTTTCGTCATGGGTGTCGTTTTCATAGTTTTCGAGGGCGCAAAAGCTTATAGTTAGGTCAAAAGCTAAATCCAAGATGGCGGCTGCGAAAATTTCCATATTTTTCGTCATGGGTGTCGTTTTCATAGTTTTCGAGGGTGCTAAAGCTGATAGTTAGGTCAAAATCTAAATCCAAGATGGCGGCTGCGAAAATTTCCATATTTTTCGTCATGGGTGTCGTTTTCATAGTTTTCGAGGGTGCTAAAGCTGATAGTGAGGTCAAAATCTAAATCCAAGATGGCGGCTGCGAAAACTTCTAAAGTTTTCGTCATGGGTGTCGTTTTCATAGTTTTCGAGGGTGTTAAAGCTGATAGTGAGGTCAAAATGTAAATCCAAGATGGCGGCTCCGAAAATTTCTATATTTTTCGTCATGGGTGTCGTTTTCATAGTTTTCGAGGGTGCTAAAGCTGATAGTTCAAAATCTAAATCCAAGATGGCGGCTGCGAAAATTTCCATATTTTTCGTCATGGGTGTCGTTTTCATAGTTTTCGAGGGTGCTAAAGCTGATAGTGAGGTCGAAAACTAAATCCAAGATGGCGGCTGCGAAAATTTCTAAATTTTTCGTCATGGGTGTCGTTTTCATAGTTTTCGAGGGTGCTAAAGCTGATAGTTAGGTCAAAATCTAAATCCAAGATGGCGGCTGCGAAAATTTCCATATTTTTCATCATGGGTGTCATTTTTATAGTTTTCGAGGGTGTTGACGACGATTATGGGATCAAAATCAAAATTCAAACTCAAAACTCAAACTCAAAGCATTTATTTCAAGTAAACCAATTACAGGCACTTTTGAACTGTTAAGGGGTCGGTCAGTCAGAAAGATGAAGCTAGTTGCCCATTCCAAAGCGTAGTAGGTATCTGTGGAGAGGAACGGGCAAGAAACTCCACGGACACTCTTTTAAATCATAATAATTGTTACAAAATTTTGGTTACATCATTCAAGTTGAAATTATACATATTGTGAGAACGATGTAGAAAGACGTGCACGTTAAAAGCGTCCGTACTAAAAAAGATAAAAACAACAAAAACAAAAAAAAAAAATAACAATTGACAAATGAAAATACTTAGATTAAAATAAAAATAAGCCGTGGCGGCTAAGAGATGACCAGTCCCTACTGGCGGCGCCCGTTCACGAACATAACGCATGGATCAGCACCATTTAGCTCAACCATTTTGAAGGGAACTCAATGATCCAACACACACGCCACCACCAGCGAGACATTTGAGTGAACATGACATACCCCCAGCCGCCAGGGCACATTCAAGTCAATGAAAGACGTACCCAGTAAATGGTAGCTTTATAGTTTAGGTGCATAGTGCTCACACGTGTGTTATGCAATTATACAATATTAAGAGATTCAGAGAGAAGAGAAGAATTCAAGATGGTGCCTCCAAAAATTTGCAAATTTTTCAACCAAATTCAAGATGGCGCTTCCAAAAATTTGCAAATTTTTGGAAGCGCCATCTTGAATTTTGATTTTGACCACATAATTGTTGTCAGCGCCCTCGAAAACCATGAAAACGACACCCATGACGAAAAATTTGCAAATTTTTGGAGACGCCATCTTGGATTTGGATTTTGACCCCATAATCGTTGTCAGCGCCCTCGAAAACCATGAAAACGACACCCATGACGAAAAATTTGCAAATTTTTGGAGCCGCCATCTTGAATTTTGATTTTGACCCCATAGTCGTTGTCAGCGCCCTCGAAAACCATGAAAACGACACCCATGACGAAAAATTTGCAAATTTTTGGAAGCGCCATATTGAATTTTGATTTTGACCACATAATCGTTGTCAGCGCCCTCGAAAACCATGAAAACGACACCCATGACGAAAAATTTGCAAATTTTTGGAGCCGCCATCTTGAATTTTGATTTTGACCCCATAATCGTTGTCAGCGCCCCCGAAAACCATGAAAACGACACCCATGACGAAAAATTTCTAAATTTTTGGAGCCGCCATTTTGAATTTTGATTTTGACCCCATAATCGTTGTCAGCACCCTCGAAAACCATGAAAACGACACCCATGACGAAAAATTTGCAAATTTTTGGAGCCGCCATCTTGAATTTTGATTTTGACCACATAATCGTGGTCAGCGCCCTCGAAAACCATGAAAACGACACCCATGACGAAAAATTTGCAAATTTTTGGAGCCGCCATCTTGAATTTTGATTTTGACCCCATAATCGTTGTCAGCGCCCTCGAAAACCATGAAAACGACACCCATGACGAAAATTTTCCAAATTTTTGGAGCCGCCATTTTGAATTTTGATTTTGACCCCATAATCGTTGTCAGCACCCTCGAAAACCATGAAAACGACACCCATGACGAAAAATTTGCAAATTTTTGGAGCCGCCATCTTGAATTTTGATTTTGACCCCATAATTGTTGTCAGCGCCCTCGAAAACCATGAAAACGACACCCATGACGAAAATTTTGCAAATTTTTGGAGGCGCCATCTTGAATTTTGATTTTGACCACATAATCGTGGTCAGCGCCCTCGAAAACCATGAAAACGACACCCATGACGAAAAATTTGCAAATTTTTGGAGCCGCCATCTTGAATTTTGATTTTGACCCCATAATCGTCAGCGCCCTCGAAAACCATGAAAACGACACCCATGACGAAAATTTTGCAAATTTTTGGAGACGCCATCTTGAATTTGGATTTTGACCCCATAATCGTTGTCAGCGCCCTCGAAAACCATGAAAACGACACCCATGACGAAAAATTTGCAAATTTTTGGAGCCGCCATCTTGAATTTTGATTTTGACCCCATAATCGTTGTCAGCGCCCTCGAAAACCATGAAAACGACACCCATGACGAAAAATTTGCAAATTTTTGGAGACGCCATCTTGAATTTGGATTTTGACCCCATTGGATAATCATATAAAATAGTCACATAACGTTTTTCGTTCCAAAAATTAGAAAGTAAGTATTCGTGGACATTCATGACCAACATAGGCGCACTGTTTCTTCATTCATAGAAATAATATTTTTTACTAGTCGCAGTTTCATAGTTCGTAAGTTGTTCGCCAGATGGCCAGTTTTTACGAAGTATTGTAGAGGTGGGGTGCGGCAAAGAGGGAACGAATGCTCAAGGTTATTTGGTCAGGGTCCGGCCTTAAATGGTACAGACGCCAGCACATCAAGCTACCCGAAACTGTCAGATTTTCCCAATCAACTTTGAACCTTATGTTATAGCACTAAAGTAGAAAATCTATTAAAGAAATCTGACAGATTTTAGTAGCTTGATGTGCTGGCGTCTGTACCTAAATAATAACAGCCGCACAAGTTGATCAAAGGTTAAACTACGCTTGCCTAGGTCAGTCCGTAGATGGGGTACCACCCATTTCATAACAACACCATAGTAAAACCCAAGTTTATCTGTTTAATCCGGCTGTTAAAGTTTATTTTTATTTATACATATTTTTTTACCAAATAAGACAATATTTGTTAAAAAAATATGTATATGGCGAACTTAGATTTTGGGATATACTCGTAACACACAATATAATCAGAGAAATATTTTTTTTTATCAAATAGACACACTACGTCAATTTACAGTATTATAGCCATAGACACACTACGTCAATTTACAGTATTATAGCCATTTCATACAACTGTCAAAGACTGACAGTTGCGATTAGAATATATGGGCAATTTAAACTGGTAATAAATTTGCCTAACAATTAATTTCCCTGACTTCACTAGGTAGGTCAAGAGTGTTTGTGTTTTGTTGTTTTGTGTAGTACAGTAGGTACCTACATACCTAGCTAGATAACCTAACGTAGGTACCTATGCCTAAGTAGTACGGGATACTCTTCATTTGCCCCCTTGGGTTGATCAGCCCTCCCCCTCTTAGGCCAGCTTTTGGCCTTGCCTTTGCCTCCCATATTTTTTTATCTCACATGTTCCACAAAGCCAGTGGTTTCCAATCCATGCTAGGTTGAGAACTTCCAAGCTCACTCAACTCTGATACTCCTATTTCTGTGTGGGTGAAGTACTACTACGCTCATGATAGTGATTTAAAAAAAAAATCCCAAATAAAATACCCTAATACAACAGTAAAATTATGAAATTATGAAACTGGAATAAAATACAGCAACTGATTTTTAACCAAACATTTAATTGAAATCACATCGTACACACATACAAGTTACAAATAAAACATAAATAACATTCTTTTAAAAATATCAACTAGTTCAATTCTTTGCAGTTTCAGTCTGTCCGTTTGGATGGGACTCCGTCCGCCGAATTATCTTGCCGTGTAACGTTAGTTATGCTATTGTTCACACCAACAGTTGACATTAAAAACGCTTCCACAATGCCCTCCTTTGTAGCCACGTCTTTTGCACTCATTGAGACAGTTTGAGGTGTAGTCAACAGCGCCCCAGACGCAGCTGCCGATATGCACGTCCGCTTGGACTGCATTCTGCGGAGACGAGACGATCACCAAGAATGCGACGCACACCAACAGAAACATAGACTGGGTGGTTTTCGTCATGTTTACGTTTATGAAGAGAAGATTTGAGCTTTAGTACTACTGCTGCTTCACTGAAGTGACAGAGTTCAACTGATGTTGATGCCAGCATTCTCCTTGTTTATATATACTGGGAAACAGTCGCGCAGATGACACTTGCAGGTTTGGGGTTATCCCAATAGAACGCGTATGTTCGCGACTGTCGTAAAATAGCGCAAACTGTATTCGTACGAGCTCGGGATTCAACGAATATGTATACCTAATCATATTTAGGTTCGGTCATACAGGTGGTAGAGATATAACATCACGCTTGTGATCCCCGAAAGACAGGCAGAGGTGAACCCAGTAGTACCTACACCCACATTTTATCAGTTATTTTTAAGTACTATATACCATGTACCATGTAGATAGGGGGCGGGCCTATTGTCATCAACTGGGCCTCATATTTTCCATGTTATACCGCTGCTATATGCTGTAAATGACGGTCTTCAAATATAATAATAATTATAATTTCATTTATTTCAGGTCTGTGAACCATATAAAAAAAAAAAAATACAAATACAAATCACATAAATTATGTCTCGACTAGCCAAATCCAAATGGTCAGAATTACATCACAAACATTATTTAATTGAATTAAGTCAAAAGTCAATCAATAAAGAAATCAAACCAAAATCAATCAATAAAGAAAGTCAATCTATAAAGAATAAATTAATATGACTCTTCATTTTCAAGCAAAGAAATAGAAAAGTACAACAGCGACGCGTAGCATTGGTTTGGCCTCTCACCTTCTTTGAACATCACGAATCAATGTTTATGAGGATGAAAATTCGTTTGACGCACTGTGGCATGACCACAATAGCGTAGCAATTTGAGGCTAGTCATAAATATGGCAGTAGCCGTTGGTCACGCGTAAATCTGCTCAGTGTGCAACTCCAGATGTCACTTGCACGCTGGACAACATGATATCACTCAGTCACTGCGTTTGATGCTCTCAAGCGTAGTCACCGCATTCTTGGATCCTTCACATATGTTTCAGAATCATGTTACATGTAGCATGTTTCATGTTGCATGTGTTATATGTATTGGAACGTAATGTTGTAATGTCAATCATGTCATTTGTTTTAAATAGGATCCTTCAAAAATGGTTCAGAATCATGTTTCATATTAGCTGATTATATTTTAGTAGAACGATACGATACGCGTCTCCTTTTTAAAGAAATTTGACGCCGGCTGATCGACACTTCACGTGACCAGAGGGCTGGGTCATTCTTTGGCCAAAAAATTAGCATTGCCATTCAACGTGGCAATGCTGCCAGTCTTCTGGGCACGTTTCCGGATGACAGCGATGCGGACGAGTACTTCGACGCCTAAATCCTTTTGTTTTTGTATTTATTTAGGTATATAGTTAGTTAGTTCGTTAGTTTTTTTTTTAAATTTAGTACCTAGTGTAAATTGTCGGAACGATATTAAATTACTTTATACGGTCTTTCACGGAAATGAATGCATTGAAGTTAAGATGAATGTATTACAGCCAAAATGATTAATCTAGACATGAGTAATAAAGATACTATACAGTCATTTTACCTCATGCCCAAATGGGTATGACAAAGTCATTTTACAAATACTCATGTTACTTGGGGTTAGTGGAACACGATTGCTTCTTCCATTCTTCCCTGTCAACCCAGTCATCATAGCTATACATAATGCATACAATACGTATGTATTCAAGACAAAATTATAATTACAAGCCAGAATACATCAAATAATCTAGCTATTTTACAAAATATTTAGACTTTGATTAAGAAATAGGTCAATCAATCAACTCAGCCTATCGCAGTTCACTGCTGGACATCGGCCTCTACAACATCGGCCACAACACCCTGTTTCTTGCCTTCCGCATCCAGTCTACCCCAGCTACCTTCTTTAGGTCGTCCGTCCATCTAGCTGGGGGGCGTCCCACACTACGCTTGCCGATACGCGGTCTCCACTTCAGGACTCGTCTGCTCCACCGGCCATCGGCCCTTCGACAGACATGGCCAGCCCACTACCACTTCAGTTTGCTCATTCTGCAAGCTAGGTCGGTTACTCCGGTTCCGAAATAGGTAAAACTTCTTAAACAAAAAGTCTAAATGAGACATTTATTCGACTTAGGTGAATATACTCACTTAAGTATCTATTCAAAATTAATTTCATATTAGGTGAATTGATTGGTATAACCCCACGTTAAAACTGATTTATGTAATTATCTACACATAATGTTAAGCCATTATGTATAAAATCATTATTTAATCACATACGAGTAGCACTATTTATAGAGAGGTGGGAACATTATAGGTAGGTAATTCAATTCAATTCAATTCAATTTATTTATTGCAGATAATAAAAATCCATAATATTACATAAAAACAATATAAAACGTAACGTGTAATGCTGTGCTTATTGGTAATGGTCACGTGTCTTCAAATGTTTTGGTTCTAGGTCATAGGCCGGTTGGTTTCCTCACGATGTTTTCCTTCACCGATGTGAGAGCAGTGATGATGAAATAATTTATTTTACCGTTTATGTGCACACATATATAAACAGACAAGAAAAAACAGAACAGAAAAATAGGTACCTACAAAGGTGATGCTTATTTCATATGAAATCTCTTCCAGCATACCTGCGATAGGACATTAGATAGAGAGATGTAGACAGCGTGTGAAAGAGTAAAGGAGACAAAAAAAATACATAAAATCGTAATCAATTCTTCACTTAAAAAAACTAAACAATCAATTTATTCACTTAAAAATACTAAACAATCAATTATTCACTTAAAAATACTATGAGAATATACTTACATACTTACATACAAATAAATATATATACATACATACATACAAACATACATACATACTTCTACAAAAAGTAAAGCGCCTCCCTGGATTCGAACGTACGACCTAAAACTCGTAAGTCGCAGCCGTTTCCACTGGGCCAACACTGCTCTCGTCATCACATTGTACAACCAACAATAACAAACACACTGATAAGTTAACGCTTGGTCATAACAAATTACCTAGAGAATTCCCTAAGGAAATTACTTTGGGATTTCCTTAAGGACATTTGAATATTGGCGTGGCTAGCTGACATAATATGGCAAATTATAATAAAAATGTTCTGTGTCTCGTAATGTTAATTATTGTGCATACCTACTCTTTTATAGAATCAAGCTCCAGATTTCATCATCATTTAAATAAAAAACATTCCGTTTTTAATCCTACAATTGTGATCATTAGTTATCCGCTCTTCATATTTTTACCTACCAAATTAATCTTTTATACTCTCTTTGAATAGTATATGATATCTGGATACAGTCTGCGACACAACACCGTTGTACCTATTACTGTAATCTTTGCACAAAACTCAGATCTACGTGAATTTTTGAGGAATCAATGATGTTTGTTTACCATGTAAGATCCCACTCGACTCAGCCTATCGGAGTCCACTGCTGGACATAGGCCTCTCCCAGACTGCGCCACAACACCCTGTCCTCCGCCTTCCGCATCCAGTCTACCCGAGCCACCGTCTTTAGGGCGTCCGTTAGCGCTGCGAGCGCTTACTGTACCGGAACATACAGTGTGAGTCTTTATAAAATGCACATATTAAAAAGGGTGAAAATATAAACAGTTTTATCGACGGAAAGAATGTCAAAAAAAATCTAAAAAAAAATTAAATTTTTAATTTTTTTTACTCTCGTCTGGGTACCCCATGCAAACAAACTGTTCCTACTTTTAAACTAAATGTCATATTAAAACAAAACAAAATTAGTAATGATCTCTAATAATAGGCCAATCTAATAAAGCTATAATTTTTTGAAAAAGAAACCTCATAAATTAATTATTCATGATTTTTGAAGAAAATTTACCATTTTTACCATTTTTTACCATTTTAAAAAATATTTTTTTTGACATTTTTTCCGTCGATAAAATTGTTTATATAAGGTCCCATTAAAATAGGTGGACAAACTTTTACAAATCATTCAGACCACCAAAATAAGGACAATGGTAAAAAAAAAAATAAGAAAAATGCATTAGATACTTTAAAAAAAAAAAATCAGTTAGCGTAAATGCACTAAACATTTTGGTTACCCAATGCATAAACACATCCATGTCTGCTATCTCATAAATTCTGATTCTACGAAATAATGGTCCAGGCGCACGTGGCCATGTCACCACACCCGCCGGTTTCATTGTCCAACTCATGCCATCTCACTCTAACATAGCCCTTCGCCGCGGGGATGCCCGGGGCGAAGGGCCGCTGACGTAAAATATGACAAATTGACAATGACGCCATTTCAGTTTTCGTCGCGCAACCGAGCCAACAGAACATGTTACATGAAAGTCTGCGTGTGTGTTGTTACGTAGTTATCACAATCGACAACAATGCCTTATTACGCGTACAGCAACCAAGAATACTTGGAAATGGTCCTGTGTTATCGTGAGTGCAACGAAAGCTTACGACAAGCCCAAATCCTTTATCAAGAAAGATTTGGAAGGCGGCCGAGCCTCACCATAATCCTGAGAGCAGTACAGCGCCATCGTGAATGTGGCACCTTCATGCCACCAGCGGTTGACGCAGGAAGACCGCGCTATCCGGTGCGCCTTGAAGAAGACGTTTTAGATTTCTTTAGAATACACCCCACGGCGAGCACTGCCGATGCCGGTCGTGTATTCAACGTCAGCGATTTTTACGTGTGGAAGAAGCTCCTTCGTGATAAAGGCCTCCACCCATATCATTGCACTCGTGTGCAAGAACTGAAGAGTGAAGACTACACGCCACGAGTAACATTTTGTAGGTGGCTACTGCAAAAACCCCAACGTCACATTCTCTGGACTGATGAATGTACTTTTACACGTGTTGGGTTATTTAACATACATAATTCCCATTACTGGACAATTACTAACCCAAATAAAGTGAGACCGGACTATTACCAAACACGGTTTAGTGTAAATGTGTGAATACAATAAAGTTTTAGGGCCTGTTTCTTAACCGTTTAAACAATAATACGTACATAGACTTCTTACGTAACGATGTTGAAACAATGTTAGAAGATGTACCCCTGGTAGTCTGGCGTGACCTCTACTTCCAGCATGATGGCGCGCCAGCACACTTCGCTAGAAACGTAAGAGACTATCTCAATTCTCGGTTCGGAGACCGGTGGATTGGTCGGGGTGGTCCTGTCCCGTGGCCTGCTAGGAGCCTGGACTTGACTCCGCTTGATTTTTATTTCTGGGGTCGTGCTAAAGATTTATTGTACGGTGAAAATGGACACTTAATAGCCAGCGTGAATGAGCTATGTACGCGAATCACCCTCGCATTTGAAACAATAAAAAGTGAAAGTGACACTCTTTTAATAGTGCAAACGCGCTCGCAAGTGCATCGCTCAAAACGGTAGGCACGTTCAACAATGAATGTAATTAGGTACCTATCCACCTATCGTCGTAGAGTAAGTAGTATTTATATTCATTATTCTAAATAGGGCTGATTCTAATTTTTAACCATGACTGATTCAGTGTTTTACTGTTATCGAACTTTAAATAAATAAAAAAGATTCTTACATTGTATCCACTGCGCGCTTGTTTGTTTACAACTTTCTGCATTTGCTTTAATACTTTGATAACAGTTCAGCACGCAATTAGACAGTCCAAAGCCTGGTAAAGTGTGATGGGAAATTAGAATCTTTTCTTTTCGTACCTAGAAGGTTCATAATCATGTGTTCAAGGAAAGTTTATTCACCCCCAATAGTAGCCTGTTTTCAAATTGCGCGTAAATACAGAATGATGTTAAGGGTCGGCACTCATTTATGGCGAAGCGCAACGCAGCGCGGTCGTCGCTGACAAACAAATATTGACCTTGCTGCAGTTGACATAAGGTTGAGATTAAATAAACTTCCATTAGCTCGAAAGCGTTTCTAAGCAGAAAAAGGTGCGCGTCTTAGGTTATTTATTTTCGACTTTATTTTAAGGCTCACAATGTTGATTTTTGTTTGACACTGACAACCGCGCTACGCAGCACCTCGCCATATGTGTCGGCCCTAACAGAACAGCTGGCTGCTACCTACTTACGAGCACGGGCGCGGGGCGCGAGTGCAAGTACCTACCCATAAGGATGGGTTTATTCTAGAGTGCCGGCTGTGGTGCCGAACAATTTATTATTTTCGATCAAAATAAAATCACTTTAATCATTGTTTTTTTTGCTTGGATATCTTTGGTTAGACGTACTGAACGCTGTATTAAAATTTGTCCAACTATTTTAATGGGACCTTATATTTTCACCCTTTTTAATATGTGCACTTTATAAAGACTCACACTGTATATGGGGTAGGGGCTAAATATGAAAATAAGAAACAATATTGAATGTTCGCTATTTATGTCAAGAGGACGTGCTCACTTTTACGCACCTATCACATTACTGCCGTGCGATTCTCTAACCATCTCACCGTGAAAGCTTGGGTGAAGTGAGCGTGGAGTGAGCTGTTATTCGCTAGGGATTAACACTATTAAGTGCTCACTTCACTTATGATTTCACGGTGAGATTTTTGCAGAATCGACCGGCTGTTGTGTCTTGAAAACAATCGCAGCATAATAAATTTTGAAAACTAATTCTAAATTCGTTTGAGTGATCGAGATCGAATGCAACCGGCACCCCAATTGCGTAACAGACTTTGAATCACGATCCCAATGATTTTGAGGAAAATTGCTAATCCATTTGCTTCATATGTTCGAAAAATTTGTCTGCTCAACAACTTAAATAACGCAATGAATGTTGTTAAGCAATTACCCCGCTGACCGTATTTTGAACAGTACCATACAGTACCTACTTGTCTGTTTTAGCTGATTTTATAGCGGGCTTTGAGTAATTAATTAGAATATAATTGCCTGGGTGCAGGTGTAGGATATGCTTTATTATTATAAGTATGAAGGTACAATTATAAAGTAAGTAACAGGTTTTGTAGGTCCTACAAACAAAATAAAAGTACCAAATGAAAAAGCCGTTGTACAATAAACTTAACGCCTTTTTAATAGTTCATGACTTTATGCAGTGCAGATATTGGTTTGAATTTCGACGATAATAACTTTGTCATTGGAATGCAGTTTAAATAATCGTGTGTTGATTTAATTGCAAAATAAATAAGTTTCAAGCTCATTATTTTGGGGCTTTCGGGACCTGAACCGCGGTCCCTATCTGATCGCAGAGGGTTTCATTTAGTGTGAATCTCGTTTGTTCGATATTCATTGCTTCGAACACAACAAACGAGTTTCACCCTAGAATAGGACGCCCGTACGTAGATACTCGTACCTAGTACCTACCTACTACAGACAGGGAAATTAATTGTTTATCAAATTGAGACACTACGCCCGTTTACTATATTACAGATAGTTATGATTTGAATATACGGGTAATTTTAGTTGGTAGTCAATTTGCGTAGCAATTAATTTCCCTTAATTCCCCTAACTTTACTAGGTAGTTACTGCCATCAGCAGCAACCGTCAACTAAACAGGTCTCTCACACAGTTCCGCAACATATCGAAACTGTCAAGACAGTGTTTGTGTTTTGTTGTTTAGTACATTAGGCACATGTCTATCTAGATAACCTAACGTAGATACCTTACGGGTAACGGTTATACCTAAGTAGAATAGGGCAGTCCTCCCCCAGCAGCAGCAGCAGCAGGGGGCAGTTTGCCCCCTTGGGTTGATTTTTCCTTATTAAACATATTTATTCTCCCTATGGACCGCAACCTAATTATTTTTTTAAGAAAGCTGAAACTTTTCACGTATTTTAATCGTTCAACCTTTTAAAGTTGAGAACTTCCTAGCTCCCTCAACTCTTATACACCTATTTCTGTGTGGGTGAAGTAATGCTACGATCACGAAAGGGAATTAAAATAAAAAAAAAACAAAACAAATGAAACACCCTCATATTAAACTGGAATAAAATACAGCACATGAATTTACAAAAAACATTTAATTAAAATCACATTGTACACACATGTAAGTTCAACATAAAACATAAGTTACAATTATTTAAAAATATGAACTCTTTCAATTCTTTGCAGTATAAGTCTGTCAATTTGGATGGGATCTGCCGAATTATCTCGCCGTGTAATGTATTTGTTCTATTGTTCGCACCAACAGTTGACATTAGCAAAGCTTCCACAATGTCCTCCTTTGTAGCCACGTCTTTTGCACTCATTGAGACAGTTGGAGACGTAGCCAACGACGCTAAAGACGCAGCCGCCGATACGCACATCCGCTTGGACTGCATTCTGCGGAGACGAAACGATCATCAAGAATGCGACGCACACCAACAGGAACATTGACTGGGTAGTTTTCGTCATGTTTACGTTTATGAAGAGAAGATAATAATATGAACGTTAGTACTACTGAGCTTCACTGAGTTCTACTGATGTCGATGCCGGCATTCTCCAAGTTTATAGGTATATGCTTGGAAACAGTTTACTTGAGTTCACTGGGAACTCGTTTCATGCCCAGTATTTTTAACCCTGCAATAGTTACGCAGATTGCACTAGCAGTGGCATGGTAATACACTCATTTTGAATTTTATTTGTGTAAGAGGAGAGGATTTTTTGGAACCTTCCTCTTATTTTCAGTTTTTGAATAGTAGAGTGTTGTACCTATGGGTGGTTTTATAGTCACGCCGCTAGACGCGCCGCTGAGCAGCGCGCTGTTAACAGCACGCGCTTGAACAGCGGTGCACCGTAAAACGAGATTAGTTCATTAGTACCGCGCGTTTCGCTGCTGTGGGCCAGTCGTGTACAATATGAAGGTTAATATGGTTAGAATACTGGCTATTTACTTTTTATGGAAAAGAAGGCATGTATGAATCATCGGCCGGGTCCCATATACATCTTCTGAATCGAACTTCGTCAATTAGTCGTCCCGTATCGATGTAATTCATTTCGTAATCAAATAGGTACCTACAATACGGCGGGCGGCAGCGCGTCTCATCGGCGTCACACTAAAACGCATACTGGCCGTAGAAGCGAATGAGCGGCGCGCGCTTTGGCAGCGCCGGCGAACAGCGCGCGTTTATTGAACGGCGCTGCTCAAGCGCGTGACTTTGAAACGCAACTACTACCCCCATACATCTACGAACGCGCGCGCTCCAACGGCGCTGCCGAAACGCGTGACAATAAAACCAGCCTATATTAGAGCCAGGAATTTGAGATTAGTTTCAAGTTATAAAACAACAAACTGAATGTCATACTCATCAAAAGCTTGTTAGGACCTTTTTGTGACAAATGGTCCCTCAAATATCAACTTAGAATACATTCGACTAAAGTCGATAGCTGAATGAAGTGGCGTTGGAAAATAAGTATGTGATTATGAACACTGATATTGTGTATTTTTTTTCTCCCACAACCTCAAATGTACTAACCAGCTACAATAAATAACACGAGGAAGTAGATCCGGCAAATAAAATGCACCTGAAATAACAAGTTCAAAGAAAGGCTCATAAAAAGGGGGAGGAAGGTGTCGCAGCGACACTATTGTCCGGAGACAGTAACACGTACACCGAGGCCGTGACTAACTCACCAAGTTTGGGCTAAAACTGTGCAAAGCCCAGAAAGCACTTGAGTGTCATCACAGCCTCGCGTTTCTTTGTCCATTTAGTAGTCCACCCTAAGAAATGGACGTTTTAGCCAGTGATAAAAGGCAACTTTTATTTAGAAGGACTTGAATGTTCTCCAAGCCAACTTTGTTGAGTATTTTTGCCTTCAGAGTAGGCATTTCCTTTGAATGTTTCCTTTTTATTTACGTAAGCACGCAGAGGAAATGGGGAGTTTCATTACGTTTGCCCATAACTCTGAATTTCTTTTGTTCTTAGTGATTTTTATAAGGGCTAGTAAATAAAAATAAATAAATTTATAACCTCGGTTGGATATTGTTAAGTGCGAGAGTAGTTACAAGTGATTTATGAGCTGTGAGACCGAAGTCGTTTGCTATCGACGCGACACGGCATCAATGCTTTTGATTGGATTGAAAAGTTACTCCGTGCGTAAGAGTTTGTTAAAGATATCTTTGCATAATTCTCGCATCAATCAACCAACAGCAATTTTATTGCATAAATTGTTAATTTTGAAGTGAAAACTTCTTTAGCGGCGTTGTACACTTTTTTTTGTAATGGGTAAAAAATGTTAAACTCGCGTCAGGACACGTGACCTGATCGAAAATTCGTAAGATGGATGGAGAGTAGACAGCCGACGCGGCGTAGGAGAGGAAGGCTATTATAGCAGTAGGTATTGAAAATTTTCTACTGAGTGAAGTATCTGGTAGTAACTATTTAGTAATCTGAATTGTATGTCGGTTCGAACCCCGACAGGCGCCTTGCTTGCCTTGCTGCACTGCTCTCAACTGGTCCAGTTGAAAACCAGCGTCAGGCACCAGTTGTCTGGCATTTTTGCTGAACTGGGCCTTTTTGGCGCATCCGTGAGGCACACTTTCCTGTTTAATTTCTTACATCGGACTTTACACTTTTTTATTTGATATTTATTTGTTTTTTATCTGATGTAGGGTAAGTCAGGGAGAGTTGCCTATAGTTTAAAAAAAAAAACATTATTAATTATGTATGTAAGATACTAAATGAAATACACGTAGTTTATTTGAATAACTGTTTATTTATGCCATTCAGATTAAATTTGGAACTATTGTGTAACATATTTTGACTCAAGAATATTATTAAAAAATAAAGTAAAATAGGCATCTCACCCAGGCATGTGGGTGAGTTGCCTATAGATATCAGGGATAGATGCCCACAAATAATTAACACATAATCAGACGTTACACGTTAGGCATTCCGTTGAATCTTCACTGCAGTCTTCATGAAACCACATTTCGCATTGAACACACTGTAACCAGTCGCATTTCTTCTTAGTGGCGTTATAACACTCTCCACACACTGCGCAAATATCTCCGAGAATTTTGTATTCTATGTCCCTTTCTGGTGAACTTCATGAAGAATAATATGATCGCCCTCAATGCTCGAATCATCTGAGTTTTCTTTACGCTTTTTAGCATCTTTTTCTTTTTTAATCCTCTTTGCATACTTTCTATTCGATGGTGGTTTTCTTCTGTATTCATTCGGTATCTAAAAGATAAGAATCTAAGATATGAAGCTAAAATAAGAAGATAACAATCTAGAAAATTAAAAATATTTACTGGGCATCTAACACTGAAACATCATTGGGCATCTCTCCCGATCATTAGGGAGAGATGCCTATCGACTCTGAACGCACCCAAAAGCATTTGCAATACAAAATGGTGGGTTTTCAATCACAATATTAGGTTATGAAACAATTTAATACTATTTACGTGAAGAATTAGGAAAAAAAAAATACTGCAAACTATCTTAAAGATTATATTATTACGTTTTAATCAACTACACTTACCTTATTTTAAGAATAAACACCAAAATATTATTTTAAAATCCTTATTTTGGGAATAAAACACTTCACACTGACATCAACTTTCGACTGACATTAATAAGCATGCGCTTCGGTTCACGCAAATTTTGTATTATATTTTTTAAATTTAGTGGTCATCTATACCGTATAGGCGTCTCTCCCTGACTTACCCTATGTCTCAGGTGTACTGTGTGTCTTATAGTCTGTGCTAAATAAATGTATTTCCTTTCTTTTCTTCTTTTTCTTTCAAAACCGGTGAAGGAAAACATCGTGAGGAAACCGGCATGTCTTAGAACCAAAAATTCTAAGAAATGTGACATTTTTTTTTTTTTTTTGGTATCGGGTTGGAAAATCCTCATGGAGTCCCTCCGCCCTTGGGGAAGGGCGAAGGGGACTGTCAGACTCTTACTGACTAAAAACCAACCCGTGTTCCTCATGTACCCGTGTGTCAGGGGGCGGGTATCGCCGAAGCATTCGTCGCTACCCCCCGACGGGTATTGGCCCGCCAGATGGTCAGGCGGGCCCCGTCACCCACTGCGGCCGTCACCCCGGCCGCAGGACTCCACTATGAGGCGCGCGCGGAACACGACGCCGCCGCCTCGAGGCCTGCTGCTGGTCGGACGACAAGACGCCCCAAGTCTGCCGTCCGCAGGCCGCGCCCTACGGTGGCCGGAAGTCGGCCACCCTACGACGCCCAGTGCGTCTGCTGCGGGAGGGGAGAGAGGAGGCAGCCTCTCTCTCCCTTTCCGCCGCCTCCTTTGCGAGCATAACGGCCTCGCAAAATGTGGCGACGGCACTCCACCCTGACTCGCTTCCGACCATGGTTGACACAACAGCCGGAAGCGAGAGGTTTCCCGCAGCACCTACGGCCGCGACCAAGTCACGGCGCTGCTCGGCCCAGGCTGGGCACTCCGCCAACGTATGCAGCGCCGTATCGTCGCGGCAATCACCACGAGAAATGTGACATCTACCAACCCGCACTGGTCTCGCATGGTGGTCGCCCGTGTCCCAGCAGTGGGAAAATGCTAGGCTGATTTTGCTATTATAATTATTTAATTATTAGCAATACCTGGATAAAAGCATCTTTAAAAACCGGCCAAGCGCGAGTCGGATTCGCGGAAGAAGGGTTCCGTACCATTATCTATAAAATAGGCGTTTTTTGTATGGGAGCCCCCCCCTTATTTATTTTATTATTTTAATTTTATTATTAAAGTAAAAATACAACTGAGTATTGTAACTACTAACTGAGTGAATATTTCAAGTGCCCACCTGTTGCCATTATTGATATCGAACAAAAAAGGGCAAAAAAAATCGCGTTTTTTGTATGGGAGCCCCCCTTAAATATATATTTTATTTTGTTTTTAGTATTTGTTGTTATAGCGGCAACAGAAATACATAATTTGTGAAAATTTCAACTGTCTAGCTATCGCGGTTCTTGAGAAACAGCCTGGTGACAGACAGACGGACAGACGGACGGACAGAGAGACAGCGAAGTCTTAGTAATAGGGTCCCGTTTTTACCCTTTGGGTACGGAACCATAAAAAGGAGCGATTGCCTTTCTGTATACTGCAAAAGCTGAAATGGCTTTTGCCATGCAAGCTAAATGATAAGTTAATCATAGGCATGATGATGCAAGAAGCTGACGCTAAGAAAAGATGACACGAGAACATATGCACATAAACTCACGCCTTCTTCCCGTGGGGTAGGCAGAAAATATAGAACCCCATCTGCTGCCATCATTATAATAATATAATAATAATAAAATTCCACAACTTTCACACAACGCCATCTAGTCCCAAACTAAGCAGAGCTTGTGCTATGAGTACTAGTCAACTGATAGACATACATATACAGGGTTATTTGTAAAACACCTAAAACCTCTTAAGAGGTCATTGTACTCATCATTATGAACAACTTTTACTATAGGACCAAACCTGAAATCGCGAAAAAAAAAACAGTTTTTACAAATAACCCTGTATATTTCTAAATAAATACATATTATAGATAAATTACACCCACACAAAAGAACAAAATGATCGTGCTCATCACACAAACATTTGTCCTTGGTGGGAATCAAACCCACGACCTTTCGTATAGTAGTCAGGGCCACTGACCACTAGACCAACAGGCCTGCCATTATACACTCCTTTTGCCTCATTTACGTTCATGCATCCGCACCCTAATTGCGTAACACACTATCGATATCAAACTGAATATTTAATTTTGAAGGATATTGCTAATCCATTGCTTCATATGTTCGAAAAAATTGTCTGCTCGACAACGTACACAACGCAATGAATGTTGTTGAACTGTCAAAATGAAAGCCATTGCTACTAATAGTCTGTTATGCAATTACCCCGCTGGTCGTACACGTGAACACGAGAACAGTTTAATTTAAAACTGCTGGCACAATGTAATAAACGTGAAGAAACACTTCTCCGTGTTCCATTGAAAAGCATCTGTTTCATAACGGAAACAATTTTGACGACATTTGAATTCAAGATACAGTGTGTTCTAAATGTAAATTTGAAGACATTAAGTGGTACTTTTGGCAAGGCGATTGCGTTGAGTGCATTTTGTTATAACTGTAAAATGGAAGTAGCTTCTGCTGCGTTGCTGGAAAACAGTAAGTGAAGTTACTATTCTCACTATAATTGCTTTGCTTCCATTAACAGTAAAAGATTCAAAGGAAAGATCTCAAAAGGAGATGCCTCTACTTGGATATCTTTTATTCATCTCAATATGCACCGGTTCATTTTTAGGGTTCCGTACCCAAAGGGTAAAACGGGACCCTATTACTAAGATTCCGCTCTCCGTCCGTCCGTCCGTCCATCTGTCACCAGGCTGTACTTATCTCATGAACCGTGATAGTTATTTAGTTGCCGTGATAGTTATGTAGTTATTTAGTTGAAATTTTCACAGATGATGTATTTCTGTTGCCGTTATAACAACAAATTCTAAAAAAACAGAATAAAATAAATACTTAAGGGGGCTCCCATACAACCAATGTGATTTTTTTTGCCGTTTTTATGGATAATGGTACGGAACCCTTCGTGCGCGAATCCGACTCGCACTTGGCCTGTTTTTAGGGTTGCGTACCCAAAAGGTGCCAACGGAACTAAGCCTCTGTTATCCGTCTGTCTGTCAGCAGGTTGTATCTCATGAACCGTAATGGGTAGACCGTTGAAATTTTTACAGAATGTGTATTTATATTGCCGCTGTAACTACAAATAATAAAAATAAATGAAGTAAAAAAAAAATAAGACGTAAAAAAAAGGTTTTTTTAAAACATGTAGTATTTATTAGCTTCGTCGGTGGTACGGAACCTTCGTGTGCGAGTCTGACTCGCACTTGGCCGGATTTTGTTTTTTCTTGAAGAGTGAATAATTTAAGTAATAGCCATGACGTAAAGTAACCTGCCGGTCGATTCTGGAAAAATCTCACCGTTATGATTAAGGTGAAGTGAGCTTAGAGTGAGCTGTGACTCATGCTGATGCTAGGGATTGACACTATTGACGACTCACTCCACGCTCACTTCACCCCAGTTTTCACGGTGAGATGGTTACAGAATCGCACGGCTGTTTACTATCCTAAATGTTAAATAAAACAAATAAATCAAATGCTGTTTGCTGATTTTATAGTGACTACTGCAGTGGGTAATATTATTGATTTAAAGAGTTTTTTTTTTACAATTTGAATTATTTTATTAAGTAGGTATTTACATAGTTTAAAAAGCTAACAGTCTTAAAATAATAATATTTACAAGTATATAAAAAAGGAGTGCAAATAATCAAAGGGCATAAAATAATTCATCCGTATCGTTGTCAATAGGAAACGTACCCAAAAGGCTGGCAGCATTGCCACGTTGTTTGGCAATGCTGATTCTTTGGCCAAAAAATAGGCCAGTCCTCTGGTCAAGTGAAGAGTCGACCAACGGCTTGGCGATGTCTTGAAATACTAGGTGGGCACTCGGACCCCATGACTAGTGTTAAAAAGAAGAATAAAAAAGAATATTTAAAGAATATTTTTTAACACATAATTGCCCCAACAGCGACATAATTGTTTTAAATAATTTGGTAATTGGTTTAACTAATCATGATTAGATTTTTTGATTTTTTTGTTCGACACCAAAAAGAAAAAAAAAATCGCTTGTCTGTTTTCAAATTATCTTATTTTTTACATAGATAAGTAAGGGCTGAGCACAATTATAGGTACTATGAGTAAAATACCTGAAAGTTAATAAAAATGTGAGTGAAGTAAAAATAAAAGTAAAGAGATATGGTACTTCTTCTATATGACGTACACACAGACAAAATGAGCGTAAAGTAACTATAGTGTCAGGATTACATTCGTCTTTTTTTATGTTCCGAATGTTTTTCAATAACAATATTAGATATTGTGATTGCATTGATCATACGTGCACGCGCAGTAACATAGCCTCACAACTATGAACATTGGTCATTAATCCACTTGATCGAATGGATGGGAGTATATTTCAGTTTAATCAAATTAACCTCCGATGTAAAAGTATTGTGCAGAAGTTTTTTTTTTTTTTTTTGTTTTGCCTGTACCTACTGTACCACTGCTGGGCGAAGGTCCAACTACTTGTAGGAACTCTTTTCCCGCGCCACTTCGAACCACCCCTTTGATGGCTCGCTGTAATTCAGAACCAGCCGTGCGATTCTGTAACCATCTAGCCGTGAAAGCTTGGGTGAAGTGAGCGTGGAGTGAGCTGTCATTCGCTAGGGATTAACACTATTAAGTGCTCACTTCCGTTATGCTTTCACGGTGAGATTTTTACAGAATCGACCGGCAGGACAATTTTAGTGTTCTCGATCTGTTTTATTTGAACGACATCATAAAAAAGGCTGCCAAGTTCGGTGGCCGGCGATAAATTGCGATGATTATGAGAGCTACAAAGACCGTTACTGTGCATGAAAGTAGACCGTACTTCCAAAAGTACCTACATTCTTAAACAATTGTACTTTTTTTAGGGATGCCATAAAATGGGCTTAGCAGAAGAAGGCACTGCAATTGTGCTCATTCACACGACCGACACACCTTTACGGCCAAGGCAACTGCAGCCGCCGACACGCGTTGACGGCAGCCGTTGACGCGTGTCGCTCGTGTGTATGCACACTTAGACGCACCACCACCGTAGTTATACTATAGGAATAGTTGTTCCCCTGTTTATAAAATATTATTATATTTGAGGAGCGTCGGAACGAAAACCGATATATCGAATTTACCATATTTTTCACAAATTTAAAAAAAGCTTGTAAGTTTTTTAATGTTACAAAAGTGGAAAATTATAGCATGTCAATTTGCAGTTAAAGTGACATCGATTGATGTGTGAAACTTGACGGAGGGTAGATACTTAATTTAGGGAGATACTTGGCGGACAAGTATGGATATATCGGTTTTTGACGCGATCATATGGATATATCGGTTTTCGACGAAACCAAAATGGATATATCGGTATTGAACTGAATTGAATTTGAACCGACCATTGTTGAATTGTGTAAAACTTAATAAGAATTATCGGTTTTTAATCCAACAACAAGAACATGTTGAATTTAAAAATTTATTTGCCGGTTTTGATTTGACCACAGTATTTACATTTTTTTTTTAAGATGGATGTAACTGTTTTTTAATTGATTTCTTTCCTGAAGGGTGCATAATTAAACATTTTGTAACAGAAAAAAAAATAAAAAAAATAATGTCTTAATTAAGACATATCGGTTTTTGTTCCGACGCTCCTCATTTGTTCTCAACACAACATGTCCGTATGTCAATGGAGTTCGCTTGAAAAGCCCGAGAGGCGAAAGCGCCGGCACTTTTTCAAGACACGAAAAATGCATTTGTGATTCTGTCATAAACGTTTCTTACCGGGGTGCTGTGCAAAAGAATACGGCCGTACGTGATTCAAGCCTTCCGGCTAGCCTATTATGACTGGCTCTGTCAGTTTATAGCCTATTGTTATATGACAGTTGTTAGAGTTATTTGTTTTTAACGCGGTTGTAATTTTAAGTTAATTGTAAAAGTCAGTTTCTTCAGAGGAGCCCGTGGCTAAATAATAACAGTCGCACAGGTTAAGCTACGCTAGCCGCGGTTGGTCTCTGGATGGGTGACCATTTTTACATACCGAGACCCTTCCGTGCCTCGGAAAGCACGTTAAGCCGTTGGTCCCGGCTGTCATTCGTGGATCTTTGACAGTCGTTAAGGGTAGTCAGAAGCCCGAAAGTCTGACATCCAGTCTTACCAAGGGGTATCGTATTACCCAGTAACTGGGTTGTGGAGGTCAGATAAACAGTCGCTCCGTGTAAAATACTGGTATTCAGCTGCATCCGGTTAGACTGGAAGCCGACCCCAACGTAGTTGGGAAAAGGCTAGGCAGATGATGATGATGATGTATAAGTCAGTTTCTTGTTTCTGAAGATATGATGAACCAGAAAAAACGAAGAATATATCATCAATGATATGGGGATGATCAGATGATCTTCTTAAACTGGAAGCTTCTGGCCATTAAATCAGAAAACAAAATTCACTGATCAAATATGCATTGACCAAAATAAAAACGCTAATGCCAGATTTACAGTTTTTGAAGGATTTTATAAATCCAGGCAAGTTTTGAATCCCAATCTATCCTTTAAGAAAGGCGCATACGTCTTCGATGACGCGAAAGTCTAGTAGGATTTCTATCACTTTCCAGCCAAAATGTCGATATTAACTCTCACGTCCAATTTACTTTTTCGTTCCTATGTACTGAGGTACTTGCCTTTATACCACTACTACTACTATTACGTTAATACTAGTATGTTTCTTTTAAGTCCAAGAAGTAAGAACCCATTATGTACCTTATGAAAAGTGCAATGACCCACATGTATGGGACGGACGTCTCGTTCCAACCCAAAATGACCCACATGTGGGTCATGGACAGTGGACGTGACAGTGGACTCCATCGAGACCTCATCATCATCTGCCTAGCCTTTTCCCAACTTTGTTGGGGTCGGCTTCCAGTCTAACGGGATGCAGCTGAATACCAGTACGACTGCCTATTTGACCTCCACAACCCAGTTACTGGACGATACCCCTAGGTAAGACTGGTTGTCAGACTTTCGGGCTTCTGACTACGCGTAACGACTGTCAAAGATCTACGAATGACAGCCGGGACCAATGGTTTAACGTGCTTTCCGAGGCACGGAGGGGTCTCGTATGTAAAGATGGTCACCCATCCACAGACCAACCGCGGCAAGCGTAGCTTAACCTGATCGATCGATCTGTGCGGCTGTTATTATTTTAGCCACGGGCCCCTCAACTCTATCGAGACCTATGATCTAAATTAAACAGCGATTCGCCCCAAAATAAATAAAAATAAAACAGTTGTATTAGAATGAGAAAGTTATGTTAAAATTGAGTGTCCAATTATTAAGTATGTTTAATGGTATCTTCGAGCTGTTAATGTTTTGAGGGTCTAAACAAAAGGCTTAAATTTATTGGGCATGACTTACGGTTTGGGTTCGAATTTCAGACAGGTCTTTAGTGGTTCCACGTGAAGCGAAAATTATGGTAGCACGAAGATATACGGTCGAAATTATGTTAGTTAAGACAAATGTTATTCTTTTGAGGCTAGTTCATAGAGGATCGCTTAACTATTCTGATAATTTGATTGTTATTATTTCTAGCTGTGCTCGCGACTACGTTCGCGTAGATATCGGAAAACAATAATGTCTTAGTTGCTCCTTCTAACATCAGCTATCTGCCAGTGAAAGTCCCTTCAAAATCAGTCCAGCCGTTTTGAAAATTAGCCGGAACCAACAAACAGACAGACAAAAATGAAAAAAGGTGTTTTTTTTTTTATAAATACCGTACACACTGCCATATACATTTAGTAAAAGCAGTTATTTTGACATTGCAAACAGACACTTCAATTTTATTTATTTGTATGTATGTGTAGATAATACTTGTTATCTACACATCCATACAAAAAAATAAAATTGGAGTGATTGTACTTATGTGTAACAACATAAAAATATCTACATGTTATTGTATGTCTAAAGTAAATCTAAAGATATATACTAGAATCAATATATCTCAATAAGGATGTCATCCACAAAACCAAAACTTAGCTGTTTACAACGAAAGCCATCTTCGGCCCAACAACAAGAACCAGCAAGTATATTTATCCAGCACATCTGCGCATCTTTATGAATAGCCCGAAAGTAAGTTGAACGAAAGTCCTATAAAGTATTCTGGCTCTATATTTTGACCCCGATAAATTTCAAGGCACGACTTATTGGTATTAACAGCAGTGCGGATTAGTTTTCGAGACGGCCGGTGACCCTGTGTCTTAAGGGCTGGGTTAATGGGAGCAAACCGGAACAAACGAGGCTCATTCGTCTTGGTAACAGAGCTGCTATTTGGTATTTCACTAGTGCTAAATGGTTTTTGTCCGAGTTTCTGTGCTGGTATGTTTTAGGATGAGATGTTTTTGCGAGGCTCGTTTCATTTGGTAATTAAGAAAGAAATAAACTTGGGTCTGAGAACTCCGTGTAGTTTATCTGCTGTATAGTATAGTATAGTATCGAATGACTCAACCGTATGGAGCAATAAGATCCAGTACGTTTAGTTTAGTAGAATTTCATGTGCGTACAATATTACTGTGTGATATAATTCACATCAGAAGCAGTGCTTACCTAGACAGACTAGTCAAACATCTGTTGGTAGAGATAACATTGCACGATCATAAATTTTGTGACGTCACCGTATCGGATTATTAACAATATTAATTTGGAACATAACAAAGCTAATTATGCGATATTCATAGGATTTACACATTGTGGTGATTAGGTTTTGTCCACATTGCTCATTATTCATAGGGCTGACAGAATTAATAGGTATGTCAGTCATTTTAAAATTAAAATCTTGCAAAATTGATTTAAAAAACTTCGTTTTTTTTTTTCAAAATGATTTTGGATACAATCGCCAAATAAACTGAAATGTCAAGATGTCTTTAAATTTTACGATATCATGCTATAATATGAAGCGAAGACAGTGCCCTTGATGGCATTGCCTAGTGTTTTGCTCTGCGTTAAGTGTTATTTTCTGAGTAAAGAGCAATAAGTGTGATTTTTCATCAGACAGCATGCATCAATCTTTCCAAAGATATTTTTTATTCGGAAAAGTTTTAGGAAAATTTTATACCGAAGTTATAGTAGCCTATATCTAAAATGAAAAAAACCTCAATGTGGAGCCCAGGAGATTAGCTCAGTCAGTAAGCAAATTGGCGCCCAAGTGGGCCATAATGCGTATGCATTTATAAACGTGATGTCATTTCATGAGTGTGTGTTGTTACAGCGAATAGGACTAGACGACCAAATGTTGGATTCTGATAAGTACAAAAACGAGAAAACTGAGGTTTTATTACTTTTACCATGATCCCAGTTGGGCGCCATTTCAATTACTTTATGAAACGTTAAAATACTGGTATTCAGCTGCATCCGGTTAGACTGGAAGCCGACCCCAACATAGTTGGGAAATGGCTAGGCAGACGATGAAACTATTGGAACATGAAAAATATTGTTCTTCAAGTCAGTAAAAACTGAATGCCAGTAAAGGAAAGAGATTTTTCAGGTGCAGATGTTAGAAATCTAGGACCCAACATCGTCTTAGATAAAGAGGCGCTTGAAACTGTGAGTTCGGCAGTTTTTCTGGGAATAACAGTAGATGCCAAACTTCAGTGGGGACCACATATATCGAGCCTAGCAGGAAGGCTCAGTTCGGCTGCCTACGCCGTCAGGAAAGTAAAACAGTACACTGACGTTGATACAGCTCGTTTAGTATATTTTAGTTATTTTCACAGCGTTATGTCCTACGGTATTCTGCTGTGGGGCAAAGCAGCTGATATACAAAATATATTTGTCCTTCAAAAACGAGCTGTTCGAGCAATTTACCAGCTAGGTGCTAGAGTTTCTCTAAGAGATTTTTTTAAAGATATTGGTATTCTCACGGTTGCATCACAATTCATCTTTGCCAACATCTTATATATTAGGCAAAATATACACTTGTATACTAAAAACAGTGATATTCACAATGTTAACACCAGAAATAAGGACAAACTACGTGCTCCCTTTCACCGGCTTCATAAGGTTCATAACTCATTTGTTGGTCTTGGTATAGCCTTTTATAACAAGCTACCCTCTTCTTTGCTAGATTTGCCTTTTAATGCATTTAAAGCTCAAGTAAAATCTAACCTTTGTTCAAAGGCATACTATTCTATCAACGACTACTTAAACGATAAGAATAGTTGGTCGCCCTGATTAACTCAAGACAATGTTTATGTTCTTTCTCCAGAATTAATTTACAAAGAATTACTGATAGGTTATATGAGCTCATTATACAATTGTTTTTTTATTGGGCTATATAAGTCAAATCAGTTTAATTTAATTTTAATTTTATTATTGACATAATCAACCCATTGCAATGTTTTCTAATGAGTTGATTGCAATATGTGGTTAGCTAGTGACCTCGACAATTGATCATATTATTCTTACCTGAGCAACCGGCAGCAAGTTCGTCATGCTCCCTTAGATGTCACTGCTTGCGGTAGCGTCGGGGGTCGGGTTGTCTCCTTCCCTCAAATATGGCGAGGGGGGTAATGGCTGACCTTTGCGTTATGCTCGTGAACGGGTGCTGCTTGTGGTGACTGGTCGTCTTGCTGACCATGGTTTTATCATTGTTATCATTATTAATAACTTGTTTATTTAGTTTCCTTATGGTCCTAGTTTATCATTTATGACTTCAAGCGACAGCTATGTAAACTGAACCCAGCATTGCATAAATATGTTAGCGGTCACGCCCTTTATACCTGGAGGCTTTTATTTAATTTCCATTTATTAATTTTTGCTTGAGTACGTATAGTTTTTTATTGTATTTCTTGGTATATTGGCGTTGCTAGCTGACATATGGCAAATAATTTAATTTAGCGTTCTGTGTCTTGTAATGTTAATTGCTTTGCATACCTTGTATTGTATTCAGTCAAGTATATTTTCTAACTGAACAGACAGCTGTGCTGCTGGGGAGTTTGTTGCGCCACTTCTTCTTCCCATCGAAAGCACTAGGAAGTGGTGAAGGGCGGGCGTTTTGGGGGACTGTCTTTTGTAATTTTGACGTTCGAAAAGTGCTGATTCTCAGCCTAGTTTGAATAAATGACTTTTGATTTTGATTTTGATTTTGATTTAGATGTTAAAAAGTTACAAAAATGAAAATGAATGAGGGTTACTGGAGAAAAATATGGGGAAATTCTACCACCATTGCTATTTCTATCAAATCCATTAATTTGAGAAGTATGGAACATACACACGGTACGTTTTGCGAATTGTTTTTCTCTTATTAGTATTTTGATATAAAGCCTGTAACGCTGAAATGACGAGCTGGGGATATATAGGGATTTATCGCGTGCAATTTATCATCCCTTTTTACTATCCTACATTGTTATTTTTCACATAACATAACGTCAGGCTTATATTATATTGGAAGGCGCAGGCAGAGGTATTTCAAAATAAACCTTTTGTGTCACTAAGTATTTACGGAAAACGATCATAATGGTATGGCATTGACTTGTTCATTATAATACAGATCGGTTGATATAATATCTACTCATTTTTCAGTAGGAGAAGGTAGTCTAGTATTCGTTTTTCAAGTCCTTAAGTGGGTCCCTAACTAATTAGCCTTGAGACTAGTGTCCCCAATTAAATTAGCTAATTCTATTTAACGACACAATT
The DNA here is from genome assembly GCA_949629135.1 of Eremobia ochroleuca. Lineage (NCBI taxonomy): Eukaryota > Metazoa > Arthropoda > Insecta > Lepidoptera > Noctuidae > Eremobia > Eremobia ochroleuca. Next base: position 9,142,881 of record OX451397.1, on the reverse strand, counting down.
TATTCTAAAAGTCAACAAAACCTTTCTGCTCCTAACAAAAACTAACCTAGAAAATTTTCTAGCTCATCAAACGTGTCCCTAGGCGTTGGCGGCTCTAATTAAATTCTGCTAGGCTGTAAATCACGGCTAAGATAACGTTCACACGGTATACGATAGCGCTGACGTACTTAGTCTACGTGACAGTTTACACCTTTGTGGGGTAATCCTTGTTTACCGCGGGTAGTCTTATCATTTAATTATGTTCTTAAAGCTAGACTTATTTGGTATTCGTATTTGGGATTGCGTAGCTCGTGAAGTAGGACACGTATTTTTGTTGGTTAAAATGTAAATAGTTGAGTATCTATAAACATAGATACTCAACTATTTACATTTGAACCTCTATAAATATACAACGTGTAACGTTAAATGCGCAAAACCTGAATATAGTTTGATCAGAATAACGAGCAGAATGAATTGAACTACTTTTTAATATAGGTCACATTTTTCAAAAAATCTTCATTAAAAACGTTGCCGTGTCTATTTATTAATAGGTCAAGCAAGCCAATGTCAGCGCGGCGTAGCGGCCCGGTGACGATTCCTCCCTCGATAAAGCGTCGTCGCAGACGCAAGAAACGATCAGAATGGACAGTAAAACTAAAACAGCACATAAAACCTTTACAATTTTTTAAATTACTTGTTTCCTCTCTGAAATAGGTCAATTAAATTAAAAATGAGTTGGGGTGTCTGAGGTTTTGCGCATTTAACGTTACACGTTGTAGATACTCAACTATTTACATTTTAACCAACAAAAATACGTGCATTTAAATACAATTTTGCATGAATATTGGCAGTTGATTGTTAGTGTTCTGTTGGGTGCTGGCCGGTCGAAGTAGCGGTGCCTGGGGGAGGCTAGACATGGTCCTGCAATAGAGGTCTTTCAGCTGAAATGATGATGATGATGATTGCCAGTTGACGGTTATGATTTTTTCAGATACCATTATCATATCTAAGTACGCACGACGACGTATCAAGTTATATATTTCCAGTCTAAGCTGACTTCTCATTGTTCGAAAAGCCCATACAATGTAAGGTTAGCTAAAACTGGAATTGTATAGCTTGATATGTCGTCGTTTGTACCTATGTTTGGCGGCATGTTTAAGTACTTTGTCAGAAAAATGAATAGTAACGCAAATCAATAAAAAGAAAAAGAGGATAATCAATATCGTACACTTTGATCTTGAACAATAAGGTCGAGTATATTCGCCAAAATAAGAATATGAAAGGAAACTTATTGATGTGTGAAATCTTATCTATGTACTAGTGCTTTTTATTTGAAAATGTTATAACTTTCTTGATCTCTACTCGAGCAAAACGTTTGTTAGCCTATTCGGTATTTACTGACAAAAATCCCAGGTCTAAGGCTCGTAAAAGATTATTTTGGTGAAATGTGGGCGTACGTGGTACTAAGGTACACCTTTGTCTAATCCTTCGGGGAATTACAGGCGTGCTGTTATATGTTATGTGTTAGAATAAAGTGAATTTAAATACCTAAAACTAGTAATTACTTACTAGTCACGCTGAACTCCAGCAGCACTTTGCTAGCTCGAAGAATACGGTTCTTGCAAAATGGAATAACTACTGTTTTCGATTTCCGCCTTCAGGTCGCCGCGGGCAAAAGGTAGAATACAATAAATCATGCAAGAAAATACAACAAAAAATTTAAGGAGTCTCACAAAAGTTCGAGCTTTGTATGTAAGTTAGGTAGTATTAGGTGTATTGACTAGGTTTTCATTTAAAAAGGCTACTATTGATGCAATGTTAACTTTTAACTCACTTAATCAACTAAACTCACTTAAAAGAAAATAATCTTACCATAGTATGTACTTAGCTCCTCTTTTTCGTCGTATTGATGATTCCATATTTTAAATTCTACCATCATCATCTGCCCAGCCCTTTTCCCAACTATGTTGGGATCTTCTTCCAGTTTAACCGGGTGCAGCTGAGTACCGACGCCGCGGAGCACGGAGCGACTGCCTATCTGACCTCCACGGCCCAGTTACTGGGTAATACGAAATCCCTTGGTAAGATTGGTTGTCAGAGTTTCGGGCTTCTAACGAACCGTAACGACTGTCAAAGATCCACGAATGACAGCCGGAACCAATAGCTTAACGTGCTTTCCGAGGCATGGAGGGGTCTCGTTATGTAAAGCTGGTCATCCATCCACGGGAAAACCGTGGCAAGCGTAGTTTAACCTGATCGATCGACCCGTGCGGCTGTTAATACTCACAAGTCCCTCTCATTAAAAAATAAAACAATAATAATTGATTTTAAACTCTACCAGTCTCTAAAATATACCTACATATACTATTCAATTAATTTCAGTTTCAGTGGTAGAATTATTTCCACTAAAATAAACTTTACAGGAAATTCACACAAATAAACTTACGTCTTCTTTCCATGCGGGTATGTAGAAACTAGTGAACGCCACCTGGTACAATCCTTACATACCCCTTTTGCTTCATTTACGTTCATACACCTAGTCATACACGCATCTGACCTTTCTGAAGAGCATCACCAAACATCATCTGCCTAGCCTTTGGGCCCAATTATGTTGGGGTCGGCCTCCAGTCTGACCAGATGCAGCTGAGTACCAGTATTCTACATGGAGCGACTGCCTATCTGACCTCCATATTACTGGGTAACACGATCACAATAACAAAGAACACCACAAATAAGGTCAGAAAAACTTTTTTTAATAAACAATTGAATAGTAACCTATTACGAGTACAACACATTCAGTTCCTATTTAATTTTACCTGGGACTGTCCAAAAACCAAATAATTAGAAAACAGATTGCTCTTAAGTAGAATAACAGCGAATAATAGTTTTAGTCGCCCTAAGCGGTTTACAAACTACAATGTAAACACTCGTATTACATCGTGTTTCACAGAACTCATACCCATTCAGTAAAACAAAACTGAATTTGGTAAAATATACAAAGGCAATGTTGAAAGGCCGTGTTTAAAGTTGCAAGCACGGTGTTGGAAACTCTACGATTGTGGGACCGTACGTAGGGACCAGTCCCGGCCACGGACGGCGCGCCTGTGGGTAATTGCTTAGCACAACGCCTGTTGTAAACTGGTAATTATCAAAATTATCTTGTTTGTTTAACGTTATTTCATATTTACGTATGCTTACAGTTTGACTAAAGAGCGTATAACGGAAAAAGGTTTTTTTTTGTAGCTTTGTTTAGAGAATTGGAATTTAGTCGGTGCTTTGTGCCAGGAAATTCTGTTTCAGATTTTTGTGGTTCGAAATTGAAATAAATGGGATGCCGGTTTGAAAGTTATGCAAATCATTTTTAAAAGCAACGTATTCGTAAAGGTGGATAAAAAAAATGATGTATATGATTAATTGGGGCTCCCGGGAAATTCATATCTTTTTTTCTATTGCTTAATGGGTCCGCTCTTGACCTCGATCTCTCTGATGGAAAGCGATGGATGAGGTCTATGATAGAACGAGCATGCCCAGAAGATGCCTAAGGCACTGGAACTCCCAGGCATTGACGAAACACAGCAGGCTGCTTGACGCCGGACTCCGGCGGGAGGGTGGTCGCAAACCAGGCGGGCGTTAGCCCTACCACCGCAAGGGAAGAATTGGCCAGTAAAATAAGGTATTCGGTGTAACTGTCCAGGATGCGCTGAGCGCTCGGTTCAGTTGAGTAACTGGCAGAACAAACTGCACACACGAGGAGGCTTCTTCACGCATTCCAAAAAAAAATGTTTGAAAAGAATGCCAAAAAGGCACGAATCAAAACGAAATGAAGTAGGTTCCAATTTTATTTTAGATTATTCAATAAATAGAAACGTGAGTTGAGACAATCGGCTATTTTCGTCGGGAAAATGACCTCCGAACTCAATGTTATCTTGCTCTAAGAATATTCAGTACCGATTAGTGCAACAAACACAAAAATGACTGCCAACAAAATAACTCATAGCTTTGATGCTTAAGTAGATTTCCAAAGTCATTTATAATTAGCTTTTGTCCGCGGTTTCACGTGGATGTCGCTTTATAGGTATAAAAAGTATTCACTTTGTTAATCTAGGTTATAAACTATGTGTGTGCCAAATTTTATCCAAATCTGTTCAGCCGTTTGTGGGTGATTGAGCAACAAATATCCAAACATAATCCAAATGTCTGACGGCACGGTTGGCGCAGTGGTTAAGCGATTGACTGCTGCGCTGCGTGTCGCGGGTTCGATTCCCGCACGGAACAAATATTTGTATGACCTACAAGTAGTTGTTCTGGGTCTGGCTGTTTGTGTATGTGAGCTTAAATGTTTGTAAATGCACCCACAATACAGGAGAAATTCCTAGTGTGGGGCAACGTTTAAAAAAAAAAAAAACATACAAACTTTCACATTTATAACAGGGTGTAGTTTTTCTCTTTATTTTATATTGGTCCCAATAATTACTGAAGGTTAGATAATAAATTTTAAATAAGATGACAGAACAAAAACATAAAAATTTAGAGCTAGAACTTTGAAGCACTATTCAACTCAGCTAGGCAGCTCACTGATAATTTGCATAACTAACTTTTTGCTGTGCTCAATAGAAATTTATACTCGCCTGAACAAATTGAATTATGTATACTGTGTATATGAGTATCTAGTTCAACATATTTAATACCTACGTTTACCAACCGCATTAGAACAAGTTTGCGAACAAAATATATTTTACCTACTGAAAGTGTTTGTGAATGAAAATATATTAATCACTGGATGAGCTTCTTATACTAAATGAAGTGAAAAAAAACTGATAAAATTAAAATATAGTAACCTAACCTAACTAAAACAGTTAATTTTTTTATGAAAGAGGATAAAAATATATGCACTGGATAAACTTCTACTAAATTAACTAGATAATAAACTATTCAAATAATAAATAAAATATTTCAGTCACGGTGGCCAATCTCAACGGAGATTAGCCAGGTATGCAGGAGATAATGGCGCCGATTCCTTTGTTCGCAAACTAAATTAAATGTAAGTTCAATGCATCTTTTTCTTTCAATTTCATTAAGAAAAGGACAGAAGATAAATATTAGATTACACACACACACACACACACACACACACACACACACACACACACACACACACACACACACATACATACACACACACACACACACACACACACACACACACACACACACACACACACACACACGCACACGCACACATACACAGAACACACACACACACACACACACACACACACACACATATCTCACTCACACATACTACAACACCCATAATATGTGTATACGACACTACACCACTGCATGCAAATTCTTCTTCTTTTTTTAGAGTTTGTTTAATATGTTTACTATAAAATAAAATCTTTTGTCCTGTTCCTATCGTTAAGTCTGGAACATATTGTTATCTTTATCCTAAGACGAGTGTTGATAGTTGCGACACAGTTTTAACTTTTGCAGCTATCATCGTTTTCATTTGTTGCAAGTACCAACTGTATCTATGTTCCGAAATAAAGCTTATTATTATTATTATTATTATTATTAGAATAGTCCTGTCAAATTAAGATACTCCTTATACAAGTTTAGACGGGATTACAAATTGGCTACTAAAAATACGTCAATTTACATCAGGCGATGATTAATTTGACAGGAGAAAGAAAAAGATGCACTGAACTTAAATTTAGTTTAGTTTGAGAACAAGGGATACGGCGCCATTATGGTGCACAAGTGTATGCACAAACACAGGTGTACTCTCTGTTCCTTTACTCTCATAGCCTGATGGGACGGCAATCCGATACGACCGGGGAGACATCAAGCGCAGAACCAACGGCTTTACGTGATTTCCGAGGCACTGGGGAATTAAACCGCCAACTTCCAAACTCCGGGCTGTTAATAAGAAATTCCTAATGGGAAACCCAATAACACTTTGCCCGACTTGGGAATCGAACCCAGGACCCCAAGCTCAGCAGTTGCACTTGCAACCACGAAGGGCAACGGGGCAGTAAACTATTAACAGCCTCACCGCGGGCGTGACGGTTGTTTCATTCATTTTTCAAAAAGAGCGCAAAGTGAGCTTAAAGAAGCTTTCACATAAAAAAAAAAGTTCGACTCACAAGATTCGCGAATGAATTGTGACCCCTTCGTGCCCCAGAGTAGGTACACGGTACATCGTAACTCCCGGTTGTCATACGAATACCTATAATGATCGTTACCGGTAATCAGAATCGCCGAACATTCTGATAACCTTAGGATATCAGCATTTCCAAGTAATTGGGTTTCGAAGTTCAGGATTTACTTGACATTTAGCGGGATTCGATTTGGTTTATAAACTCATCCTATTATCGGTTTACAGAGCAATAGGTAGAGGGTCAGTGTGAGTGTGTGTGATAATGCGTTTTATAATTTCCTACGTGACGATATTATCGTTGGCGTCCACGTCAACGATACGCATGTTATAGTTATACAACATTATTTTTAGATATGGCAAACCCGAAACACGTGTCTAGTATATATTTTTATGTAAAGAATCTATGTACAAAATTTCAAAACTGTATCATGAAAAATCACGAAGTTATAAGATTGTTATGTCACCTGATTGTCCGTACAAAAAGTTGGTTACCACTTAACACGCGCCGCCGGACGACCGGCTGTGACCTGTGTTGTGCGCATATGATTGCGGATATGTACTTAGTGTCGCTCGGTATCCAACTTGTTACCACTTTCACATATTTCTGCGAGAAAATATAACATGGTGTAAAAATTATTGGAATCGATTCAGTTACTTATTCTGAACCAACTATACTCAGGTTTGAAGTATACTAAAAATAATGTTGTATACTGGTATGAATGGCTTTCATGCCGTCATTCGCAAAAAAACGGCATCCTTGATCTGCAGAATGCGTGCCAGCCGCAATAAAATCCTGATGACTGTAGCGGACCCGATCTCATCCTCACTGTGGAGGTCCTTACCTTAGTTCGCAGAATCATTTAATTATTAATTTTTTGTAGTTTCATTTTTCACCTATGGATTGTAAATATCCGAAATAAAGAATATTTTATTTTATTTATAATGATATCGTGGACGGAAATTTAAAAGCATTGCATATTGAGCCTATAATGTTCCCACTGCTGGGACACAGGCTTCGTCTCTGTGAGAGGGGGCCACGCGGGCCCAGTGCGGGTAGATGTCATGTTTTGTTCGAACTTTTGGTTCTAGGACATGCCATGCCGGTTTCCTCACGATGTTTTCTTTACCGTTTTGAGAGCAGTGGTGTTGACATAAATTACATAAAGTAAAGCGCCTGGCTGGGTTCGAACCCACGACCTACACCGTAAGTCGGGGCCATAACGACGTGGACACCACTGCTGCATAATTATCTCGAAAAAACCTCACGAACAAACATTTGAAGCATAGCAAAGGTGCCGATTTGTGTAGTACACGCGAATTATACACAAACGTCGCCGATTTGTTTCATTTCACTAAGACCACAAAAATTGTCACTGTGCTATTGTTCGGTTGAACAGCCCTGTCTCGGGATCCGAGAGCGAGTGATTACTTATATTTTTTTCTTGATTTTTATTATATATTTCATTTCCCCACTCCCACTAGTACATGAAAATACCTCAGGGCTGCTAAGTACAGCGACAAGACTCACTGAGAAAAAATATATTAGTACGTTTTACAGTTTTACAACACGGTTCTAAACCTAATGCCCAGAACACTGCTCGCGGGCTCACTTTAGCGCCTCCTCCTCGCGGGTCCACCAGCTATATGTATGACAGCATGGAATATGAGATCTATGAAAACTGAGTGGACTCGAATGTGTTAAGGTAGGTTTTGGTACCTTGAGTATGACAGATGATACCTTACCTCCACTAGGGAAAATTGATATTCATGTAATTTTTTCACAAATTTTAATTGTGAATGTCACTGATAGAGGCGGAGTTGACATCAAGTGGAGTTTAGGAAATGGCTTAGAATATGGGTGTTAGAAGTCACAAAATGGTTTTTAAATACACACATCAACACGGTCTAGAGATATTTTTAATAAAACGAATTACTATCAATCTGTTAATTATTTATATGACATGTATATATTTAAAATATACGTTATTTAATATTCTATCATTTTTTAATAATGGTTAAGGTACTAACATTAAAATTTCAGGATTTTATGGAAAAAAAATGAAGCATAGACGGAAACCGTATATGAATTAACTTTTAATTTGTGAGTAAAAACTGAAAAAAATAGAAAAATCATTTAATTTGTGTTTATAAACTTGAAGTTAGTAGTCTGAGAAAGCGCCCATGATGTTCATAACACATCAGCAACGATTCGGCATGCTCAGAACAAGGTTATCAATGTCTTGCTGCGGAATATTGTCCCATGTCCTTCTGAGGTGCGCAAAAAGTTGATCTTCTGTAGCCAGATTTTCAGGAACTTCCTTCAGAGCTCTTCTTTGCAGCATATCCCACGCATGCTCAATGGGATTTAGATCTGGCGATTGAGCAGGTCAGTCTAAGGCCCTAACATTGTGTGTATGTAACCAAGCTGCTACCGTTCTCGCCGTGTGTGCCCGGGCATTGTAGTGCATGAGCAGGAAATCTTGCCCCATTTGTGTTCTGTGGGGCAAGATTACGGGCCCCAGCACCTGTTGGACGTATCGTTCTGCCGTCATATTGCCCCGCACCTAAACGAGATCGGTCCGTCCTCCAAGACAAATTCCTGCCCAAACCATAATTGTTCCTCCTTGGTATGGGTGAACTTCCTGAGGGTTCTGGAGACGGCTCCATCGTCCAGAAACTCGCCAAACACGCGTCCTTCGTGAATCTGGATGGAAGCCGAACCTGGATTTATCCGTGAACAGCACATTGGACCATTGCTCACGGCCCCAGTCCACGTGGTTCCGAACCCATTCTAATCGTCGTCCACGATTGCCTCTCCGTAAAGATGGGACCCGGAGTGGTCTACGAGAGCGTAGATTGCTTTCATGCAGTCGCCTTCTTACAGTTTGGTCACTCACAGGCACTTGGTGTTCCACTCGCAGCCTTTGGACCAATTGAGTCGCCGTTGCATTTGGTTGAGCTCGCGCAGTAATTTGCAAAAATCGGTCTTGTCTGGGGGTAGTGATGCGACTTGGCCCCCGGTGCCTCTCCGCTACTTCACCTGTGGCACGATAGTGTGTCCACAATCTTGAAATTACATTTTGGTGGGTCCCTATGGCCTCAGCAACATTACGCCGAACAGACCCAGCTTCCAGCATTCCCACAGCTCGTAACATCTCCGCCCTCGTCAAATGTCGGCGTTGCATGGCTACAATACCTCAATTTTAACTTTATCTTTCGTTTAAAAATGAAAAAAAAACTGTAACTAAACGTAATTCGTATTGTTTTCTAAATTTCGCACAAATGAAAATTCCCTCTCCTACACATCAAGACATTTTTATGCCACCAAAACAAAAGAATTTTCAAAAATTTGAATTTGGAATTAGTCTGACATAAATTACAAACAAATCGGTGTATAAAAGATTCCAATGCGGCCAGTACTTTTCGAGTTATTTAATTGAGTATGAAATATCCCTAGACCGTGTTGATGTGTGTATAAGATTAGGAAGTAAAAGTTGCGCATTAGAATATTCCCGAAACATAGTTCGAGCATTTTATTAAAAAGCGATCTACACGAAACTTTTAGTTGGAATACGAGCAAAATCACTTACAGAATACAATTTCTGTAGACATATTCAGATGTATCGTATGCTATACTCCGCGTTATTTTGAACTTGAAAAAAAAGAAACTTTTTCATTTTCATACTTTCCGAACGTGTCATCGAACCCACAGGCAGCATTTCCTTTACCTGACATCTTAACCATTAGGCGGAGGCGGTGAAATGTCGGCAACAGTAATATTTTACGTCGAAAACCTTTTAAATCGTAAACATCAACGCCTTGTTGGAAGAAAAACCAACTTGTGGGCGAAGCGAGTAATGAAGTTTTAAGATTTATGTTTTTTACCAAGTGCTACTTACTAAATTGAGCCGTAGCCTGCCGTACCTCGAGATAAATGTATGTATGCTTAACTTTCGACGATGAATATTATGAAATATTCGTCACTTCTAGCTTAACTTTTTTCCTTTAAAGTATCACGTTATTAAAGAATACAATCAAGAAGGATGTAGTAGAAGTTCTACTTACGTGCGGGTTGGTAGACGACTTCCCTTGGAAGTTCTATTTACAAAGGAAAATTAGTATTTTGTGTTTTGTTTCCGTATGGTCATTGTGCACCTAGTAGAGTAAGCTACGCAGTTACGTGCCAAATTAACACGAGAGCCAAGACTGCTACAAGGATTATTACAAACAAAGAAAAAACTAGCACGTTGGGAACATTCATAGTATAGCGTAATCAAGGTTAAAATTCTAAAAAGCTGCAATTTTATATGCTTGCAACTAATTTCTTTGCGACTAAAAGCTTACCTGTTTAGGGGGGTATATCCGTGGGTTAACTTTATTAACGTGCAGATGTTGACGGCGGTCGAATCTCTCAATGAAATTACCTCGTCGCGTCGCACAGTGTCCGATAAGTGCTTTGTAGCTGGAAAAAGTTTGTATGGAAATTTTTATATGGAAGTTTCATTAAAATGTTCACGTTAATTTTACAGGTAAAATAAATTAGTTATTTGTATTTGTGCAGGTTAGTAACCTTGGACTTTTAGGTACTTTTCATGCCAAAATGTGCCTTTAGAAGTTTTCAGACAAGTCTTCATCATCATCTCAGCCGAAAGACGCCTACTGCTGGACGTAGATTGCCTCTAACCATCGTTTTGCATTTTTCGCATCAGTTATAATAATAATAATAATAATGTTTATTTCCAGTAAAATGTTCACAAAGGTTACAATAACAGTAATATGCTACAACATAAAGTGTATTGCGTATTATCTCCTGGCCCCCAAACTAGGTTTATGGCCTGTGACTTGGGGACCAGTGATTCCATAAGTGTAGACACATGATCAAAATGTTTTATTAAAACTGTTTTCACCAGTAACATGGTTAACATAACATAACAATAACAATATAATATTATTAATTATGTGTAAAGAAAAAAAAAAAAATCATACGAGTATTTAGTTACATAACTTTTATCAAACAAAAATAATCTGAGATTTTTTATTTTATTTTATTTATTTGGGACAGAAAACAGTTATACATTACAGTATTTACAACAAGTAGTTGTATTACAGTCGAAAAAACGTATAACCCACACTATTGTCCACGAAGTGACATCTGAGTATGATAACGAACGCATGTTAAATGAGAGAGAAGGAAAGAAAAAGTACATAGGTAGGTATTTAGAAGAAAATCTATATACTGACGAGTTGAATGAAGCTGATTGATTTTGCCTGAAAATGCATCCACAGTGCGTCTGTGTGCACTCTACTTCGAAGCCGGCGTGTTAGGAACGTATGACCTAGCTAATCTGTCTGCCTGTCAGTTGTCTGGATAATTTGCTGCCTGGCTTCAATTCAATTTGGAAGTACTAATATTACTGTAGTTGGATTTATATCATGTGTCAAACAGACTTTGAGTTTAGATAACAATAGAACTGAAGAGTTGCAGAATAGTGGAATGGAAGAATATGAAGTCCTAGCAATACAATATTAGAAGACGATTGAATGGACGATGAAGATTACACTTTTGAGATTGTATCAAGAAGTCATGTATTGTAGCTCATTGTGTGTCTTGTGGACGTGTTGCAATTTGAATTAGTTCAGGCGTTTGAAGTGAATTATGGAGGTTTTTAGACACATACAAAATTGTGAGTTTACTTACGTTTTTCCAAAAGTGCTCAGTACGGGTTTGCGTTGCAGGTGTGTCAGCCGAGCACACAGGTTTTTTCCGGGGTAATTTTATGCAAGCCTGCCTGCAATCTAAAAACGTAAGACTCTAAAAATGAACTCCCATTGAACATTGTTTGTCAAACTAACTCACCATTTTACGTTCCTAAAATATTTATCGTTCAAAAGCCAATAAACTTTCACAAAAATTATAAAGGCATACAATAAAAATAAATTACGACGATGTCATCGCGCCGAGTCAATTTTTTGATGCATATGAAGCAATAAAATTATTCAGGAGAGCTGGCACACGGAGTAAGCGGGGCTTACGGGCGCAAACATTGTTACCTGCATCCAATTAGTTCGGCGGAGCTAAATTGTAAATCTGTGTGACATATATCGCACGAGTTTTATGCTCCGCGAGTTATATTTACTGATGACAAGAGAGACATGTCATCTTAATTAATTATGGTACTCGTAAAGGGAACATCATTATTAATTAGCCAGTTTATTAGACGACTGCAAATATTCTTGTTTTATTAGGTTAGCTCGCAATTTCGTTTCTTGACATTGCTTTTGTACTATTTGTTTCAAGATGTTCGTGTCATTTCAAGGATGGGTCTTTTTTGACTATTGTAAGCAATGATATTAGAAGTAAAAATACGTGGATAGGTTACCTACCCAACATTCGGTATCCAAAAAACGGCAAAATGTCCCACTATTAGATGACGATGACACGTGGAAGTAGGACGGCATGTTGTAATTATCGGGAGCGAAAAAGAGACAAGACTAAAAGACTTGGCCAATAGCCAAGTTTTGACATGCCACTTGCGGATCTACATCTTTTTATTTATATGATAATATCATTGGTTTTAAGATGCACCAAGATGTTATGTTCTTTGAGATAATATACACTCTGAAAGTAGGTATTCCATTTGTAAAATTGAAAGTCATATTGTACAACGTCAGATGAGATGAAAAGATACATCTAGATCTATTTCTTTTTCATCTCATATTCTTAATGTACCACCAGAAATCAGGAAAAGTAGGTTAAAATAACATGTACAGCAAATACGCTCACAAAATTAAATATGAGAGCAAAGTCAATAATTACGTAAGTAACGTTTTTATGAATTGGCGTTGAAACTCGTGCTTTGAGCCGTCAGAAAGGCATCAAATCGGTTGAACGATAGCATGGATTTCGAGCGTGGTATCCTGGGTTCAGTTCCTAAGTAAGAGTGCCATTGTTTACCCGTGTTTGTCTTGGGCTACACTGAAAAAGAATCCACACGTCACTTACATTTCTTTATAAAGTCGCCTCACGTGTTCGTCTGTGTGACCGCGTTGAATTTCTAAACCGATTTTGATGCGGTTTTCACCACAGTTTAGTGAATTTGACACTTTTGTAGAGGTTTATTTGTGTTATTTTTTTTTCATTCATTCAGCTGAAAGGCGTGTCACCTGCTGGATATAGGCCTCCCCACGCACCACCGCCACTACCGCCACATTGACCGGTTTTGTGCTTTCCGCATTCAGCGGATTCCTGCGGCCTTCACAAGGTCATCGTTCAACTTTGTGTGAGGCCTTCCAACACTACGTCTTCCGGTACGCGGTCGCTACCTACTCCAGAACCTTTCGGCCCCATCGGCCATCTGTTCTGCGAGCAATGTGCCCTGCCCGCTGCCACTTAAGTTTGCCAATTCTTTATTTGTGTAACACATATAAATTGAAATGGTTATATAACAAAGAAATCTCGATGTTTTTTCAAGTTGTAAAATCCGTGCCAAACAGGGTCTCTAGTAATACTTAAATCGACGACCGGTGCACTAAGGGCACGTTGCTCACGTGGTTATTACGGCATAACCTATTCTCATAGCTCGTGCTGCAACGGCAAAATTTCAATTCTCGCCCATCCCATCCACGCCTCGCCTCACCGGTGTAAAGCCACCTGAAGATTTCGAAGACGATAACATCACGCTTTATTTCCCCGAAGGGTCGGGCAGAGGTGTATATTACACCCACACACTCTATAGTAAATGCACATTTCATCAGTTTAAGCGCCGCGTAATAAGGGGCGAGCTCAGTGGCATCAACCAGGCATAAATCCAGATACTCAATCCTGCTACTGAGACATTCCAGATAAAAAACCCAATAACACTTTGACCGACCTCATGCACAACTAGTGCTTGCGACCATTACATCAACGAGGCAGTCTGTACAGCAGTGCGATTCTGTAACCATCTCACCGTGAAAATTTAGGTGAAGTGAGCGTGGAGTGAGCTGTCAGTGTCATCCCACCAGCAGTGCGATTCTGTAACCATCTCACCGTGAAAACTTAGGTGAAGTGAGAGTGGAGTGAGCTGTCAGTGTCAACCCACCAGCAGTGCGATCCTGTACCCATCTCACCATGAAAACTTAGGTGAAGTGAGCGTGGAGTGAGATATCAGTGTCATCCCATCTGATACTAGGGATTGAGCAAGCATACATTTGCAATGATACGAATAATTTTTTTAACCGCACAAAATAGTAATGTTTTGACAATTATTATACCAATGATAACTACTATAGGCGCCGCGCAGCTACCTCAGACAACGTCTCAGTTAAGCGGTCGGCCTAAATTATTAATGACAATTCAAAAAGTATAGGCAATATCACTACCATCCTTACTATAATTATAAATTTTTACTATATGATAATATCCCATTCATACCTCTGTATAGGCAAGACGATTACGTATTGATGGAGAGGCCATCCTATTTCAATACCTACCTACATAATGAATATATAGATGTAGACTCTAGAGGTCAACCCATTCCACAATCGGCTTTACAGTGACGGGTACATCGATTACGTCACACTGTATCTGCCCCACAGAGGACATTAGCCGTTAGTATGTTAGCCAAAGTGTAGGGAAGCACAGAAGATGTATGTCTGTCAACGTTCAATGAAGAACTTACCCAAAAACATACACATGCGATGAATTCCTGAATCCCTAAAAAAGTGAATGAGAAAACGTGTTTTATCCATGGGCCGTAGATACAAGATGCAGGAAGTACTTAACCTATAAGTAAAATGATATATCTGAATAACTAGAACAGTATTTTTGCAAATCCGATGAGCCCGCATTCATTATGATTCCATTTCGACAAAACTGTGCGTTGTATAAAATTCTCAGAAACAATGTCTTGTTGCATGGTCTTAGAGAAACATCTGGAATCAAGATGGCATTAGTACTTCGTAATTCTGTCACTGGACGGAGGCTTTTCAGACCTGACAACATCTTAATGATGGTGACAGCGGGAAAAGGAGACATGAGCATTGCGGTAGAAAACTGCACTCACCGCAACAGTATTTAAAGTTCAGTCTTCATTGTGTGCTTGTACAAAATCTTCTAAAGTATCAAGTCAAGCATGTTCCTTCTGAAGAAAGCATTTCTGTTGTGTGTCAGCCAACCAACGTTCAATATGACTACCGTGGGACCTGAGTTCCGCTTTACAAGCACAAGACGACTTATTAATGTCCGATTACTTGCGATGCCGAGAATCTCGTATGTTCCTTTCGTACGATTCAGAAGTGATTGGCTCTATTAGGATTTATTTTGATTGTTCTAGCTTTATGGGAGCTAAGTGTAGTTATTCCCCAAAGTGATCTGATTTCATGATAGTTTCTTGTTACACGGCTATAATATGAAACGACTTAAGAGAGGCCATGTCCGTAAGGCAGGGCCTTTATATTTCAAGGGATGGGGAAACTACGGCCCGCGGGCCATCTCCGGCCCGTGAAGTGTTGAAATCCGACCAGCGACCATCAAAGTGATGTTTTCGTATTGTTAGAAATTTCAATCTTATTGCCAAAAAATGCAAGAACTTGGCCCGCTGTATATTTTGTTAGTAAATATTGGCACTCGAAGGAAAAAGTTTCCCCATCCCTGGCCTAGGTCATCACCATCGCCATCATTTCAGTCGAAAGACGTCCACTGCTTCACCGCCACTTCGACCGGTTCTCGCATCCAGCGGATTTCTGCCGCCTTCACAAGATCATCGGTCCACCTTGTGGGAGGCCTTCCAACGCTACGTCATCCAATACGCGCTCGGACTCTAAAGCCTCTGTTCCTATTAATTTTTAAATACGACTTCGTCATAAAAAATGCTTGCCAAAAACACTATCTATCTGAAATCTTAAGCGTTTTAAGGGACCAAGTTCGCAAGTAGCAAAAAAAAAAAACGGTTAAGAGCGAGTCGGACTCACGCACTGACGGTTCCGTACCATTATATTTTGAATTTTCATTTTCATTTTTTTCATAAATATTGTGCTGTTTAGAGACATCGTTTTATTTTTCCTGTAATCTTTACATAAACTTCCATCACAAACTTCGGTGATAAGAGGAGGGGGGAATTGTACTTTTTCTTTAATTATTCATCAAAAGTCGAAAACTATGCGGCCTAAAAAAAAGGAAAAAAATGTTTGAGAATTTGCAAACAGCACTCTTTTATATGATACCCCAGCATGTAGCCTAACTTCGCATTTTTAAGACTTTCAGTCCCTGTTACAAAAAATAAGTTTATTTTTATTTCTTTCTTATTTAAAAAATAGTTGGGCAAACGTCATCTAAAACTATTCCAAATTTCAAGTTATTATTATTGATAGCATTAGTAGTTCTTGAGATATCCAGCTGTGACAGACGGACAGACAGACAGACAGACTGAGTCGCACCATAAGGGTTCCTTTTTACCATTTTGGTACGGAACCCTAATAAAACAAAAAACCGTATTCAACCGTATTCGTGTTGTTGATTTGTTTTCCTAATTTTGTTTTTGTATTTGTTTTAAGAATTAATTAATTTTATACTTGTTGTTATGTCCTGCTGTTTTCGTAATTGCACCATTAGCTTTAAGCCATTGTAACACCCGTAAACAATAGATTATGGAATACAAAAAAAATATGATTAATTGAATGACATTGGACTCAGTTGCATATTTTTTACTGCTTTAAATACTAGTGGGCACCTAACCGGATTTTTAGTGCACACATTTCAATTTCGAAACAAATCCATTTCAAAGTACTGTGATTTTTGGCTGTTGGAATTTTTTATTGCATTATTCACTCTGATCCTGTTAAACCTTTGGTTAAAATAAACGGCAGCGAGGTTAGTTTAACAGAGGGATTTAATTGTTAGGTCCGGTTTACCACGATTGTCCAATGTGGTTAAATATAACTCTCAATTTGGGAACTGTTTTGATATTTGATCACATTGTATGCATCAATTGATACATTAATGACAATAATGTTCATTCATCTGCCTAGTCTTTTCCCAACTATGTTGGGTTCGGCTTCCAGTCTTACCAACTGAATACCAGCATTTTACATGGAGGGACTGCCTATCTGACCTCCACAACACAGTCACTGGGTAACACGATACCCTTGGTAAGACTGGTTGTCAGACTTTCAGGCATCTGATTGGTAATCACTGTCAAAGGTCTACAAATGACAATCGGGACCAACGGCATAACGTACTTTCCGAGGCATGGACTCTCGATATGTAAAATAACGTTCATTCGTATCACTTTAATTATTGAGTTGATGCATAATTGTGGTCGTCTTTAAGGGAACGAAGACCCATTTTTTGTCTTCTTTTACCATTATAATTATTAAGAACACGTTTTTGGGTACTTGTGGTTGCAATCATGCGACTGTATACCAAAGGTGAATGCTGATAGTGTTCTTCAGGGCACAGAAGCCTTGCCATGTATACAAATATGGTACATTACGATACGTGTGTTGGTTGGAGCTGTTGAAGATCGAAAAACTATCTTTGTAATTGTATAAATTCAATCTCTTAGTATTGTATAATTGCACAGCGCACGTGTGAGCACTATGTACCTAAACTATAAAGCTATCATTTACTGGGTACGTCTTTCATTGACTTGAATGTACCCTGGCGGCTGAGAGTATGTCATGCTCACTGAAATGTCTCGTTGGTGGTGGCGGCGTGTGTGTTGGATTATTATGTTCCCTTCAAAACTGTTGAGCTAAATGTCCATACGTCATGGTCGTGAACGGGCGCTGCCAGTAGGGATTGGTCATCTCTTAGCCGCCACGGCTTATTTTAATTTATTTTTATTCCTGAATGAGTTTTTTTTGTTTTTATCGTTTTTAGTACGGACGCATTAACACTCACGTCTTTCTACATCGTTCTCACATATACAATTTCAACATGAACGATGTAACCAATATTTTTTAATAATTTTATGATTTAAAAGAGTGTCCGTGGAGTTTCTTGCCCGTTCTTCTCCACAGGTACCTACTACGCTTTCGAATGGGCAACTAGCTTCATCTTTCTGACTGGCCGACCCATTGACAATTCAAAAGTGCCTGTAATTGGTTTATTTGAAATAATTGCTTTGAGTTTGAGTTCGAGTTTGTGACTTATGTAGTCCATTATTGCATGGCGTGAAATTAACTACCTAAGTCACACGTATCGTCGCACACATATTACTATTTTATAGCTCGTGTGACCTAAACCAGCACTTAAGTCAAACTTTTTTGTGGAAAAATGGACTAAGGTAGACGTATCAATACTTGTCGGGTTTTGAAATTCACTGACTGAAGAGTTGCTGCGTGAAAAGTATTTAATTTAGAATGAAACTTTTTGCATGACGAAATGCAATGAGTTTCAATGGCAGAAGACTTAGTAAGAAGACACCTCTATATATACGTGAGGATTTGATTGGAGTTGTAACATCCGCGTCCGATCTGAGTGAGTTACTGTTGAAAAACTAGCATCAATTAGCCAGGGATTACAGCTCATTTTAGTTCAGTTCAACTTAAGTCATAGAAAAGCGTGACTTAAGTGCGGGTTCAGTTCACACAGTGCTATAATTATTATTTCAGTTCGCAAATTACAAGGTCTCAAAAAAATGATGTGTGAGTTTTCGAAACTGACTAAAAGATATCGACTCCGAATATTTCGAAGACCATATTGATATCAAGTTATCGAGTAAAGTTCAGCTTGATAAAGTGTCTTTTATGCGTAAAGTTTGTACATAAAACATGGTGATTTAGTGCCCCCCGTTATTTGAGCTTGCGGCCGAGCTGAGGTCAACGACCGATCAGCTGTCGTCACTGACAGTTGAACTTGTACTGCACTGAGGAATGTTAGAGTTAGAAGTCGTGAAGGAGTGATATATGTCTGCCTAGGGCCAGACAGTGTCGGTGTATTGTTAAAACATGTAGCTTTTTGAATGTCACTGTATATTCATCATCATCATCTGCCTAGCCTTTTCCCAACTATGTTGGGGTCGGCTTCCAGTCTAACCGGATGCAGCTTAATACCAGTATTTTACATGGAGCGACTGCCTATCTGACCTCCACAACCTAGTTACCGGGTAATACGATACCCCTAGGTAAGACTGGTTGTCAGACTTTCGGGCTTCTGACTACCCGTAACGATTGTCAAAGATCTACGAATGACAGCCCGAACCAACGGCTTAACGTGCTTTCCGAGGCACGGAGGGGTCTCGGTATGTAAAGATGGTCAGCCATCCACAGACCAACCGCGGCAAGCGTAGCTTAACCTGATCGATCAATCTGTGCGGCTGTTATTATTTAGCCACGGGCCCCTCACTGTATATTGTACTTGATAATTAATGTTAGACTGGAATCGCCAGCCTGTTTTGAGCAAGCGTGGTGATCAAAACTCGTGCATTCTCTGCTTGAGAATATACTTTTGTCCTGCAGCGGGACAATAATGAGCTGGTGTTAGTATACGCGCGTTAAAATAGCGGTTTCTGTTGCTCTCAATTCGGATGGTCGATGGGGACCAAAGATTTTGGATGTGGGTAGTTCCCCTATGAGGCAGACTGATGAACTGGTGAAGTACGACGAAATCAGCTGGATGCGAGACCCACAGGTCCGTTAGACGACGCATGGCGGAGGCCTATGTCCGGCAGTGTACGTCTTTTGACTGAAATGATAAAAATGATGAGTATCATCATGATATTAACAATAAAAAATGAATATTGTTCTTAATGTTTAAACAATCCGTTAAAGCTGTATTTAGTGAGCCAGCAAGAGGCTGTCCCACCTATTACACAATACACTCAGTATACTGTGGGAGGTAGCACGTATTCTATCGAGAATTGAAGCTCACCGTTCCCGTATATGTATACAAAAACCATCAATCCTCGCCTCGGTGAGAAGCGCTACAAGAGCGTGGTAAATCCAACGGCATCCTGAATACGTTATTATATTGGACACGCAGGGCGTTGTATGCTCAGCATATACCTGACCCACAGACTGCACGTGCAAAAAGACGGGCAGTATGCTCTGAAAAGGGTTGTTTTGACTTGTGTCGTACAACGTGCAAATCTGCAGATCAGCATATTACCTCGGACAGCCATCGCCCTGCGTTCCTTCCTTCTTTATAAACCTAGTTAAAAAAAGCTTAAATAGCGACGACTGACAATGTTTTCTGTACCTGCACTCTAATTGCGTAATACACAAGCACACACACAATCTCAACCATTTTGAAGAATATTGCTAATCCATTGTTTCATATGTTTGAAAAATTTGTCTCCTCAGCAACGTAAATAATGCAATGAATGTTATTTAATTATTATAATCAAAGCCATTGCTACTTCTACTGATAGTGTTACGCAATTGCTGTCTATGATAAGATTTCAATAATTTATCCTCTATTAGATTACATGAGACTTACAAAATGTCTAATCAAAAATCAAATCAATGTCAAATTAAATTAGCTAGCGGAACTATGCAGACTTGATCATCTGACTTATCTATGGACATGATAAAAAAAAAACATTTGATGTTTTTTTTTTATTTGGGGTCAACGACCATTGGTAATGTTATTACTTAAAGTATCAGTTGAGAAAATCTGTTTTGTTTTATCGTGTTTAGATATCAATAATCATCACGTCTGTAAACTTTACACAAAATAAAACTGTTATTTTTAAACTGATATTAAAAGTGACTACACCAACTGCGGTCGAAAACCAAAATATAAAAAAAGATTTCTCTTTTGTTTTATCATGTTCAGATATCGATACCCATCACATCTGCGGAGTTTTGCTAGGTAATTTAATTTGACCCTGTACATCTCTGCCTACACCGTGCATACAAGCATGGCAACAAACCGATTATCCTTTAAAGTTAAGGTTCGCGAGCACATTCGCAAGAAGCTGCCAGTAACATCACAACGCTAATATTTTCTCATTGTTTGTGTTTTCTTTTTAGTATATTCATGTATTTATGTATATTTATTTGTGCATGTTTTCTTTATGTGATTAGGTATATATTATATTTATAGTTTTGACAGGTTTATGCGTATCTTTATATTTAAAATATTTATTCCTCAATTTTCATGATTGCATCTACTACTGTTTGTCTCTGCATCACACAAAGGTTGACTGGTAGAAAACGCCTGTGGCGTTAAGTCCGGCTCTGTACGTTTATGTGCTTGAAGTATTAAATAAATAAATAAACTCTGCCCGTATGCCGTATATTAGCTAACTATGTATTATAACAATATACACAGCGCCTGTTAAATACACATCGTCTTTGTACTGCAAAGTGCTTGCTCATGGAGACTACGTAATTACGAGTATAATTATCATAGCTTCATGTAGTACGGGTGTTATATTCTACTGCATGAAGCTGCATGGCTTTGCCATTGAATATGTAGACGTTTCTATGTCCGTTACACAACCTTCGTAATTACAGGATGGATTTCGTCGTTGTGTTTTTCATACATAATCAGCATTTAATGCTCCCACTGCTGGGACACAGGCCTCCTCTCAGTGAGAGGGTTTGGGCCGTAATCCACCACGCGGGCCCAGAGCGGGTTGGTAGATGTCATATGTTGTTCGAACTTTTGGTTCTAGGACGTCCCATGCCGGTTTCCTCACGATGTTTCCTTCACCGTTTTGAGAGCAGCCGCTCGATTCTGGAAAAATCTCACCATGATAACTAAGGTGAAGTGAGCTTAGAGTGAGCTGTGAGTCATGCTGATGCTAGGGATCGACACTATTGACGACTCACTCCACGCTCACTTCACCCAAGTTTTCACGGTGAGATGGCCACAGAATCGCACGGCAGTACTGATGGAATAACTTAGACAAAGTAAAGCGCCTGTCAGGGTTCGAACCTACGATCTAGAGATCGTAAATCGCAGCCGTTGCGCCACGTGGCAACCACTGTTACTTTTTCATGGCTTGAACCTTTTACACATTCTTCGTAACTACTTCCTAATCACCATTGGTTATCGAAACCTACCGTGTTTGTTGAGAACGAGGTCCTGGTTTCGATTCCCAAGCCGTGAAAAGTATTATTCTACCTAGGATTTTTCAGTAGCAGCCCAGACTCTGGATTTGTGCCCGGTTTATGGTAATAAATAATTGGTAAACAATTTAGGAGATATTACATCCCCCTGTCTCACCCCCCTGAGCAAACTGCTCAGGGGGGTGAGATCCTGGATCTGGACATTATGAAATTATCCGGAATAGAAATAGCTTGCAGAGTAGGCAAACTGAAATGGCAGTGGGCTGGCCGGGTCTGTCGAAGGACCTATGTCCGGAGGAGCAGACAAGTCCTGGAGTGGAGACCCCCCAGCTAAATGGACGGACGACCTAAAGAAGGTGGCTGGGACAGACTGGCTGGGGAAGGCGGAGGACAGGGTGTTGTGGCGCAGCCTGGGAGAGGCCTGTGTCCAGCAGTGGACTGCAATGTGCTTGTGCTGTGGATGAATCCAGTACAAACAACGCAATTTAGAGTGCTGTTGCGTCTGCCTCATTTCTGGAGCGCATCATCTATGTTCGCTGAAGCACGTACCGACTGCTTCAATGCAGTACGGCGTGACAAAGCAGCCTCACTGCTAAACATACTCCTTGACTGTCGAGCAGCATTCTACGCTCTATAGTCTGGAAACATGACAGCCCGTTAGTGAGGTCACTTGTCACGTGTACACTGTCTGTGTTATTAGTTAATTACTAACATAGGTTAAAACTATTGTTACTAACCCAACGGATCTCTGTTATCTGAATAAATAAATAAACGAAATGAAATAGGCTGAGTTGATTGGTTGATTGATGGTAATATAGTCTCCCCCATCACTTTGGAATTAAACATAACTGGAAAAATGTGGGTGTACCATACCCCAACCCTTCTGGGAAACCAGACGTGATGTTATAAGTACGAGTCGGTAAACCACAAGTAGCTTATCCGAAATGAAAGAAGACATCATCATCGTCATCTGCAGAGCCTTTTCCAAACTATGTTGGGGTCGGCTTCCAGTCTAACCGGATGCAGCTGAATACCAGTATTTTACATGGAGCGACTGCCTGTCTGTCCTCCACAACCTATTTACTGGGTAATACGATACCCCTTGGTATCACTGGTTGTCATACTTTCGGGCTACTAACGACCCGTAACGACTGTCAAAGATGTACGAATAACAGCCGGGACAAACGGCTTAACGTACTTTCCGAGGCACGGAGGGGTCTCGGTATGTAAAGATGGTCACCCATCCACAGACCAACCGCGGCAAGCGTAGCTTAAACTGATCGATCGACCTGTGCGGCCGTTATTACTTAGCTACAAGTAAAAATGAAAGAAAACATTAACATCAATATAAAACTACCTTTCTTAAAGAGTCCTTAAAGACACGATCTCATCATAACCATTGAACAAAGATGCACGAAACGACCACCGTCTACTCCACAATACAATTATTATAACCAAAATTTACCAAGCTAAGCAATAATTGACAATGGCGGTTGTAATTTGTCCTCAAATCTAGTTCCCAAGTGGTCCACAAGATGCGGCAGGGGCTCAACTTACGGAAATGCTAACGAACCGTCTCTTTTCTAGATGTTGTATGAATGGAGTGCTACTATATTTATTCGAATTAGCTGGCTGAAAAAATGAATGCTGGTTGAGACATGCAATGAAGGTAAAGGGCTGCCGAGATTACCATTGCGGTATATCGTGGTGCGTCGATAAAGTGAAAGACTAGCTTCCGTAGGATATTGCTAAATGATTTCTATTGCAGGTTGCAGGGTAGTGATCACTGAATTTGTACGGTTTGAATCTGCAGAAGTCCAACGTACCCCTACAGGCATTCAAACTTATCAATTGTAGAATATACATACCACGATTATTCCACCCGAACACAAGGTTACTTTGGGTTGCTGCTTTGACTTTCTAAATTGTTTACCGAAGTAGTTTGCCACTGTTAACAACACTTTGACAGGCCTGTTGGTCTAGTGGCCAGTGGCCCTGCCTGCTATGCACAAGGTCGTGGGTTCGATTCCCACCTAGGACAAATGTTTGTGTGATGAGCACGATCATTTATTCTTTGTCTGGGTGTAATTTATCTATAATATGTATGTATTTAGAAATATATATGTATCAGTTGTCTAATACTCATAGCACAAGCTCTGCTTCGTTTGGGACTAGATGGCGTTGTGTGAAAGTTATGGAATATTATTATTTATTATTTATTACTTAACACTCCATTTATTTGTAATCCGTGGTCCCTGTCTGCCAGTGTACAAACGCCAGCACATCAAGCTACTACATTCCGTTAAATTTCTTTAATTGATTTTCAACTTTATCGCTGAAATATAAGGTTCAAAGTTGATTAGGAAAATTTGTCAGTTTCAGGTAGCTTGATGTGCTGGCGCCTGTATATACATTATGTTTTACGTGCAGCCATGCAGGTATAATGTAAACGAGAAACTGTTAGTTGAATACACGTGTACATAGCACTAAAGTTATTGCTAGATGATTGATTAAACAGTTCTGCTGGCATCTCTGTTTGTAAATGATTACTCCTTGTAAGTAAAATGCCGTCGCATTTGATCGCAGGGGCTCGTGTCCAGGTTATAACAGCTACACGGATTGATAGAAGGTTAAGCTAAGCTTGCTGCGATCGGTTCGAGGATGGGTGACCATCTATTACATATCGAGTCTCCACCTTACCTTGGAAACCACGCTAAGCCATTGTTCCCAGCTGTCATTCGTAGACCTTTGACAGTCGTTACAGGTAGTCAGAAGCCCAAAAGTATGACAATCAGTCTTACCAAGGGTTATCGTGTTACCCAGTAACTGGGATGAGGATGTCAGGTAGGCATGTAAAATATTGGTGTTCAGCTGCATCCGGTTACACTGGAAGCCGACTCCAATATATTTGGAAAAAGGCTAAGCAGATTGATTTGTGTTGCATTGAAGCTAAGAAACTTTTACTGACTATGAAATTGCTTTTGAAGTTCATTGGAAAATAAAATAAAATTTATTGAAAACTAAAAAAAAATCAGCATTACTTTCGCGCGCATCGAGAAATGAAAATGGGAAGGTGTGAGGGGAAAAATGCTGCATTAGTAAACATCAAAGTCGATGACGGAGAGACCTATAATCATGCTGTGATCTTATACAAGGTGTAACTTATATAACGCATAACTTCATAAGGGGTCATTGTACTCATCATTATGAACAACTTATACTATGGGACCAAACCTGAAATCGCGAAAAATAATCAGCTGTTCCCTACATTTTGACGAGTTATGCGAACATAAATGTAGGGAACATGCAACTGATTTTTTTTCGCGATTTCAGGTTTGGTCCCATAGTAAAAGTTGTTCGTAATGATGAGTACAATGACCCCTTAAGAGGTTGTGCGTTATTTAAGGTACATCTTGTAGATGTTCCTTTAAGATGTAAAGTTCTTGGTAGTTAGCATAAACATAAAAAAAAAAAACTCGTCATCCGATAAAATTTACATCTACACGTGTTTTCATAACGATCCTTACATACTCCATTTGCTTCGTTAACGTTCGCACATCTTGTAATAAATAGGTAAGAACGCCAGACTTATAAATAAATAAATGATGTCAAAACCCGAGTCCATTAACCTAAGAGAGACAGCAGTGATGGCCGAGTGGTAAGACCCACGACTTACAAATTGAAGTCGTGGATTTGACCCCAAGCGGGCACTTCACTTTACACACACTTTACTTCTTTGTATGAATTATTTTATCACCAGTGTTCTCAAAACGGCGTAAGAAAACATAGGAAACCCGCATGTCTTGGAACTAGAATTTGGAACACATGTGCCATCCGCCAACCCGCACTGAGCCCGCGTAGTGGATTATGGCCCACTCCCCGTCACAAAGAGGAGGGCTGTGTCCCAGCAGTGGGAACATTGTACTGATTATGCGAATAAACTATAAGATATTCACAAAATACTGTAACTAATTTCGCATCAAAATATTCCCCACAAATTACTATGCACAACCGCCGCACTATTTAACAACGGCCAATATCATCCCGGATTTGTTCTACAAGTTGATTTACAAATTAATGCCTATCATGAAGATTAAAAGGCTTTTCAGCAGTTGTAATACCACTTGCGTGCTTCGATGACCATTCACCCGGCAAGGGATCTGATTTAAATTAATTAAATCAATTCTAAGCCCGTTTACGAGTATTTATTTAACAGAGCGACGATAAATAGTTCGCAGCACGAACGTTTGCTGGTTTCAAATTGTAAACTAAACAATTATGTACCTAATGCATAGTTAACGTTTTATTTTTTATACTACACCTGCTTGGAAAGTACCTTGATACTTTATCAAATTTACGGTAGAAAGTACGTCATTGCATATCGAACAAATATGCGGGGAGAAAACGCATCTGAGCGGGAGAGAAAAGTGTATGAAAATCCATTTCTTACGTGGTTTTTCTTTTTTAATTTTGGGTAAGACTATGCGCCGGTAACCTAAATATCAAAAGCCAAAAAGTTTTTACAGTGAGTTTTTATCTCCAAGTTCGCAAAATGACACTGGCCACTAGCTGTGTGTTGGATGGTGTCGGGCTGGCAGTGCGACCCTGCGGCGGCAGGATAAACAATTTGAAAAAAGAACATGTGAAAATTGCAGACGAAATAAAGTTGTTATAAAGATTTATAATTTTTTTATTTTATATAAAGACTAGCGACCCGCCCCGGCTTCGCACGGGTGCAATGGAGAAACACTGATAATTTTAGAGCCATTATTTTTCGTAAAAAGTATAGGATAAAAAATGGTTATTGTGGGTTATCCCTAAGAGATAGACATATACCATCGCGGACTTTTTTGTAGACCTTTTTAAGGTGTACAATACTGTAGTACATTATTTTGATCTATCTCGACGGGTTCAGCCAGCGTTTACAATATAAGCGCAAAAAAATGTGTTTATTTACGACATCACATTAGAAACCTCTAAAATTATCAGTGTTTCTCTACTATATTATGCATGTATTATACATATAAACCTTCCTCTTGAATCACTCTATCTATTAAAAAAACCGCATCAAAATCCGTTGCGTAGTTTTAAAGATCTAAGCATATATAGGGACAGACAGACAGGGAAGCGACTTTGTTTTATACTATGTAGTGATTTCGTTTTTTATTTTCCTCGTAGGTGTAGTATAAAGCACTATGTATCACTCGAGAGAAAGTGCGATTCCCGATCTCGGGTGTTTTAAAGCCCTCGCCTACGGCTCGGGCTTCAAACGACACCCTCGACGGTAATCGGTCACTTTCTCCTCTCGGTGAACAATGTACTATTGTTTCTACGAGTAGTTCAAAAAAGTTACATCACGCGCGACTGAGCGATGGTGGCCCAGTGGTAACGGCCGCGACTTACGAGTTGTAGGTCGTAGGTTCGAACCCAGACAGGCGCTTTACTTTGTGTAAATTATTTCATCACCACTGCTCTCAAAACGGTAAAGGAAAACATCGTGAGGAAACCGGCATGTCCTGGAACCAGAAATTGGACCCTGTTAAGCAGAAAAGATCCAACCAGCAATTTGTCGAAAATCGAGTTATACATGTAGTGAAACTGTGTTCAACTTGCCTGTGGCGTTACATTACAAATAATGCTAATTTACTGTGTTACCATTAGTAACTTTCCATTTTTGTATTCCTCTTCGTATTAGTTTTATATTCACTCATAAACTTCAAATCGTATTTACTCAAAAGTCACAAAATGTTGGTTGGATCTTTTCTGCTTAACAGGATCCAATTCTAAGTCATGTGCCATCCGCGAACCCTCACCGGGCCCGCATAGTGGATTACGGCCCACTCCCTGAAGCCTGAAGAGGCCTTTGTCCCAGCAGTGGGAACATTATAGGCTGATTATGTACGTGCAACTATTTAATAAAATGTTATATTAAAAAAAAAGCAATTATTGAAGAATCACGTATTAGTTTCTGCCTACTCCCAAAGATCGAAAGCAGAGAGTTTTTGTATGTACTAGCTTCTGCCCGCGAATTTCAGCGGCGTGGGACTCAGTCTAGCTTTCTGCCAGTGAGTGAATTTTTCGAAATTAACCGGTCGATTCTGTAAAAATCTCACCGTGAAATCATAAGTGAAGTGAGCACTTAATAGTGTTAATTCCTAGCGAATGACAGCTCACTCCACGCTCACTTCACCCAAGTTTTCATGGTGAGGTGTTTACATAATCGCACGGCTGAACACTTAAAAGATTACCACCAACGTCCAGACTTACAAATTTAAATTCCTTATGATATTAGTGTTTATTATGAGACAAAATCACAGATCCATAAACATCTTCAAACAAATCGTAGCAGACACAACAATCCTTAGTTTAGTTGCAACCCTAGACGTAATACCGCTGCTCCCATCCAATTAGGGGTTAAAGACTGCATTACAAAGAAATAGAAACGACTGCCTGCTACGTTAGCAGAGGTAACAAGCTTTTATTTGTACTACCAATTGCACCTCGCGGCATCAACGGAGCGTGTTTATCTGTCCACTGTCCTGTGCGAGCGACGAATGCGATGCGATGCTATTTGACGGAAGGAAACGAAATTTAACACAGTATGACATTACAAAACTGTGCGAACTTTACAGTTGTTGCCGTTCACTTTGGACAACTGACTCCGATACCACTTTTATCTATACCAATTTTTGCTCTTTTTTATTTGACGGCGCGAGCGTGGGCGTAGCGATAATAGGACCATCATCATAGTTTCTTGGTACGGGTTCCATGAGGAAGGTGGGTACTCGGGCAAACCAGTAAAACGTAGTTTGAAGCACAAATCACAGTCACGTTTATTCGGTAATTTGCAATCACTTTATGAGTAGTAAGAAACTAAGGTTTGTACGGTGAACATGACAGTTCCGATGGTATGCTCTCAACCGTCCGGCGTGCGCTCCGCAAGTCGAATGCCGGCCGCTCTCCAATCGGCTCTGTCCACGTGTAGAAAATGGTGCGAAGTTATAGCGCCACCTCACGGCGTTCACTGTACTAACCGATCAACCAATGAGAATTAAGTTCCGGTTTGACCAATATTATGAAATCAACCGGAAGTAGTATTTTGATTATGTTGTCGTCTTGATATCGCTTGCGACGACATATAATTACTTATGCCTCTTTATACTTGGTCGTGGCAACTTTTTATTAAGTGCAACTAGTAGGACATAAAAACTTTTTATAAAAAAAAAAACAACCGACTTCCAAAAAAACACTACAAAGTGAAAAATAACTTTAATTTTGGAAGTCGGTGTCGTTGGTTCCGCATTTTCAGTTTCTGACACCGACTTCGGAAATTAATGTTATTTTTCACTATGTAGCGTTTTTTTGGAATTCGGTTGTTTTTTTTTAAGTTTTTATATTTAACTTTTTATTTATAACCTACCCCAAACAAATTCATATAACACTACTTGCTATGTAAATATCAGTGAAAGGAAGCTGCATCTGTATTTATAGAGGACAGACGTGATGTTATGTTGTGCGATTGCGTAAACAATGCATACATATGTGTAGGCAACAATCGCGGTTGTTTTACTGGTATTTATTGAAGAGTTCCGTTGTCTATCTCCGAAACTCTATCAAACAAAAAAATAATTTTGCAAATCCGTCCATATATGACGGAGTTATGCCCGAACATTACACATTGAACATTACATATCGATAACCTCCTCCTTTTTGAAGTCGGTTAAAAATGCAATGAGCCGCAATTTTTTAACGCATATTTATTATTTATTTTTTAACGTTTAATTTCCACCGTCAAAATCATAGTGATAACTTGGTAAACTTTGAGGTACAGCCCTATTCAAACTTTATGGCGGCTCGGAACATGAGGCGAGTCGCTGCGCAGTAAAGAAATCATGGGTCAGCGGGGGTGAGGGGTGGGGTACTGCGCATCGAGTAGCGCACTTCAGGGCCGCCATGAAATTTGACGCGAACTATACACGTGAGTTTGTTTTACCTACCGAGAAGAACAGCAGTGCTATTCTGTAAAAATCTCACCGTGAAAACAGGTGAAGTGAGCGGGAAATGAGCTCTGTCATTCCCCAATGCTAGGGATAAACACTATTAAGTGCTCACTTCACTTATGATTTCACTGTGAGATTTTTTACAGAATCGACCGGCAGGACAGATTTAACCATTATTAGCCAGTCATGCCCCTAACCATTCTGATAAAATGTTATTCTCCTACATCGCGTCGCATCGCATAAAAACTCGTACAGACAGGCGCGACGCGACGGGCGACGCGATTCTGCGATATACATATATCCGTAGAACAATTTCTATGGAAACGCGCGCGACAATGCACACAGGGGCGACCTGTCGCGTCGCAACATGGTTGCGCCGATATCGCGGTAGCGGCCACGATTCGCGTCGCTCTAGTGTGAAAGGTGTTGCGGCGCGATAATATCGCAGAATCGCACCGCGCCACGTCGCGCGACAAGTCGCGTCAGTCTGCACCAGCCTTTATTCGCTTATACAAGACGATAACTACTTAAGTCAGGCTGCGACGTAACCTTCTCGAGTTTCTATATTCCTTTACCCAGTTAAGTACAGTGAAATGTTATATTCAGTTGCAATTTGTTTGACAATACTTTTTAGACGTGAATTGTAAGGAATTGAAAGCGGAGTTATTTCGTTTGAACGTAATTAGTCAGTTATTGAAGTTTTAAACGGGAACGCGAAACGAACTGTTACAGAAGAATGGTTTTAGTTTGTTTAGGATTTCTTTGGTATTTGAGAACTTTTAAATTAAGTTTTTTAATCCTAGGTTCTAAGGGTTCGGACATAGTGACAGAGGCAGCGAAACCATAAGCGAGCGTTTGACGAACCAGACACTACGGGTTTAGGTATTGCAGTACCTAAACACGAGTCCCTGGTACAGTAAGTTTCAGAGAAACCGGACCCCCCTTAGGTATAATAATAATAATAATAATAATATAATAATAAAATTTATTCAAGAATGAAGTAAAACATAAAGATTCACATTAATTACATGCGAGGTTAAATTTAATTCTAACTGTAATGTAGCGACCTGCCTGATATAGGTTTATGAAAACCTGTGTTTCAGGCCATCACTTTACAACAAACATTTAAAAACAAGACAACAATAAATTTATTTGAAGCTAAATTAAAAAGAATATAATGACTAAAATAGTAATCATTCTAAAACTAAAATTTTTGTAAGATATAATATGTTTAAATAAATTAACGAATAATATGAAAGTAGATAAGGTAAAGACTAATATTAAGCTTATTTTATAATTTCCAGCAGTTTTTCCGTGTCTGAGTAATTGAGTTTTCCCAAATATTCCTGTACTAGTAAATTACACCTATTATATGTTAAACTATAAATCTTTAGCACTCTGTTGAGCTGATTATACAAGTAGGGTCCTAAAAAGAAGTAAAATCGATTAGCGAAAGCGTGTTTAGTCTGAGAGTTAGCACAAACCAAATCTTTTCTTCTCCTATCTGAAGGTACTGGCTTAAAATCAAGCTCAGTGTGTTGGAGTAAAACTACATTCAAAACAAATAATTGACGTATTGTTAGCACCTCACAAGCCGTGTAAAGCTGGTGTGTAGGAAATCTGAATGGACGAAAAGTAGCAACCTTTAGAACTGCTCTTTGAGCACGTTCTAGGTGCAGTAAAATTGATTTAGCGGCACCACCCCAGGACGTTATGCAGTAGGTAATAATAGATTGACACAAAGCCAAATAAACTTGCTTAATTAATTTAAAGTCGGCTATGTTACGTAAATTTTTAAAAATGTATATTAGTTTACGCACTCTATTGCATAATAAATCTATATGTTTGCGGAAATTCAGATTTGTGTCAATCGTGACGCCTAGATATTTGATATGGTCGGTTTTAGCTAAAGTGGGACAAGTGCATGCAATGTCAGCATAATGTAAATTACAATTGTTATGCGCTTGGATGTTTAGGTTAGTAAGCGTTGGATTAGTGTTTCTCATTGTAAATAATAGGTACTTGGTTTTATCTGTATTTAATGTTAAGAGATTTTCATGAAGCCAATTAGACACAGTATTAAAGCCATTCTGTGCTACCTCATAGACCTCAGTTTTTGTTTTAGCTGTGAACAGTAGAGCTGTGTCATCCGCATATGACACAATTGCACCCTTTTGAAGTGTCAAATTGCATAGGTCATTTATATAAATTAAAAATAAGGTAGGGCCCAAAATACTGCCTTGTGGGATTCCATAGCAGCTGTTCTTAAGATCGGAACTCATATACTGACCTATTTTTACACACTGATGGCGGTCGCTGAGGTAATCAGATAAAAGTTGCAATTGTACTCCCCGTATTCCCAGCCTTTCAAGCTTGTATAAGAGCAAAGGACAAGAAATTGTATCAAATGCCTTGGCCAGGTCTAAAAATATCCCTATGGTGTGCATGCCGTTATCCAGGTTGGTGGTTATACCATTTATCAGACGGTGAACAGCCTGGCTTGTTGATCTTTTAGGCCTAAAACCAAATTGATGATCAGAGAGTAATTTATTACTTTCAAGATAATTTACTAATCTACTGTTTATAATTTTTTCAAAAATCTTTGAGAGGCCCGTTAAAACTGATATTGGTCTATAGTTACTTACACAATTTTTGTTTCCTGTTTTAAACACAGGAGTGACTAAAGCTTTCTTAAGTAATTTAGGAAATATACCTTTTGTTAAGCATAATTGAAGGATGTGAGTCAAGGGAGGGGCAATGACGTATTTAAATCTTTTAAGTATGCTATTAGGTATGTCATCACATCCTACGGCACAGATTTCCTTTAACCCATCTATTATACTAACTACCTCATTAACATCCGTATCTAATAAGACAAAAGAGTTTCGGGTTGCATAAGTCTTAGTTTGGCTTTGAATAGAAAAACATCTATTATATGATATAGTTTTCTCTGCTAAGTTTTTTCCGACGTTAATAAAAAAGCTGTTAGCTTTATTTACTGCTTCGGTTGGGCTAAGCTCAGTAGATAAAAGATCAAGCGCAGGTTCAATATTTTTCGACCTAAATGTATTAGTTTTTATGAATTTCCATATAAGTTTATTGTTTTTCCCTGCTTTCTGTAGTTGACTTTTATCATATTGTTTTTTTAGCTTTTTTAACAGATTATTACAGAAATTCCTATATCGTTTGTAAACAACTGAAAGTAGTTCATTGTCCGGTGCATTTTTCGATTGTTGGTGAAGTTTATCTCTATGTCTGATACAGCGAACAAGTCCGGGCGAAATCCATGGTTTAATGTTACTATACTTTCTAGGTATTACTTTAGTAAATGTATTTTTCCTTATCGCAGATTGTAACAAATCGACAAAGTATTGTAGAGAAACGTTTGGATTATGTGAATTGTAAACGGGGTCAAAATTAATACCGCGTAAGTCATTTTCAAGACTCGTCATATTGAGTTTAGTATAGCTGCGCATGCAGTTTTTTCTAGGTGAAGGTATTTGTAATGTTAGTAAAACAGCTTGATGGTCGGTTAGTGACGAATTAGTAACCAATGTTTTGGATGTACTTTTTGATTTTATAAGGATATGGTCTAGACAAGAGCCACTCTGGTGGGTTGGGTGATAATGAGCTGGTAAAAGTCCATGAAATGAGCAAATGTTCAGGTAATTATGTGAATGAGTATCGATTTTCTCGGCACCAATGTTTATGTTGATGTCACCTATCAGTACGATATTTTTAAATGACGATAATTTTTCTAAATTAGAGTTAAGCGAATCTAAAAACCCGTCAATACTTTGGGATGGAGGTCTATAAATAGCTATAATTACTGTATCGGGAACAATTTTAATTACTAAACAGTTGCAGTCTAGAAAATGAGGTTCTTCTACTACTGCTCTTAAACTATTTTTAATATAAACAACTATGCCATCATTCTGATTGAATGATCTATCGCTTTTGTGAAGATTATAGCCATCGAGAGATGGTACAATGGTCGTTTGTTTGGACAGCCAACATTCTGTCAGGACGATAATGTCACAGCAAATGTCAAGATTTTGTAGCAAAACTTGTAAACCGTTATAATTTCGGGTTATACTGCGTATATTTTGTGTAAGTAACGTCAATGTTTTGTCCCCGGAATAGACTATATTTTTACACTCCTCAACATTACAGGTTAAAGCTTCAGACACGGAAAAACTATCCAGATCACAGATTAGCTGATTGGCCATAAACCAAAATGAATGTGGAAGCTAACCTACTGTTTATGTGCTTAATTAACAAAGGATTCGACGGCGCTCCTAGGCGCCTTCATAGTCAATGGAATTAATATAATTGTCTTCTGCATATTTACGTGCTGGGCAATTTGTATCTCCAGTCGGATGATCATTTTTCCTCTTGAAACGTTTGCAGGTCGCACATTGAGGCGGAGAACCTTTATTAGTGCATTCTTTGAAAGAATGCCCCGTTTCCCCACAGAGGTTGCAAGTAGGGCCAGTTTCTCTGCAAAATTTGGCTGCGTGTCCGAACTGCTGGCAGTTAAAGCACCTGGTCACAATAGTGAAATCTTTCACTGGACATGATGTCCAATTTATGAAAATTCGGCCTTGGTCCATCATAATTTTCCTGATATTGGCAGGAACTTCCAATATATAATTGCAAGTAGGACGATCTTTCTTTCCTGACTTATGGCTCAATTTTACACTTTTTAAAAAGGACTCATTATTGGTATTCGGCAATTTATCTGCAAGGTTTTGTACATAAATGCAGTCAAATACCTCTTTTTCAGTAAGGGCTACCGGGACACCAATAACGGCAATCCTAGGGCGGCGTTTAGATGGTTCTTCAACTGTTAGGCCTGAGGACACTAGCTTTTGTGAGTTTTTTAATTTATCAATGTCGCCTTTGTTATCCGTCCTAATTATAACGCCTCCGTTTCTAATTTTCCTTAATCCGCGAACATGCAGTTTTAATTCCTCAGGCGAGATAATCTTCTGTACCAGCGACTTGGTGTCGTCACTGGTTTTCGTTTTATCACTTGGATAAATAGCAATAGAACTGAGATTTGCTGGGCGAATAAATTTATCAGCGCCTTTCTTTACCATGTTGGCATAGGAGGCACCTTCTGGTTCGGTTCGGCTCATTTTAGTGTCCATAACTTCTTTGAATTGGCAAAGAGATTCCGCAACATTCTGCTGCACTTGAAGGTGCTGGATGGTGGTGTGCGCCTGGATAGTCTTCTGCTTTAGGGATTGGTACAGCACGGCCATCTGAGACGACCCATGCGAGACTTTTCGACAGAGATTGGTGACACGCAGTTTCTGTTCGGAATTCATTTTTCCCTCCGCCACAATCGAGCAAACTTCGCTCAAAATTGTGTCGATGGAACCAATCCATCTCTGAATCTCCGATGTAGAGACGCATTCGGCTGGTAATTCGTTCTCCGAGGCTGCAGGCGGCGCTGGTTCTCTTGTCTGGTTTTGATCAGTAGGCGATGGCGTCGGTGGGGGACTTCGACGTAGCAATTGGCTGCGGCCGAACGGGCTTTCTCCTGGGTTAGACATAATACTAACACAGAAAACGCTGATTGTCTATAAAACTATTCAGTTCATCTTTCACAACGCAAAAAATTAGTTAATAGTCAACACTCAACATTTCACTCAATAAGTCTGACTCCACAAATTATTGCCATAGCATTATTCGTATTTATTTAATTAATTTCTTTACAATCAACAAAAAGATGCACGTCCGCTTAGTCTCACGTCTCGATATCTCGAACTTAAGCGTATGATATAACTAGGTAGTGATATCATACGCTTAAGTTTTTCGTAATGTAACGCAAGTGGCGTGTTGGTCTAGTGGTTCGGACTGCGGCTTAGCAAGTCGATGGTCACGAGTTCAAATCCGCGGATGAGATTCATTTTTTTCTTTATTTTAGTTTCTTTAATAGTTGATTAGGTGATTTTCGTAACGTTATTTCAGAAAACATCCATATTTAAGAAAACAAATGTTAAGTATGGGGTTTGTAAGAACAGCCAGGCATGTTGCATAAACAATATTCATTTATTTCATCAATTACATTTCTAGAAATCCACATATACAGTTATTACGAGTATACAGTTTTCTATCTGTGTTAAATTAGGGTTATTTACTTAAAATATTAACTAAATACAAAATATATACCCTGGGTGAGGTGTAGAACGTTTAACATTAGATAACGGTTCGTTTATAGATATTTCTAGTAACATAGTTCTACAATATTTATTTATTCAAAGTTGTAAAACATTATTTTTTTATACTCTGTATGATCTTATGGGGAAAAAACCTGATTAAAAAATGAAATGTTGTCATTTGTGCCTGTGAATTACAGAGGAAGAACCAACATGCTAAACTATAACAGTATAGCAATATACATCTTTCTCTTTTATCACAATTTCTGATAACCCTTTTAACACAGCATTAGAAAAGTACCTATGTGAGGTCAGATGTTGCATCGTTAACACATTACAAGACTACTTGTAAACAAGAGTAACTGGATTCATAATAATAAAGGTTGTTTATTTTTGATTAACTACGAGATAATGATCCCACAAATATTGGGAATTATTAACACTTGCTCAAACGTTCCAATGCAATTTTATCAGATAAGTTACACAATCAATCTGCCGAGTAAATTGTCTATTAATAACGCAGACGATGGCAGTCACTGTCTATCACTTCTTGAAGACTTTTCATGCCCGAAACCATATTGAAGCTTGCAGCACTATTTCGAATTAGTTCCCAGGTTTTGTGTGTCCCAAGGTGTCGCTCCGATTCATTAGTGTAAGCAGTTGGGTGAGATCGCATTTCACATCACCCGTCGCTTGATACCTTTGTATCCATCTACGAACTCTTTTTCTCTGTAATGAAAACGATAATATTAGAAATACATAAAAAATCCACCTTGTAAGTAATAATGCAACATGGTTGTAACAATAAATATATATGTGTTTAACGTAAATCTTACCGTTATGTTAGGCCCATATTTCTCGTGCTTTTATATGCTTTGTTCCTGTTCCCAGAGAACAACAATTATTGTAGCCTTCAAAAAGTTGTTAATCGAACCATACTATCGGTTAATAGAATCAACTGTTCAAAAACTTCGTAAATTGGATAATTTTACGACGAAGACATTACACACAAGCTGATCGGCACGAAAACGAAACGATTTGAAAAATAATTATACCCTCAATCACAGTTTAGTAAATAGGGCGAAGAAGTATTCTAAATTCAACCTTAACTCGCAGTTCATACAGCAGTTAAGTTTCTGAAGTAAAATGACGGTAGTGCAACAATCGGAATCAAGCACATTCTATTCAACCAAACAAGAAATCTATGCTAATTTCAACCTTATCTTTTAGTTAATTGAGGAGTTACGTATTGCATTTTGTAAAACAAGATTGTGGACGGTAGGTGTATCTAACGTGGTGGAAGTTGAAATTTAATACTATACTATACGGCACGTAGTGTCTTTTTGTAAGTTATTCTTGGTATACGGTTCGGCCAGAAGCCGAAAAGAATACCACAATACCTAATTATTAAAAACATGCAAATAATGTTTGAGTCGGATCGGTGGATGCTCGGGCAAAGATGGGTGCGGCGCGGGCGGCGGGGAGGGAGCTGCTCGGGGCCAGTCACGTGACGCGCCCGCCGTCGCTTGAGCGATTATTCTTTAAGTCTTGGGGGGTTCGTTTTCTCTGAAGCGGGCTGTACATCCTATTGGCGTTGCGTCCAAGTTTGTTTATAGTATAGAAGCATAAGGAACGCGAGGGTGTAAAGTTCTCGCATCCTCCATAAAAAAAGGAGGGTCCTCCGACCAGACGGGTGTCGCGTCTGGTGGGCTACTGCCCAACGATTGATTGTTTTTTTATATGGCATCTCACAGTTCAACCTATGAGGTTGTCGACTGCTTAACCGGGCTTGCCTGTGGATGCCTCAATAAATTAAGGCCTCCAGTCAGGGCTTAAAACTTAAAAAACTAAGTCACTCCACGCTAAGGGCACCTTCCTATGGGGTACGGGCTTCGGCTTAGGGCGTCGTTGGGAGAGGGCAGCAAAGGACAGGCTGGATCGGAATTATTTAGGGACGAATTTAAAACTACAAGCTCAGCGGTGCAGGCTGGCTCGGGCAAGGGCCCGACAATTGATGTCGGAACGTTGTATATAATGCTAGTTGCGCGGTAAACTTTGCTTGCGCGATGCAGGATTTTGCGCGATGTCAGTGTGATGGGTAGTTCACATGTGGCGATGTAGATGCCTCCACAATAGCCGCAACCACACTTTTCGTTTGGCCAGTTACCATTTTAACATCAATCATCCTTTTGCCAGTTACAGATTAAATCGGTGAAACTGAAACGTAATATGAAATGCAAGACAAATAAGTCGGCTTATTTATTGAATAAAACATGTAATGTAACACAACTTGATGTGTTCAATTTCATGTTACGTTCCGCTAATTTGTAAACGGCATTGGACGTATTTTTGACGGCCTTTTTGACGGGTTTTTGACGGCCCTTTGTACACGGCATGGTTTTTTTGCGGTGCGGATTATAACCGAGCCGTAGAAAAAACGTGCCTGCCAACAAGCTTCCTTAGGGCGCTTTCAATTAAGACGGTTGGTGCCGGACTGCTGCCGCACGGTTGTTGCAGAGTTATTACGACCGTAAGCCGTACTGCTGCCGGACGACAGCAGTACGACATGAATCGTCTTATTTGAAAAGATACGCGGCTGCAGTCCGATCGAATTTTAGTGATTTCCATCGAAACCAGACTTCTGTATTTAAATCGTTATCTGTATTAAAATCTTCTGTATTTAAATCGTCCATAATTAGATAGGTTTGCACGAAAACGTCCTTATTAACGTTGAAGAATCACGATGCGTTCACCGCACTAGCGAACAACGACTGAGGCAGGTAGTATATACATTGTTGCCGTTCCGCCAACGGACGTGCGCCGCACTGCTCTCGCACGACCTTGCGTCGAGAAGGTTTGTATGAAAAATCTTAACCGCCCGTGCGCAGTACGATACCCGGACTGCAGCAGTCCAAATTGAAAGCGCCCTTAGGGTTGGACCTCATCTGGCAGCACGGAATCGCCTTTTTCCGTCGCCCTTTCTCTTTCTGTCGCTTAGAACTGCCATTTGCTAGACCGAGACAGAAAGCATAATGCGATAGCACGCGGCGGAATCCTCGAGGCGATCGGCATCACGGACAAAATGCAATGGTCGGCAGGGAGACTCCGGAACGCTGAAGCGCGCAATAGCATGCTAACGCATCCTTTCACGCCGATCACTTGCTATCGCATGCTGTCTCACTCTATCGTACAATGGCGCACGCGGCCGCTCGTCAGCTCAGTGCAGCCTGTGCCTGTTCATTCATGCCGTACGGATGGAAATAACAATGACTGACGAAAATTTGATAGTTTTAGCGCTAGAATCACTGCTCTCTCTTCCGTGGTCCTATCCATCTCGCGCTTGAAACTAAACTGATCATGAAAGAACGCGGCAGTATGCCACCCATGCTGCAGCATGTTGACGCGTGCGATCGCCTTTTTTGTCTGCGGAATGCGACAGCGCGCGTTCGCATGCGGCAGCATACTGCAGCACGTGGTAGCACAGGCGGAACAAATGCGATTCCGTGCTGCCAGATGAGGTCCAACCCTTAGTGATCCATACAATACTGACGACCGTGCTTACACACAGCGAATAAACCGTAGTTTTTCACGGCAAGATAAACATGTGTGTTCAAAGAGGCTTTGGCCTTACGCAGCCTCATAACGACGTAGTCTCTTGCCAACAAAGGCCGCGTTGAACGAAAGTTCAAAACCCTTGAAAAAACCAGATTTAGATGTATCGTTCGTTCGTATGGATTCATGAATTATTAATTCATTTTGCTGCTTTGTAACGCCTTCTTTAATGTGGGTTTGGCAAAGGCGTCAACAATCGCTTGCCAATTATATATTTATTCTTAGTCAAATGTAATTGGGTTAATTAAATAATTTCAAAGAATTCTGATTTCAAAGGATGTGTGGTTCTTTGCCGCAGACATTATTTATGAAATGAATATTAAAGACAGCAATTTTGTATGTCGTATTTGAAAAGAGGAATATACTGAGTACCTAATGAGTAAAATATAATAAGCTCCACTTGTAATTTTCTTAGGACCTTTTGTTGTTAGGGAAAGACGGAGAGTACTCCTTCGTCTCTCGTGAGAATAATCTTCACAGTTGCTTTCTGTGTGTTCGAGATTTTAGATCATTAAGTCTAGGTTCCTTCGGGATATTTTTCTTCACTGGAAGTCGTGGGTACGATTAGTTAGGAAAGTATTAAAGGGATTGAAGCTTTACAGCAAGTGACTACACTTGCTGTAAAGCCGCAACGGAATTAAAGATAATAATTAAATGTTAAGCTGTTGAAGGGTTTGTGGCTAAGCAATAACAGCCGCACAAGCTATGCTTGCTGCAGTTGATCCATGGATGGGTGACCATCTTCACATACCAAGACCCCTTCGTGCCTCGGAAAGCATGTTAAGCCGTTGGTCCCGACTGTCATTCGTGGATCTTTGACAATCGTTAAGAATCGTCAGAAGCCCGAAAGTCTGAGAACCAGTCTTACCAAGGGGTATCGTATTACCCAGTAACTGGGTTGTGGAGGTTAGATAGTCAGTCGCTCCATGTAAAATACTGGTATTCAGCTGCATCCGGTTAGATTAGAAGCCAACCCCAACATAGTTAGGAAAAGGCAGAAGATTAATTAAACGTTAAGCTGTTGTGAGTCGCTTTATAGAACACTTGAAACAAGGGCCACTAGATATATTAGGTCATCCCACTTCCAGTGTCATATTTTTTTATTGTTATTATTTTACAAAAACTGACTACTATACTATATAACCTTGTGACACTAATCAATAATCTCCACCACTATTAATCACTCCCTCCCAGACTGCTGGCAAATCTTGAACACCATTTAAAGTACCACTTTCATTTAATTCATCAATAATGCTCTTTAGTTTAATATCTAACTCCTTTTTGCTATTGTACCGAGTACCCGACAATTTCCTCTTCACATGGCCAAAACAATTGAAATCACAAGGATTCATATCCGGGGAATATGGCGGCTGAATAATTTCAATCCATCCTTTATCTTCAATTAAATTCTGAACTATTTTTGATTTGTGCGGTCTGGCGTTATCATGTAAAATTATAGGACTCGTTATATGATGTTCGTTTGCCCAAATAGGAATATTTTCTTCTAAAAATGACTTATATCCATCTCCAGTCATAGTTGTATTTTCATCATAAGTTCTCCAAAAAGCAATGCCTCTGACATCCATAGCTACTATTAGTAGTATTTTTCGTTCATGTAGCTCTGCACGTGGTAAATGTTCAGCTGAAGTGCCCGGTTCCACCCAACATCGTGACTGATGTCTTTGACGAGGAGTATAAAATTCGACCCAAGTTTCATCAAGGCATATGAATCTGTTAAGTATATTTTTCTTACGGTGGTACCACGATAAATGGCTACGCGCAGTTTCATAACGAAACTCCTTCTGATCCGTGTTCAGAGTGTGGGGCACCCACACTGCACTTTTATTGACCAGACATAAATCCTCCGTGAGTACTCTATGTATAGTGGAATGAGGAATGTTAAGTTGAGTGGAGAGATCACTGACACTGACCCTACGTGACTGACGAAGTGCTTCCTTGATTTTGTCCCTTGCTTCTAATCTAGTCGATGATAATGATCGAGGTGCTCGCGGCTCATCTTCAGCTGTGGTTCTTCCTTGTTTGTACATTTCAAGCCATCGCTGTACGGTTCTTTTATTTAAGGCGTTACGACCAACACACTTTACCAGTAAGTCGTGCGCAACTCCTCCAGAGTAGTTGAGTAAAGCACAAAACTTTAGAAATATACGTTGCTCCACCACATTAATATATTTTTTTAAATCTTCCATTTTAAATCAATGCACGTCTTGACAATACAAAACACCAAATTAAACTAACATGATTGTACAAGACAACACATGTATTAACTATTGCATACCATTGCGCAATACATAAATATTGGATATAAAAAATATG
The DNA here is from genome assembly GCA_949629135.1 of Eremobia ochroleuca. NCBI lineage: Eukaryota > Metazoa > Arthropoda > Insecta > Lepidoptera > Noctuidae > Eremobia > Eremobia ochroleuca. Next base: position 9,100,627 of record OX451397.1, on the reverse strand, counting down.
ACCTACCTGCCTACCTCTAAGCAAACGTATTTTCTGCTGTAGTTACGGGCGTTTCTTGTTCCGCATCGCTTACACGGAGGGAAAATTCTTAGAAAAATTACTGTGCTCGTCACTGTAAAGTGAGTGCAAGTGACATCTACAGAACATTTTCTGAGAGAGATTGGGAAAAAAATCACTATTTGTCCAATAAATTTTTACTGTGCTAGCATGGTATTTTTTCCATTATCACTCAAATGCACTCAGATTATGGGACAGCACAGTAATTTTTCTAAGATTTTTCTTTCCGTGTACGGACAGAACATTAGTTCTGGATCGAAACTAAGAATGAACGACAACACGATTTGACGGATGTCACTTTGTCCGGTGTCTTTTGCCCATCCGAAAGAAATAATTTTATACTAGTTTTCTGGAATCAACTACTGTCGGACGGGATCGTATATTCGTAGACGGACTTAGAGAGGAGCTCCCGTGGGGCGATAAACCAGTTAACGAAAATTTGGGACACGTCGATAGGTCAATATGTCCTAAAATATCGAATTGTTGTCTGTGAATTTGCCATTTTTTAATACAGGACGAAAGGTAGCCCATCTCCTACTTCAGATCCCAGGTTTCAGTCTGTAGGTGTCAGTATCTGTCTTTTGTAACGATCGGTTCACTGGCATGACACGATAACTGACAGACAGACAGACCGTATCTTCCGAAATCATAATATTTGTATGGGTAGAAACGGTCGTACCGTAGCAGTACCAAAAAAAAAACATAAAAATGCAGCTGTATTAGTGTTAGTGAAATTACGTGTTTATAGATACTTAAACCGAATTTAACTCTACATAAAATATTAGCATTAATATTACTGAAAAGTAAAGTAAACCACATGATTCAAAATTACCCTAGGCTGATAACATTTTCGTGTTTCCTAATTTTGTTAATATTGGTGTTCAGGTCGGTTACCCCTGTAAATGAAATAACAGCAGTGCGATTCTGTAACCATCTCACCGTGAAAACTTACGTGAAGTGAGCGTGGAGTGAGCTGTCAGTGTCATTCCACTTGATACTAGGGATTGACCAAGCATATATTTACAATCATAATCGAGATTTTAATAATAATTTTTATGCTAATTCTGTTGATAATTTTATATAATTTCAAAGCTAGTATTAGGATTGTCAAAATATTACTATTTTGTGGAGCTGTAATCTAGGAAACAAACTAGTCCTTAGATAGAAAAAAAATAAAATAAAAAACTGATATTCTGACTTAGTTTCTGTTTTGCTATTTTATTTTAAAACTCCACAAAATAGTAATGTTTTGACAAGTGAAATAATAGTTTTTAAATTGTATAAAATTAGCATAAAAAGTATTATTAAAATCTCGATTATAATTGTAAATGTTTGCTTAGTCAATCCCTAGTAGGTATCAGTGGGATGCCACTGACAGCTCACTCCACGCAAGTTTTCACGGTGAAATTTTTAGAGAATCGACATGCAGTAATATTATTTGAATACCAGAAACCCCTGAGTTATTTGCTGTTCCGCTGGGGGCTTTATTGTGCCACTTCTTCCCAGCTTGGCGGGCGTTTTGGGGGACGTGTCTTATGTAATGTTTGACGTAGGTACTACTCGTAAAAGATTCTCAGCCTGATTTGAATAAATGACTTTGATTTATTTTAAAACTAAAAAAGAAACAACGGCGTTTGTGTCCAATCTGGAGAATTTATTATAATTATTTAGAAAATTCGTCTAAAATAGAGACCCTAACGAGGCATGATGGAAAAAAAAATATATATCTAGTGCTAGTTCCTTGATTTTCAACTTATTTTCTTCTTTGAGTTTCATACCAAGTAAATTCTTGTAACAAAGACAGGCGCCTTTGTTCTAAAAATTTGATGTCAGTTGCGTGCTTAAATTTGAAGTTCATTAGCTATTACGTGTTGAAGATGGTCGCAACTTTGATAAAGTTTCGTAAAACATGAGATCTTTGTTTAAACAAGGCTCTCAAAAGTAACAAGTTAGCTAAGTTATTATAGTAAACTTGAAAAAGTGATGTCTTTAAAACATTCTAAAGAGCATTGAATTTGATCATAGTGTGCCGGTTCCGTAATCGCTACGTACGCGTAGCTGTCGTAGCAGTGGCCGGCCTACGCCGTAGCCGCTTCGCAGTCTTTTGTACTACACCGTAGCTACGGTGCTAATATTCTATTAAAAAAAATATTACGGTGCGTCTAGATTATGTTATACAACGTGTAACGTTAAATGCGCAAAACCTGAAAATAGTTTGATCAGAATAATGAGCAGAATTAATTGAACCACTTTTATATACTTTATATAGGTCACATTTTTCAAAAAATCTTCATTAAAAACATTGCCGTGTCTATTTATTAATAGGTCAAGCAAGCCAATGTCAGCGCGGCACAGCGGCCCAGTGACGACTCCTCCCTCGATAAAGCGTCGTCGCAGACGCAAGAAACGATCAGAATGGCCAGTAAAACTAAAACCACATAAAACTTTTACAATTTTTTTAATGACTTAATTTCTCTCTGAAATAGGTTAATTGAATTAAAAATCAGTTGGGGTGTCTGAGGTTTGGTGCATTTAACGTTAGACGTTGTATAACACATAAACTTATATTACATAACACGTCCAAACTATTTAACATTGCTAACTTTTCTATAGAAACATGTTTTATAACATGTTCTGTCATACAGTATGGACACACCTTTAGAAGTACAGTGACGATTTCATCTTGATTGCCGTTTTTACCGTTTTGGACGATGAGTTATCCGGTGTAAGAGTAGTTATAAAATATCACAGTTTTAATTAAACTTATTATGCTTCAATTCGTCTACAAAAAGGTATTTTTTCTTGTTAATTAAAATATTGTGTTGTGTTGTTGTGATTGTGTTGTTCGTCACATAATTTTTAATCAAAGTTAACAAGTAAGTAGAGACTTATTGATTACATCGCCGTCGCTGCAGCTTCATAACTTTGACGCAGCGATATTTTATTGCCATAAAAATAAATATTGTATCACTCTCCATTTTAATTTTGCTATGAAACTTACCCGTTGCTGTCAGATATGGTGACGAACAGGATTGGCGAAAATTACGTCATTTTGATTCAATAACCACTACAGTTATCAGCTACGGTGGTAATGTAATCATCATCTGCCTAGCCATTTCCAAACTATGTTGGGGTCGGCTTCCAGTCTAACCGAATGCAGCTGAATACCAGTATTTTACATGGAGCGACCGCCTATCTGACCTCCACAACCCAGTTACCGGGTTATACGATACCTCTTGGTAAAACTGGTTGTCAGACCTTCGGCCTACTGACGACCCGTAACGACTGTCAAAGATTCAAGAATGAAAGCCGGGACCAACGGCTTAACGTGCTTTCCGAGGCACGAAGGGGTATTGGTATGTGAAGATGGTCACCCATCCATGGACCAACCGCGGCAAGCGTAGCTTAACCTGATATATCGACCCGTGCGGCTGTTACTACTTAGCCACAAGCCCCTCATAGGTATTCAAAATTCAAATTCAATTTCCCAAACACCCCTAACATAGTTGGGAAAAGACTAGGCAGCTTGATATTGAAATAAATTATTTGACTTTAACTTCGACACTCTAGAAAGTTCAAGTTTTGTTTTGTTTATCATTTGCTTAAAAATAACAACAACAACTTACTTCCAAGAACTTTGGTGAAAGGAATAACTTGATACATCTCACTGTTTACTGATTATAGAATAGAATAGAATACTTTTTATTATGTACACCATATAGATTACAGACATAAATATGTATAGAAAAGAAATTTTACAAAGGGTGACACAATGGGCGGCCTTATCGCTAAGAGCGATCTTTTAAAGACAACCTTTGGATGGATTAAAAAGGGAGGGAGAGACAAATATTGTAGGTAGTCTGTGGTGTACTATTTACACGATAAAATAAATACATACATAAAGTATATTATACCAATCTAAATAAATATATACATATAACAATAGACATGAAACAGGAGTAAAGAAAATATAATGGTGCTGTTTAAGGAGAGAGGAAGTCATTTTTTACCATAATTTTAAAAGTGGACAAAGATTGAGCACGCCTTACCGACACGGGCAAGTCATTCCATAAGCGTACTGCTTGAACAGTAAAAGATTTGTCATAAAAGATTTGTTATTTGTTTCAAACCACTTTAGATGATAAAAACATCCTGTTTCTCGATCCGAACTCGAATAAAATGTTATGGGGATGTTCAATCCTTTGTACCCTATGAAGGAGGTTGTTGTCGTTCATAAGGAATTTTTGTTTTAGAGGGTAGTCTACCCGAAATGAAAGTTTTAGATGATGTGTTTTGTGTCTTTTTCGTAAAGAACCACTTCATTTAATAACTACACAATACAAACCCACACTCTTAAATAATATTATGAAATGAAATTTTTTATTCTGTTAATATGATATCGGAGTCACTTCTACACGTCATATTATAAACTAATAGGCTAGATGGATTTGGCATTTCCTATCTGACTGCCCCTGATAAGAAATGGCGGAACAAACTCAAGGGTCAAAGTCTCTTTTAAAGCCCAGACATAATCTTGGTCAGATCATGTGCTGACAACATTGTTGTTGTTTGGATTTCAGGCACTAATCTACATAGATTCCAGGCACTAATCTACATAGATTAGTGCCTGAAATGGTCTGTTGAAGAAGGAACCACATAGATTTGAGTGGACCAGAGTGAGTCAGTGCAAGCATTTGTCAGTAATCCTGTAGCTCAACTCAAAACTTGAGCAGCTCAACGACACGACAAACAGTGCCAAAGAATCTCATCCTCATTCTCAATCATAATGCATTTTAGTATAAGTAATTTATTCAATTAGCGTTCATGTGTAAATCAGAGTTTTTAACACTATTTTGTTGTTGCTACTACTCAATAATTTACTGTCATGTTTTGAGACCTAACCTGGAATACGGTGTAGGGTAATTATTAGTCCCGGTTTCTTCAAAGAAATAAAACACTTAACATTAGTGTAAGTTGAAAATTGGCCATGTGAGTTTATACTTAAACATTTGAAAACGATCCAATCTCTTTTTCTTTCTTTTTCCAATCAATTCTCGCGTAAAAAATCAAAAAAATGTATTTTTATGAATATATTTTTTTAATATTTTTTCCTTACAATAGAGATAATGTCACATCCAAATAAATTTAATTTGCTTAAAAAGTAAAAATCATGCAATTAAGGGTTAAAATATAATAAAAAATACAGTCTTGTATATCGAAGACATAATTCGCAACCGTTATACAGTAAACAAGCAATATATCGAACAAGAATTAATATTTCATCATTGAGGTCACATAGTACACAGTTTGTATCGAAAGTCACAAAGTTCGGTTGTAAAGGACTCTAAACTTGTATATTTTGTATTTCTAAATCACATACTCGTATGTTTGTTCGACCTACATGTTATTAGTTTATGCTACTGGCATAATGGGATTAGACTTAGAGTGTATATGGCTGGAGAACTTTGTGAAATAAATTTAGTTCGCGGTAACTATTATGTTTCTTCTTGTTTTCTGAATTCAGTGTATAGCCGGTCGATTCTGTAAAAATCTCACCGTCTTACAATCATAATCGAGATTTTAATAATATTTGTTATGCTAATTCTATTGTTAATTTTATATAATTTCAAAACTAGTATTTTAGCTGTCAAAACATTACTATTTTGTGGGGTTTTAAAATAAAATTGCAAAACAGAAACTTAGTTAGAATATCGATGCTGTTTTTTTTTCATTTTTTTTTCATGGACTTATGCTTATATAAAGACTAGTCTTTTTTCCTAGGTTAAAAGATGAAAACCCCACAAAATAGTAATGTTTTGACGATTAAAATACTAGCTTTGTAATTACATAAAAATATTAATAAAATTAGCATAAAAATAATATTAAAATCACGATTATGACTGTAAATGTATTCTTGGTCAATCCCTAGTATCAGGTGGGATGACACTGACAGCTCACTCCACGCTCACTTCACCTAAGTTTTCACGGTGAGATGGTTACAGAATCGCACTGAAGACTTTAGACTTAAACGTTGTCATAAACGGGAGTGAGATAACAATTCTATACGAATATTATAAAGAGGTACAATGTGTGAGTTTGTATGTCGGGGGTTATCTTGGGAACTACTGATCCGATTCCGAAAATTATTTCTCTAATGGAAGGAAGCTACAGTATTTCCGCATGTCATAGCATATAATTTATTGTTAAAGCAAGGAATTTTACGCTGACCAAGTCGCGGGCAGAAGGAAGTGCTAAATAAATTGATAAACTTATAAATGACAAATGATTTATTTTCTGTAAGTAGGTTTGTACAAACACTTTTAGGTGTCAATCATATTTTTTTAAACTAGATGAGGTCGGCGTTTCCTATCTGACTACTCTGAGAAGAAAGGCCGAAACAAACTCAGAGGTCACAGTCTCTTTTAAAGTCCAGTCATAATCTTGGTCAGATCATGTGAAGACCATGTAGATTGGTGTCTGAAATGGTCTTTTGAGTAAAGAACCACATAGATTGAGCGGACCTGTCCAACTTTTTAGTTCTTGTGGTAAGTAGTATACTTTATGTATGTATTCATTGTATAGTGTAAATCGTACACCACAGACTGCCTACAGTATTTATCTCTCCTTCCCTTTTCAATCCATCCAAAGGTTGTCTTTAAAAGATCGCTCTTAGCGATAAGACCGCCCATTATGTCACCCTTTGTAAAATTTCTATATTTATGTCTGTAATTTATATGGTGAACATAAAAAAGAGTATTCTATTCTAAAGTTCAATAATAAAACATTATATAACATATCATCACGCATTTACTCTCTGAAGTGAACTACATCTCTGACCCACCTAAAGGTGCACTTAAGTTCCATGCAATAAAATCAAACTCAAAAGTCATTTATTTAAATAAGGCTGAGAATCAGCACATTTTGAACGGCAAAAGTACATAAGACAAAGCTTACCCTTCACCACTCCCTAGTGCTTTAGTTGGGAAGAAGAAGTGGCACAACGATCTCCCCAGCGGCACAGCTGTCTGTTAAGCTAGAAAAACTTAATAGATTTAAATTACTTTGCTTCGTTTTAGGAACCTATTAATTGCCTGTCTTTTTATTTTTAAGTAGATAACTACTAATTTACTTAATTGTATTTTGTTTTTGCTAATTTGAACCAATTTTGTAATTTTACCATAAAAAATTGACACGTGACGCCAAAATTAGGGCGATTCAATTTCGTCATTTAGATAACATGGAGATTGTCTAGACATGTCGTATCAACCTTGTTTGTTTATCGATTACGATACGAATAGAATTGCTTTATCAAAATAGCTCATATTTATGTATATATAATGTTAAATCAAATATTCCGAGCTATCGGGCCGTCATAGTACGGATGAAATGTCGTTTTGATTGGTACAGTCAGAAACATGAATTGATTAAACTTATTTTTTTTAATTTTTATTATAATAATAAAGCACTTCCTCTATCCTTAAATATCATCATTATATGTATTATTATATATTTATTTAGATTTGTATAATATACTTTGTGTATGTATATTGTATGTATGTATTGTACTATGTAAATTGTACACCACAGATTACCTACAGTATTTGTCTCTCCTTCTCCTTTTTAATCCATCCAAAATTTGTCTTTAACGCCGCTCATTGTGTGACTCTTTGTAAAATTTGTATATTTATGTCTGTAATTTATATGGTGTACCCAATAAAGGGTATTCTATTCTATTCTAAACTTTTATATTAAATACTGAAGTACAATGTGTCGAATTAGATCATGTGTAAAAGGAGCAGTATTAATCGACTTGTTGTTACTGGCCGTACCTATTTTACACGAATACTCTTTCATAATTCAAGGATTATACCGGGAACAACAAATCTATTATTCGACAAATATATAAAGGGCTTAAACTTTATACGAGCACGAACTATGTCAGTTGATGTCCCAATTGGCCAGAAAATCCAAACAATATTGTGTTTTCGTTTCAAAACATAGAAAGTTCAACAAATTTCGTAGTTGCAAGTACTTCCTGCTGTACTGTAAACCTATTTCCATTTATATTTTCATGATTTTATGCTGACAATACTGAAATCTATTATCGCATTGCCGTAAATTCTTCCCAAACGTGTACAATAAAAGTGAATGTTCCACATAAACATGGGCCCATGCGTCTTATAAAAAATCAATATCGATATCCTACCCGACTTACGACTTACGGAAAATAAGGTAACAGGCAAAACGTGAAACATTCCACGACGGGGGAGTTAAAAAGCCAAATCCATTGACTTCTTATAAGTCAAGAGTATCAGGTAACGCCAATGGGGAGTTCTGTACAGCTTCGCAAACAACTTTCAGAGTACAGTCACCAAAAAAGCTCGGTATGCAGGCAGAAAAAAAAAATCTTTGCACGCATTAAAACATTCGTATTTAAAAAATACTTGTTGGCAGGGACTTTGAAGCGCAAACTGTAACCATGAATTCAGCACATGATTGTAGACCCCCTTAGCGCAGAAATATTTCGTCACTTATCAAAAAATAATCAGCTGTTTCATAGAAAAGTACGCGGTTAATTTTTTTTTTGCCTTTAATGTCCCACTGCTGGGTAAACGCCTCCCGCAAAATCTTCCTTTGCCCAAAAGCAATTAAATTAAAATAGATTCAAAGTAATGTGCTGAATCCATGGTTACAGGCTTCACGTCGAGGTTCCTGCCACCCTATATTTTTTTTTTTGTTTTAGTTTATTAGGATCTTCAACAAAGAATACACCTTACATGCTATATTATAAAGAACAAGAACTAAAATCCATGTGCTCCCTCAATTATAGGACATCACATCATGTAAAGAAAACTGACAGCAAACTGTATCGGATGCCTAAATCAGATAATTTTAAACGGAAATAGCACTCAATGTTAAAATTAAAATTTCAGCCTGTATAAGGCATCACACTCAAACCAGTTATGTTAAAGACTTAACTACAAATCACGCGCACTAGGAACTGCTACAGCTAGGGTTGGTACAGCTGACCAATCTCCTTTGTCGACTGTAAATACATTACATTCGGCCACCTGCCTATACACACTTTACATTCTACATTTTAGTTCGCCAGAGCGAGAACGAGAAATTTCGTTCAAAATTTAAATTTTATGAGCGTCCCGTTTCGTGTGTGTTCAGGCTTTCTTTGGACCTAAAATTTTATTGGCAACGTGACCACCCAACCAAAATATTAATAATATACGACGTGCGCATGGACGAGTCAGTTAATTGGCGTGGCAGATATTTTGTAAAACGCTTTTTGTTTGTTTTAAGTTATAGCAACTTGTTTATACCAGATTGTTTCATTTGTAACAGATGGCCGATGGGGCCGAAAGGTTCTGGATTGGCGACCGCGCACCGGAAGACTTAGCGTTGGAAGGGCTCCCACAAGGTGGCCCGATTACCTTATGAACGCCGCAGGAATCCGCTGGATGCTGGAAGCACAGAATCGGTCGAAGCGGAGGTGCTTGGGGGAGGCTTATGTCCAGGAGTGGACGTCTTTCGGATGAAATGCTAATGATTATGATTTGTTATAGACTATCTAGGATGGACAATCAATCAATCAATCAACTCAGCCTATCGCAGTCCACTGCTGGACATAGGCCTCTCCCAGACTGCGACACAACACCCTGTCCTCCGCCTTTCGCATCCAGCCTACCCGAGACACCTTCTTTAGATCGTCCGTCCATCTAGCTGGGGGGCGTCCCACACTACGCTTGCCGATACGCGGTCTCCACTCCAGGACTCGTCTGCTCCACCGGCCATCGGCCCTTCGACAGACATGGCCAGCCCACTGCTGCCCGCTGGATGGACAATAATAGTGTTTAATTATGTTTTTGTATGAAGAAAATACAGGCGAAGAGTGAAATTAAAACTCAGCACAGATTAAAAAAGTTTAAACCAGCGATTAATAGCGAAACTTGCAACACGGATGAACTGTTTACTAAATGCAGCTTCATTTACCAAATTAGTTAATGAAATCAACGCTTGCTACAAGAAGACGAGAACAAACTTAAGTTCTGCCGTGCGATTCTGTAACCATCTCACCGTAAAAACTTGGGTGAAGTGAGCGTGGAGTGAGCTGTCATTAGGGATTAACACTATTGACACTGCTCACTTCAAGCTCACTTCACTTATGATTTTATGGTGAAATTTTTACAGAATCGACCGGCTGTAATGAAACGTAGTAGATACTCGTATGTAGGCTAGAATTAAATCTGTAGAAGATAAAGCAAGCACGCAGCAAGCAGCTCGTTCCATCATAGACCTCATCCATCGCTTTCCATCAGGCGTGATAGAGGTCAAGAGAGGGCCCATTAAACAATAAAAAAAAAACATAATTTTCATTGACATCTATAAGAACTAATAATAAAGCGGTAGAGTTTGTTTGAACACGCTTATCTCTGGAACAAGTTATATTGAAAAAAAACTCTTTTTTCATTTGATATCTTATCTTGAGGAAGATTAAGGGCTATTTAACATTACGCTAGGACACATAGGAGCCGAGATATCAGAGGAAAGTCAGAAAAACGTAAAATGAAAACAAAGTAAGTGCACACGAGCGATACGCGTCGACGACCGAGGCATCTGCAACCGCCAACGCGTCGGCGGCACGCCACGCGTACGACACGCGTTGACGGCTGTCGCCGACACGCGTTGACGGCTGCAGTTGCCTCTGTCGTCGACGCGAGTCGCTCGTGTGTATGCACACTACCAGCGCGGGCAGGTGATGCGGGGTGGGTCGGGGTAACAAGAATACCCGCACCCGTGCGTAACACACTATTACTCTCAATTTGAATAATTTTGAAGCGTATTGCTAATCCATTGCTCCATATGTTCAAAAAATGTGTCTGCTCAGCAACGTAAATAACGCAATGAATGTTGTTCTACTGTCAAAATGAAACCCATTGCTACTGATAGTGTGTTACGCAATTACCCTGCCGGACGAAGTCGCGGGCAGAAGCTAGTTGGAAATAAAACCAATGATTACACCGTAATATGCTTAGCTGATTACAATACAATCTTATCAGAGAACAATCGACCCTCCGTCAATTGAGGACTGTTATGTAACTTTGTCGAAACAGATCGGTACAATTTGCACAGATTGGATTCAAAACGGCCGGTGCCGACGAATCGATGGAAACTGTTAATCTCTCACAAATTGTGAGTGTGTCCCTTTTTGCGATGTCCCTTTTGCGAGATTGGAGCCTTTGTTTTGTATATTTAACATGGTTAGGTATTTGTAAACAGATTTTTAGGTTAGTCTTTTTGATTTGATTGTGAAAGTATGTTGAGTTCGGAATTTGGAAATTGACTAATTTCGAATCTAACCTTAAATAGAAATTCATTACTTTGCACAGTTAAATGGACATCATAACGACATCTAGACATATTTGACGGCACGGTTGGCGCAGTGGTCAAGCGATTGACTGCTGCGCTGAGTGTCGCGGGTTCGATTCCCGCACGGAACACATAATTGTATGACCTACAAGTTCCGGGTCTGGATGTTTCTGTGAGTTTAAATGTTTATAAACGCACCCACAATACAGGAGGAATTCCTAGTGTGGGGCAACGTTTAAAAAAAAATATACCCCTTTATTCATAAAAGTTGCTTGAAGTAAAGATTAGCGACTCTTAAGTGTCGTTTAAACGTCAAAATGTATGGTTTACATTTTTGTAAACGTGTATCATAATTAATTAATCATCGTTTAATTTTTCTGATTGTATTGAAGAGTACCTACTTAACCCACCCCCATGTGTTTTCATAAGTTATGATTCAATTTGATTATGTCAATGTTCACTAACTCAACAGCATACTAACATTGCGTATTGCAGTGCCCTGACAGCGTTCATGTACAGACGCCAGCACATCAAGCTACTACAATCTGTAAAATATCTTTAATAGATTTTCAACTTTACCGCTGAAGTATAAGGTTCAAAGTTGATTGGGAAAATTTCACAGTTTCGGGTAGCTTGATGTGATGGCGTATGTACAAAAACTGACAATGAATCTATTATAATATGTGCTGAGAGCAAATACATAAATATAAAAACCGGTCAAGTGCGAGTCGGACTCTCGCACCGACGGTTCCGTACAGATTTGTAGGTATACAACGTGTAACGTTAAATGCGCAAAACCTGAAAATAATTTCATCAGAATAACGAGCAGAATTAATTGAACCACTTTTTAATATAGGTCACATTTTTCAAGAAATCTTCATTAAAAACGTTGCCGTGTCTATTTATTAATAGGTCAAGCAAGCCAATGTCAGCGCGGCGCAGCGGCCCGGTGACGACTCCTCCCTCGGTAAAGCGTCGTCGCAGACGCAAGAAACGATCAGAATTGCCAGTAAAACTAAAACAGCACATAAAAACTTTACAATTTTTTTAATGACTTATTTTCTCTCTGAAATAGGTCAATTGAATTAAAAATCAGTTGGGGTGTCTTAGGTTTTGCGCATTTAACGTTACACGTTGTATAAATTGTTTATCACGGGATTGTTTTTGTATTGTAACTACAAAATGGGCTTCGGATTTGTTCCTTTACTTGTTCTTGTTCCTTTGTTTTTTCCTGCAGGGTAATTGCGTAATTCTATATCAGTGGCAATGGCTTTCAATTTGATATTTCATCAACGTTCATTCGTTATTTACGTTGTTGAGCAGACAAATTATTCGAACATATAGAGTAATGGATTTGCGATGTCCTTGAAAATTATTCAGATTGAGATTTAAGGTGTGTTACTCAATTTTATTAAGGTCCGGGTTTTGAATTTGTAGTAGTGTGTATATATGTATTAATGTGTATGGTATATACCATATCGAAATATGAATAAGGTGATATTTCAAGTAGAAACACGTAGGAAAGTAGTATCAGAGTTTCAGAAGTAATTATGTACTGCTCCAGCTATTCGTATAGAATGAATAACCCTGATTTAAATTACCTTTTCGTGTATTACAGGTAAACCACTCCACTTCGGATTCAGTGCGATTTACTTTTATATTTATAGCCCTACACAAGTTCCAAGTCTGACGGATTTATTCAAATCACCGAGTGGTTTCAAAGATTAACCTCTGTAGAACCACTATCTGATTAGTTTTAGATGAGATTTATTTACGGAATACATTAAGAATGCTTTGCATTTTAAATACATTACAAGTGTTTTGCTTTAATTCCGTACGACTGCCTTGAATATTGAATAGGCTCGTGTTTTGACTGCCTACTAATTTCCTTGATACTTTTACTGGTTGAGCCTACAGTGAGAAGCTTGTCCCTGACATAAATATGTATTCGAATCAGCCGTGCGATTCTGTAACCATAGCGTGTGAGGCGAAGTGAGCGTGGAGTGAGTCGTTAATAGTGTCAATCCCTAGCATCAACATGACTCACAGCTCACTGTAAGCTCACTTCACCTTAGTTATCACGGTGAGATTTTTCCAGAATCGACCGGCTGTTGTATACAATAATGCGTACAGTTACCTCATCAAATCAAATCAAATAGGTTCGTTAATTTTTTCAGAATAGTTTTTCGTAGTTGGCATGTGGTTAAATAATAACAGCCGCACGGGTCGATCGATGGTCAAGCTACTCTTGCCGCGGTTGGTACGTGGATGGGTGACCATCCATTACATATCGAGACTGAGAGAAAGCACGTTAAGCCTTTGGTCCCGGCTGTCATTCGTAGATCTTGGACATACGTTACGGGTCGTCAGTAGCCCGAAAGTCTGATATCATCAGTCTTACCACAGGGTATCTTGTTACCCAGTAACTGGGTCATGGAGATTAGATAGGCAGTCACGTGTATGATACTGGTATTCAGTTGTTTCCGGTTAGACTGGAAGCCAACCCCAACACAGTTGGGAAAAAGTTAAGCAGACAGGCACTTGTTTTTCGTAGTTGATGCGTCAATTTCGAAGTCAGAATTTGCATCGTATAATGACTGTATGACAATCATTATAAATATTATGGCCAATGTTTCATGAATTTCATGAGCAGGCTGAACAATAACGATAAAGTGATAAATTATTTTATTTCTGTAAGTAAGCCGATACAAACTCTGTTATCCCTTAACCAGGCCTAGCCATTTTTTTTCTTTTGAATACTGATTTTGGTAGATTACAGGGTTATAACAAATATAATTTCTTGTTTTTTTTTCTGTTCCTGAAAAAAAAAAAAACCCTGTGGTCTCTATATGACCACTGCCTGCTGCCCATGCAGACATGTGGTCTGTATGTGGCCACTGCCCTACATGTTATAATGACATTTTGACAATAATTACATTTTGTGGTTCCTATACGACATCGGCTCGTCACAAAAAAAATAAAAATCCATGTGGTCGCTATGTGACCACTGCCTGGCTAAGGGTTATACGTATATCACTACATAGTATAAAACAAAGTCGCTTCCCGCTGTCTGTCCCTATGTATGCTTAGATCTTTAAAACTACGCAACGGATTTTGATGCGGTTTTTTTTAATAGATAGAGGGATTCAAGAGGAAGGTTTATATATATAATACATGCATAATATAGTAGAGGAACACTGATCATTTTAGACGTTTCTAATGTGATGACGTAAATAAACACATTTTTTTGCGCTTACATTGTAAACGCTGGCTGAACCCGTCGAGATAGATCAAAATAATGTACTACAGTATTGTACACCTTAAAAAGGTCTACAAAAAAGTCCGCGATGATATATGTCTATCTCTTAGGGATAACCCACAGTAACCATTTTTTATCGTATACTTTTTACGGGAAATAATGGCTCTAACTGTGTTTCTCCATTGCACCCGTGCGAAGCCGGAGCGGGTCGCTAGTACATAATATTTTAAAAACTACGTGAGGGGTCAGTGTTTCCTATCCGTCTTCTCTGAGAAAAACACCGAAATAAACTCAGAGGTCACAGTGTCTTTTAAAGTCCAGACATAATCTTAGTCAGATCATATGAGGATCAAGTAAATAAGTGTCTGAAATGGTTTATTGAGCAAAAAACCACACAGATTTGAGTGGTATCCAGTCAGTGTATTCATGTGTCCGTAATCGTGTAGCTCAACTCAGAGCTTAAGGAGCTCAACGACTCGTCCATTCCGTCCAATTTGGGTACGCCGCATAAGGCTGACTGTCCATTGACGCGGAGCGAGGCTGCGGAGCGGAAAAAACGGAGAAATATTAACCAATAGGATTGCATAAAATATCAATGTCATTTTTCTATTGGTTAATATTTCTCCGTTTCTCCGCTCCGCAGCCTCTCTCCGCGTCAATGGACAGGCAGCCTAACTCTTAGGCCTAAGTGTTAGTCTACTTATCTTTACATACAAATAAATTAAATTGAAGTGCCTGTTTATTATGTAAAGATAAAAGCTTTTTACTAAATGCAAAAAAAAAATTGGGTATACAACGTGTAACGTTAAATGCGCAAAACCTCAGACACCCCAACTGATTTTTAATT
Source organism: Eremobia ochroleuca (assembly GCA_949629135.1). NCBI lineage: Eukaryota > Metazoa > Arthropoda > Insecta > Lepidoptera > Noctuidae > Eremobia > Eremobia ochroleuca. The sequence goes on along the minus strand of OX451397.1, from coordinate 9,085,085 downwards.
CAATTGACCTATTTCAGAGAGAAAATAAGTCATTAAAAAAATTATAAAAGTTTTATGTGCTGTTTTAGTTTTACTGGCCATGCGGATCGTTTCTTGCGTCTGCGACGACGCTTTATCGAGGGAGGAGTCGTCACCGGGCCGCTGCGGGACATTGGCTTGCTTGACTTATTAATAAATAGACAAGGCAACGTTTTTAATGAAGATTTTTTGAAAAATGTGACCTAACTATATTAAAAAGTGGTTCAATGAATTCTGCTCGTTATTCTGATCAAACTATTTTCAGGTTTTGCGCATTTAACGTTATATGCTGTATATAACAAAAAAAAAACTACTAAAAAAAATTGTCTATGTGTTTGTCCCAGCTAAACTCCGAAACGGCTGGACCGATTTTGAGAAGATTTTCAAAAGCAGATAGCTGATTATTATAAGGAGTAACTTAGGCTACTTTTATATTAGAAAAAGAATTAGAGTTCCGCGCAAAAAGATTAAAACCAATGAAATCCAATATAAATTAAACCCAATGAAATCCAATAAATAGTATAAGTATACGTTTTCACGCCTAAGCCACTGAACGGATTTCGATAAAATGGCAAGGAGATATATGGCATCTGTTACGGCCCCGCCGCCGCTAGATGGCGCAGGATTTTCTCCCACCCTGCCTGCGGAGCCATACCGCGAGCCCGGCCGCGCGCACGCCTCCACTTCGCGTCGACAGTTGCCCACGTATTTATTTAGTAGTGTTTGTCACACAGATCGAAGATACCTTTATATTTGAACTTAATCTTTTTTGACTTTTGCTTTTTGAAGCGCTGATATCTCTTTTTATTCTTATAACCATTTTTAAAAGTCCTACACAGATAATATAAAAATAAGGTGGCGGATACACTCACGTTACATAACTCCGGTCGTGTCGTCCTGCCATCAGATTGCCGACGTCGCTCGTTTTCTCAGATTTATATTCAGATTCATAACAGAGATTATTCAGAACTTGTATACTTAATTAATACAATACAATAGATTCATAGCAGTACCTACTGTCCATTATTTCGAAGCCTAACACAGTGTCAGGAGCCCAGACAGCATCCTATGAAAGGACGTAGGCACCTTTTTGTCCCGGTAGCATGTTCCCGTGTCATAATTTCGCGGGAAGTTGCGGGCAGGAGCTAGTATAATGTAATAGAATCAGTCACAATTCTCGTCCCGTGTTTTTAGATCGATCATATCAAAGTTGGAGCCTGTAATAAATTGTCGAAGTTCTATAATACCAGCTTACGCTAATATCCGGACTGCTGACAGTCATCGCTATTAATTATATAAGTTTGGATGTGAAGCGGTGATGTGATGCTAGCACTAGTGTATGTTTTTTTTTCATGAATAATCCATTTCAGCTGTTCGCAACTCTCGTATATCTTGGCGAGTTCTTGTAGTGGGGCAGGAATTTTTGGAATTGATAGACCTCGTTATAAGATGTTTTAAAATCAAAGTTTCTGTTGTAAAATCAATTAAATATTGTTGGATTTAAAATCTAGGTACTTCATTAAATAAATAATAGAGCTATACCAATACAAATACTTGTGAAAGTCTTAGACCGGTACCATTTTAGGAGTCTGTCTAATTAGACTATTAGAATCCTTAAATGGTCTTAAATATTCTAAGTATACAAGTTTGGTGGAATTCGCCCTAAATAGCACAATGGTTTTTACAAGTTGTTATCAGTCTGTTAAAATAATGAAATCAACAATGTTATGAAAAATAGAAAACAATTTTTCAAACATAATAAATAGCGTAAAAATTGGCACGAAATAAACCGCCCTCATTAAAAAGTGACTAAACACGCGCGGTGCGATGGTATCAACAATTCAACACAAACTTTATGGTATTGTTACCAAATAATTACAAAAAATATTTTCATATACTCTTAACTAACTATTTACACTAGGTTTTAAATTAAAATACTAACTATATAAATAAATACATAAACAAAAGGATACTTAGACGTCGACAGTACGCGTCCGCATCGGTGTCATCCGGAAACGTGCCCAGAAGACCGGCAACCCAATTGCCACGTATCTTCAGAATTTCACGTTACCTTCAGATAGTTTTGCTCAAGTAAACTATCACTAAGTTTTACACAATTTACAACGTAATGCCTTTAATGAACGAAGGAATAGGCAGACAAATTAATTGGATAAGTACCCTTACTTCATCACTGACGGGATTAGAACCTAATATGACAGGGGACAAGCATTCCCATTCCAAGTCTTCATGTGGGTTTTGTTAAAGGCGAAATATTCCCACAATATTCCTAGCAGAGTATTTATGTAAGTACAACGTTTTTTTATAATTATTGCTGGCTGGTAATAATATGAAAGCTATTTTTTCGCTTATGTCAAAGACTGTCTAATAATTATGTTAATATGAAAGCTGTTTTTTTGCTTATGTCAGACTGTCAAATATGATAATATGAAAGCTGTTATTTGCTTATGTCAAAGACTGTCAAACTGTTAATATGAAAGCTGTTTTTTTGCTTAGCTTAGTATGTACAAAGACTGTCAAGTATGTTAATATAACAGCTGTTTTTGCTTATGTCAAAGAATGTCAAGACTCCAATCAGCGTTTTATTGAGATACTAGCTTCATCCCGCAACTTCATCTGAGTGAAAACTTCTTGCTCTTTTGAGCTACACCGTCGCGTTCTTTCTGACGTTTTTCTTTTTGCTCGGTTCCTAAGGGCTATAGCCTTCCTCAAGAATTTAGCTATCAGATTCAAACATTTGATTTTTCAAATCGGACTGGTAGTTCCAGAGATGGCAGGATCAAACAAACCAACATAAAAAAAACAAACAATCCCTTCAGCTTTATTATTAGTGTAGACAGATTACACGGTACACACCGTAGTTTTGACGCGACTAGGGCAAAGACAAAGAGTTCTTGAATCCGCCTCTTTAAATGAGTATATAATCCGCGAGTTGACAATTTTTTTTTTATTATTTAAATTGAAGCTTTTTTACCTCACTAATAGCTTGGTATAAACAGTTTTTTAATATTTTTAAAAATTGAAAAGATATGAGCGTTCAAAACTCTCAATTAGACGGAGAGGGAAATACTGAATTGTGACGTCATAGTTCAGTATCGCCATATAAATTACATGCAAAACTTCGTTTTGCGAGAAAGAGATAGACAAAAAGTTTCTATAAGTTATAAGTTTTTTATTTTTCGACCGATTTCAAATTTGATTTCGAATTCTATTATTGTATTACATGTGTGGATATATTATCTACTAGAATATATAGTATTCAATATCATGCAACTACCCAATTATGTCACGTCTTACAATCTAAACTACAGCCGGTCGATTCTGGAAAAATCTCACCGTGAAATTATAAGTGAAGTGAACACTTAATGGTGTTAATCTCTAGCGAATGTCAGCTCACTCCACGCTCACTACACCCAAGCTTTCACGGTGAGATGGTTACAGAATCGCACGGCTGGACCGGTACATCTTTTCACTGGTCTTGATTCAAAGAAAGTTCTAGGGTATGGATATGATTTTACGGGAAATTAAAAATTGCAACCATTGGTTGAGTGAGTAATTTAAAAACACTCCAGCACACCTACTTTTTCTTATTTTACCTATTTCGTGTGATACAACAATACCTACTGGAAATCCTAATTAAATGAAAGCGAAACAAAGCGCAGAACATAGACAAAAGGTAGAGATAATAAGTGTCGCGGTAAACAATCCCGACTAAGATTTCTCGGAACGCGGGGACAATTCGGCCAGATGTCTTGGTTCTCAGGGAACGCTAGTGCCTTTTATTTTTATGGAGGTAAGGACTATGACGTATCATTCATAGGCTTAGGTACATTATTACGGTGTTTGTGTTATGGATTTATACATATTACAATGTGGATGAGAATATTTTTGTTACCTTTTTTTCTTGCTCATTTTCCTAGCGATAATGTCTCCTGCATGTCGATTCTGTAAAAAATCTCACCGTGAAAACTTGCGTGGAGTGAGCTGTCATCCCATTGATGCTAGGGATTGACTAAGCAAACATTTACAATAATAATCGAGGTTTTAATAATATTTTTTATGCTAATTCTATTGATCATTTTATATAATTTCAAAACTAGCATTTTGGGTTGTCAAAACATTATTATTTTGTGGGGTTTTTAAAATTAAAGAGCAAAACAGAAACTCAGTCAGAATATCAATTTTGTTTTTTTTTTTCTTTAGACTAGTCCTCATGTAGTTCAAATTCAATCTTTTTTATTTTATTTATTGACAATTTTAATTTGTCTGACGTATTGTTTTTTCATTACAAAATTTTTTTCAATGTCTGCATGCCTAATTTAAGTTAAAATTGTACAGGGATCGTCAAGTTTTATAAGCACCTTTATTTTAAGCACGTACTTTCTAAGTAAATAAACGAATATGATTATGATTATGAAGAAATATTAGATGTTTAATTGAATAAGTACTTATAAATTAAAAATAAAATACATTACTTTCCATGATGTTAAAAATAAAAATAAAATATCAGTTCCTCTTAAAACTTCGAATGGAGAGCAAGATGCGAAGTTGTACAAGCACTTAGCGTGGCAGCGGACCCTTCAACCGTTACTTCGGGGTAAATGTACATTAATAATCATTTCTTATGAAGTAAACTAGTCAAATACTACTTTAGAGTAAGTATTAGCTAACTGACTTCGAAAATAGTTCAACCATACTCCCCCACTCCTGTCAAGGACCAAGAAGCTTGACCAACTCGAAAAGTTTCCTGATTAATTCATAGCACTCGACAGCTGAGCGGAACTTCGTCCCACCATAGGGCAGACTAGCTTTAAATTAGAAATTATTAACGCAGGGATCGTATGAGCTACCGCCATACTAATTAGGTTCGGATAAGGGACATATATCACCGGAGAGCGGTGCCGGGGACCAAATTAGTCGTATCGTGTTAATTGAAATGGGACAACTTGCGCGGTGAGAGCGCACCCGTTTTGCGAGGGAAGCCGATGACACGCCTATATTATGTTACGTTATAACACAATTAATTTTCAGCGCGCTACGGTTAATGAGCCACGTGTTTTTAGAGGCCATTCGTTTGGAACGTTAAGCGTGTTCACACCGCTGGTTGTGTTCGCTGACAACACGTGGTAGCCGCGTAAAATACTGGGCGCGCTGCACATTACGCGTTGTAGTCGTGTAATATGTTTCCGAGATGCGCAACAATGTGTATGATTTTGCATGGATTTATAGTTATTCTGAGTATGCTTTAACTTTAACGTAATTATGGCCGTTTAAAGGCAATAGGTGTCAAACTGTTGTCAAACATGGATTATTCACGACAAGAGAACAAAAGATCAGCGGTGTTATTCTGTAAAAATCTCACCGTGAAAACATAGGTGAAGTGAGTCTTTACAGAATAGACCTGCAGAACAACACAAAGAGCGATGGACAGAAACATATTAAAAATGGAAAATATATAAAGTTACATGTGAGGACATAAAATCAAGATAACTGATGCGCTCACGCAAAAACTGAAATGGCAATGTGCCGGTCATATAAGACGCTATAGAGACAGCAGGTGGACATTTAGAAGTACGTGATTGAAGGGACCAACAGGAAATAGAAGAGTAGGCATTCTGAAAAGAAGATGGGCTGATGACATACGAGAAGTAGCAGGGAAAGACTGGCAGACTGTTGGCAAAGATAGAAATACATTTAAGGAGTTGGAGGAGGCCTTCATCCGAGGTGGGGTCCATATACGACCAAATAACTAATCTGTACTAATATCTAGAAAATATATCAAACTACTAACAACATTTTCAATGTAATTTAAGGATATGGATGTAAAAGGCTTTATATGATGTCATTGTTTACATATTACCGATGATTTTGTGCCAGCCGTGCGATTCTGTAACCATCTCGTGAAAACTTGGGTGAAGTGAGCGTGGAGTGAGTCGTCAATAGTGTCAATCCCTAGCATCAGCATGACTAACAGCTCACTCTAAGCTCACTTCACCTTAGTTATCACGGTGAGATTTTTCCAGAATCGACCGGCAGTTATGCATTTTACAGTAGATAAAATATGACAAGAGTCTATTACCAAATTCAAAATAAATACTGGCAGGCAATAACCATCCTATTTCTGTAAAAAAATAGCTATACCGATAAAATAATATTTCGGTTGAGTAAAAAATTATTTGTTGATTTTAACGGCACACGCACTTCCGTAAACTAGGAAGCGCGATGGCCACATTGACAATGTAAACTGAACCGGAGGATAGTGCTGTGCGGTAGTAGGCATGGGGTTTTACCGGTTTTACACATCGCGTCGGTTGAGTCGCGTAACTTTTTCGGTAAACAAGCTGTCGCGTAATAAGAAGTCAAGTTTGATTTTATTTTCTGGTTTTCGTTCAGAATAAATTAAATGCAAATACTTTGTGAAAGCAAATGGTACCTTACTTACTTTGTTAACTTGAGATAATTACTTTTGAATTTTTAAGAGACGGGCGGATACGGAAATTTCCCACACCCACGCCACAAATTACAATACAACTTCCTTATAATTTGCGGGAATTTCCTCCCTAGACTTTTAAATGATCAACTTAAAGAATAGCTCCCTTCCTAATAAACGTTGTACAGCGTCTGTATACTTACACAACGCTTTTTTTTTTCTTTCGAAAGTCAAATTGCTGAAGACTGAATGAGAGAAATCGGTGTGTAACTATTCATCTAATATATAATACGTTTATTAGTAAGGGGGTAGGAAAATAACAATAGGTAAGTAATCGAGTTTCCGTCCGCCAAATGTGAAATGCAATTTCAAATATTAGATCTTTGTTGAATCCACGAATTCGACTCTGCATGTAATAAAAGTAACGAGAATTTGATATTAAAAAGATTATTACATAGCATTTTTCTTGCTCTGATAACCACGTACGAAACGTAGGAAATGTTCAAAGTTATAAAGGATCGCATATACTGGCGAGTACGTACGCCCGGCGTACTCGCGTACTAACGTTTCGCCCTACTTGTGCATTACCCCTAAAATGCTGTTGGCGCGCCATTGTGAGTTTTATTTTATTTCCCCACCTCCGCCTGGGAAATACTAGTTTCGCTGACAGATATTGAGTTACCAGGCGGGTTTTGTCAAATAAAACTATCGTGTTTCTGTGTTGCCGCGGTAGCTGCGTAACCGAATACTCCAGTTCTACTTGTGTACGTATATTTTTCTGTCTTTTGGGGACGTTAGCTTCGCGCATATCATATCACGCTGGTTGGATTTTTTACATACCCAGTCGTGTCATTTCATTATAACGTTTTTCAGCGCGGGACCTATTTCACATATTTTTGTTGTGTCTGGCAAAGTTGGGCCCTGCATGGCATTCTGTAAAAATCTCACCGTGGAAACTTGCGTGGAGTGAGCTGTCAGAGTCATCCCAATGATTCTAGGGATTGACCAAGCATACATTTACAATCACAATCGAGATTTTAATAATATATTTTTATGTGAATTCTATTGATCATTTTATATAATTTCAAAGCTAGTATTTTATTTGTCAAAACATTACTAATTTATGGGGTTTTAAAATAAAAACGCAAAACAAAAAAAAAAAAATGATAATAAAACAATAACAACAGAAACAGAAACTTGGTCAGAATCGCAATGATGGTTTTTTTCCCAGACTATAGACCCGATTCACGATATTTCGTGAATCTGGTGAAGTGACGCCACACAAACTACGCGAGATTAAATTCTATGGTTCGTCAGCCACGCAACCACAAAATAATAAGGTTTTGACAGCTAAAATACTAGCTTTGAAATTATATAAAATGATCAATAGGATTAGCTTAAAAAATATTACGTATTAAAATCTCGATTAAGATTGTAAATGTATGCTTGGTCAATCCGTAGTATCAGGTGGGATGACACTGACAGCTCACTCCATGCTCACTTCACCTAAGTTTTCACGGTGAAATTGTTACAGAATCGCACTGCTGAAAACCATCACATATACCTACATAAACTCACGCCTTCTTCCTATGGGAGTTATCAGAAACTACAGAACGCCACCTGCTACGTTCCTTACATACTACTTTTGCTTCGTTTACGTTCATACTTCTCAATAATTAATACCCACTGTATTATTTTTGCTTATTTCTTTCATACGGTGAGTGTATAAAACTAAATATCTACCAGAATTGAAAACAGTCTTAAGCAGTTTATGAACCTCTTGTATAAATATTAATTTTTTACAGATCATTCTTCAAAGAAAGCTCAAAAATGCAAAGATTTAATTACAAAAATGCATGCATTTCTGAGCTTTCTTTCGTATCACGAAACGTACGAACGTTTCTTTTCAAAAGTTTAATTATTAAATTAAACATTTGAAAAGATACGTTGTACTACAATTGGTAACTACACAGCGTGTAATATGCAATACGAATATGAATTATTATTTGTGTTTGCTACGTGTGCCAGTTAGGATATGATTAATGTGGCTAGAATGTTCTCTGGCGTATATGCCTGGTACTTCAAACTCCACACAGAGGTATATGAAATAATAAGGAACTTATAATATTTAGAAAAAGAGCAGCGTCGCTAATGCACAGAGTAAGAGACAGTCCCAAAAGCTACCTGAGGGTAATTGCGGATCATATGAAGAGTCCTGTATTGAGGCATTGGATTCGCCTACATATAGGATAATTATTATAGTTTGTTTTTGTATTATGGGTATTACTAACATAGTTCTTAGGTCTCTGTGTATAACTAACACTCTATGGACAACCTAGTCTGAAATAAATTATAAATTATTATTATTAGTATTATTGGTATATAGTTGTAAAATTCATTCGTGGATCTTTGATAGTCGTTATGGGTCGTCAGAAGACCGAAAGTCTGACAACCAGTCTTACCAAGGGGTATCGTATTACCCAGTAACTGGGTTTTGGAGGTCAGAGAGGCAGTCACTCCAACATAGTTGGGAGAAGGTTAAACAGATGATGAGTTGCAAAAGTTTGACTAAATTTACGCGGCAGGTGAGTCGCTATTCATTTTATATAGGTAGATAAAAACCCAAGAGGGTTTGCAGATAAAAACCCAAGTGGGTTATCCATGGAATTACCCCTCATGTATCTTTACAGAAAACAACATTGTGGTTACTCTCAGTACCTACATGTGAAGGTGCTCTGTCAAATATTAAGTGCCAGCACGCAAGCAGTACACGTTCAATGAATTTATTCAGAAAAAAAAAAACCGATTGTTACAACAACAAAGTACAGACGCCAGCACATCAAGCTACTACAATCTGTCAACTTTCTTTAATCGATTTTCAACTTTATTACTAAATAATTAGGTTCAAAGTTGATTGGGAAAACTTGGCAGTTTCGGGTAGCTTGATGTGCTGGCGTCTGTACAATATCAAAGTTGTTAAGTTTTCGGATCAACGCCTACCGGATCTCCACCGATTGGAAAACGAATTGAAACAGCCCGGTATCTAAGCCTGTACAAGGTAAAAGGATTATCCTTTATGTAAAGGTATAAATGGCTTACCCCTTATGACATGGAATGGAATTTAATAGACACTATATATCGATATGCTACACTTCTTCCATCATCTGCCTACCTTTCTCCCTACTATGTTTGGGCCGGCTTTCAGACTATTTGAATGTAGTTGAATACCAGTATTTTACATGGAGTGGCTACCTATCTGACCTCCACAAACCAGACACTGGGTAACACGATACCCTTTGGTATGACAGTTTGTCAGACTTGGTCTTCGGACTACCCTTAACGACTGTCAAAGTCTGGGAATGACAGCTGGGAACAGCGGCTTCACATGATTTCCGAGGCACGGAGAGGTTTCTGTAAGTCAAGATGGTTATTCATCGTGGAGGAGTGACCATCTCATCATGAGCCCGTGAGGACTGCGGCAAGCGTAGCTAAGCCTGATCGATAGACCTGTGCAGCTGTCATTGAAATGAAATGAAATGAAATGACAATGAAATGAATGAAATGAAATGAAAATATTTATTTCAGACTAAAATAATTTGGAATTATAAGTCAATATGTTGTTAGTAGATGGATACTTAAAGCTATGTTAGTAAAATTTAAAATTATTATTATTATTTTGGACATGAATGGACGACCAATGCCTCAGGATTCGGCCGTCCACTCCATCCGACACCACGTTCAGAAGCGTGTTGGTGCTACGCTTTACTCGAAACCACAGGGAGGCCGATCTTTTGCGAAGCACCGCCTGAAAGCCGTCCGTGCCGCGGTCGGCGAACATGCCGGAGGCACTGCACCGCCACGGAAGCCTTAACAAACTCCTGAACGTGTTGTTATACTGGACGCGCAGAGCATTGTATTCCTTTCTAGTGTAATTGCTCCACAGGTTGCACGTGTATAGCGTTTGGCAATTACTTAGCCACGAGCTCCTTGCTACACTTCTACACAATCTCTATTAAACACAAAACACTGAATATTCTTGTGTAATAGATGTTTTGGTTTCCGTACGTCCTTTTCGGGTAACCACTGACAATCAGCGCAGTGCTATGGGTCCCATATCATGCTGAGTGGTGGCCGTTTCTGTTTTGTGCTCGGGATTATAATAATAATAATAAGCTTTATTTCAGAACATAGATACAGTTGGTACTTGCAACAAATGAAAACGATGATAGCTGCAAAAGTTAAAACTGTGTCGCAACTATCAACGCTCGTCTTAGGATAAAGATAACAATATGTTCCAGACTTAACGATAGGAACAGGACAAAAGATTATAGATCTATTTTGTTATTCTTTATTATTCGAGTTAATTATCTTTTTGTATGCACGTGTTTCTGTTATTCTATTTTTCTTTCTTTCTATCAAATATAGGTATGAGGTTATAAAACAATCAAGAAGCTCTTTCGATATGTCTTCAAATAAATCCAGTCTACAAGTAACTTGGAATCGAATTGGGCCCAATTGTTTGACCGATAAATCCCACAAGTGACGTTTCCTATGTCAAGATGAGACCATAAGTACATATATTTCTTTTGGACACTCAAACGAACTCGTCGGTTTTATTTCATTTCTTTCTCTATTTGGCCACAGGGTTGAAAAATATAATGACAAACTGATACTAGTGTGGTGTAAATAGAAGTAATATTATTTAAGTAATATGATTTGTAATATAAGAATTGTATGCCTAACTCAGACACCTGCCGGTCGATTCCCTAAAAACCTCACCGTGAAATCATAAGTGAAGTGAGCTTCAAGTGAGCGGTGTCAATAGTGTTAATCCCTAATGACAGCTCACTTCCCGCTCACTTGAGAGAGAGATTTGTACAGAATAGCACTGCGACTCAACCTACAATAAGCTTGTCATTGTGAGGAGAAAATAAAGAAATTTATTTATTTATTCATAGATAATGATGATTGTATTCCTCGTGTTGTCTATGACGAACGGAACGTAATGTGACAGCTGACATGTCAAAAGAAAAATTAATAAGTAACGTTATGATGCAATGTGCTTGCGTAATGTGTAGTGTTTACAATTAGTTTTTAATACTCGTACAATGATACTTGTTTTATTTAGAAACTAACAGTGGTAATCGCTACATACCTGTCTATATTACATTATTATTTATTTATTATTTGTATGCCATTAATTCTACATTTTGTGAGAACCTTACCACATAAACTGATTTATTATTTCTTAAAATGTTAGGAAAATCGTATACCCCTCCGTGCCTCGGAAAGCACGTTAAGCCGTTGGTCCCAGCTGTCATTCGTAGATTTTTGACAGTCTTTACGGGTAGTCAGAAGCCCGAAAGTCTGACAACCAGTCTTACCTAGGGGTGTCGTATAACCCAGTAACTGGGTTATGGAGGTCAGATAGGCAGTCGATCCATGTAAAATACTGGTATGCAGCTGCATCTGGTTCCAGTCTGGCAGACTGGAAGCCGACCCCAACATAGTCGGGAAAGATGCTAGGCAGATGATGAGTAATTTTAATCTAGGTAGGTACATCATCTTCACATATAATTATTGTGTACAAAATATTCTAAAATATTTTAAAATAGTAATTATGGAGTTATTTGCCTGTTCTTCTATTTACGAAAATAACTTTTGGAAGGGGCAACTAGAATCAATTCTATTTTCTTGTATAGACGTTCAAAAGTGCTTTAAATAAATTATTTCACTTTGACAATAATGTTGTATTTTGACCACTATAACTATTTTAACCTAAAAACATGTTGCATTTTCCAATGATACAAATTGTTACATTGTTTATGGGTATTTTGATTTAAATCAAGCAACCCTGATTTGGCCCATGCTGAATTTAAACCATGTTTTTCCATCAATGTGCGGAAGCTTTGAGAAATTGAGAGGGTTGTATTTGCATCGTTTGTTTAATCAAACCCGGCTCTATATTTTGTGGGTTATTAATTTCCATGAAATAAAGGCCTGTGTTTGTTTACATAATTACGAATTTGATCATTTTGATAGCACGTTGTGTCAGTAGAAAGACGTTACGCGTCAATGTACAGCCATTTTACGTTTAATTATTCATTCAAGTCGAGGCTGTTCCAGTATAAATTCTTGAAAGATATTATTGTATAATTTATTTCATACAAAGTTTCAACACAATGGGACAGTTAATATGAATGCCATTTCAGTGTTGGCTTGCCGAATAAAAGTTTATCACATTAATTAGGTTAAATTCGATGTTTTCCAATGATACGATACAATTCTACCATTGCATTTTTCATCGTTTGAGCCTAGTCGTAACGGCCGCGACTTACTACGAGTTGTAGGTCGTAGGTTCGAAGTCAGACATGCGCTTTAGTTTGTGTAAATTATTTCATCACCACTGCACTGTGATTCTGTAATCATCTCACCGTGAAAATTTAGGTGAAGTGAGCGTGGAGTGAGCTGTCAGTGTCATCCCACCTGATACTAGGGATTAACCAAGCATACATTTACAATCATAATCGATTTTAATAATATTTTTATGCTAATTCTATTGATCATTTTATATAATTTCAACGCTATTATTTTACTTGTCAGTACTTTACTATTTTGTGGGGTTTTAAAATAAAATATGAAAAACAGAAACTCAGTCAGAATCTCAATGTTGTTTTTTCTTTTTTTCCTAGACTAGTGCTGACGGGTCGGCGTGATCACTTCACCCGTCAAAAGTGATCACGCCACACAAACTACGTGGGTTTAAACGTGGGTTTTGACAACTAAAATAACTTTGAAATTATATAAAATGATCAATAGAAAGAATTAGCATAAAAAATATTATTAAAATCTCGATTATGATTGTGAATGTTTGCTTGGTCAATCCCTAGCATCAGTGGGATGACACTGACAGCTCACTCCACGCAAGTTTTCACGGTGAGATTTTTACAGAATCGACCGGCTGCTCTCAAAGTGGTGAAGCACATGAAGCACCGTAATCCACACGCACTGAGCCTGCGTGGTGGATTACGGCTCACTTCCTCTAAAGAAAGAAAATACGTTTATGTGCGGCAAACATGACGCATGAAAAGAACATTATCTCTCATTGAAAGGAGGTCTGTGTCCCAGCAGTGGGAACATTCGGCTGATTATGCTCTTATTCTTCATCGTTTTAGGCTTTACTTTTATTACTACCAACAATATCCACTTTATCCCTTAAATGCATGATTTATAATATCGTATTGCAAAAAATGCTATTGTATAGGTATTTATCTATAGAATTTAGAAAAATAAAATATATATTATAACTATACAACACTATAATATTCATAGAGTATATAAATATTGTTTTGACAAAAAGAGGTGCGTTGAGAAACTCACAGCTATCTCATTCTTAAAAAAATTGAATGACATACTTTGTTGCCATATGTCAACACAATTATGCATTTAAGGGTTAAGTCACGTTTTTCACCTACTTTCCCACATAACAAACTCAATTCAACTACTACTGTCAAGCAAGCAAGCAAACAAACATAACTCTCTTACAATGTGTACACTACAAAACATTTGCGGCGCAGTCTTTGTGTCCACACCCTAAGCAAGCATAGGTAGGACAGACAATGTAAAGGGTCCCGTACATACAAATTAGCTATTTGTTTATTCACTTGAATTTCATATAGCAGCTTAACATTTTGCAGGCGGAAGTTTTGTTTATGCGGTTCATATTTTATCGTATGCTTAGGCACCTGTCCCACTGCCAACGAGGAAGCGACTTGCTATCAACGATTTTACAAAAATATTCCCGTGTAAGAAAAAGTTTTAGGTAAATATATTAAAAGCTCCCAATTGATTGCGTACCCAAATAGGCCGCTTCAGATACAATTTTTCGAAGTGGGGGCTTACTGACCCGTCCAATACCCAGTTCGAGTGCGGTGCCAGTCATCAGACCATGCCCCATTAGCTGGTGTGCTCTAAGTTCACCTACACCTTAGATAGATCACCTGAAGAGTGCCGCAGTCAACTTAGCCATATACTGGCCTCTAACAATATAAAATATCAAAGAAGCGTACCATAGACACGAAAAGAAGAAGAAGTTATGGTTCACAATGCCAGCGAGTACTCGTTTGTCGCAGCGACAAGAGCTATTTTTTTTTTTTAATGTTTTTTTTATTTTTGACATTTTTGAATATTTTATATTTGATCTATAATTTCAGTTTCAATTATCTATATGTTTATTATTCTATAATGGTATGTAGCATTTATACTCGTATAATAGTGCAAGCATGGCAAGTGTAAAATTCTTTTTTAATTTTAATTTTTGTGTTATGGGTTAAAGACCTGAAATAAATGAATTTAATTTAATTTAATTTATTAAAGAGAGTGTTCGCTCAGCGACGCTCACACGCTGAGAGACACATGCTTCGTACAAATCGTACTTACGTCTACCAGCGAATAATCGCTATTCACCGTCGTGCAGTCGGTGCTCGTTTCTAGCTCTACTCGCTTCTCGTTAATCACCAGCGGTAGGACAGGTGTCTAAAGCAGTTGTCCCACCGCCGGCGATGAACGAGTAGTTAGTAGAACCAGCAACTGAAAACGAGTTGGCGAGCAGCGAGCAGCGAGTGTGTAGTTCCGATAGTTTTGTCGCTGAGCTATCAGCGAGTGTCCGAGTGCGACGGGCGATTACCCGCACCACTCGCTCTCTGACCGCGATCTCTGACCGCCAAGCAAGCATCGCTGAGCGAGTATTATCTTTGATAGCTCTTGTCGCTCGGCGACAAACCAGTGGAGCGAGTCCTTGCCGGCAGTGAACAGCCAGCGATGAACTATTAATATATGCATCTCTTTTGTTTACACGGAATGTATATCTATTGTACGTTTCTTGAGCGAGAAAATAGCCGATAGTTAGTCGGTTCCTCGCCGGCGATGGGACAACTGCCTTAGGAAGCGAAACAAGCGTATTATGCTTGTTTCGTTTAATGGGATAAGTAAGGTTTCATTGTAGGTGGGTACACAGAGCTCCATTAAGTGGTTACCCCCCCAAAAGACATGTGCGTTCAAATCCGTGATAGGCGCAGGTTGGTTTTTTTTATAAAGTTTATAAAGTTGTTATATTTATAAAAAAAATAAAAATAAAAAAATATATAATTATCATTTTATAAGATTTATTATTGCTGTTATTTAACAAAACCTTGATCTTATTTTGCTACAAAGATTTATATTTTACAATTCATATATATATT
Organism: Eremobia ochroleuca; assembly: GCA_949629135.1. Lineage (NCBI taxonomy): Eukaryota > Metazoa > Arthropoda > Insecta > Lepidoptera > Noctuidae > Eremobia > Eremobia ochroleuca. The sequence continues at coordinate 9,069,377 of OX451397.1, read as the reverse complement.
TATTCTATTTTTGTTCTCATAAAATTAGATATCATTTTTTAAAAATAATGGGTAAATCGTATCGTAATCCTTCACTCTTCGTCGTTTTAAGTGAACGTATTCATCAAACGTTGTAGTTATAATTTAACTGGATTAATTTTATAAAGGAAACGAAAGTAAGTAAAATTAATGGATAACCTCAAATTATAAAATCTATCTATTAGACAGAGACCTAAAGATTGATTTCATCGCCATTCATTAGGGGCTCGCTGACTTGTTGGTCAAACTGCCGGTATGAGTATGATGATGTTCGGTACTGCGGTGGTTCGAATCCAAGTCGAAACAATGAACTCTTTTTGAAGTATTCTTTAGATTATTCGTAACAATGTTGTAGCAGTGTAACATTTTAAAACTTGAGGGGTTAGCACATACTGACGCTGTGTGTACCTATGAGTATGTAAGTATTAATAATTATAACCACATTTAAATTTTAAAAGAAACAGTAAGATTGAAGTTTATCGTGATTGAGTCTTCATTGTGTTGGTATTAAATAATATAACTGGGAAATTCAATAGCGATTTCCCTCGAAAAGTACCTACATAAAAATCGTAAAAGCAAAAGTGTTTTTCGTTTTTGATCAATTTCTGTTAAAATACTTGTTGACTTTTTCTACAAGTTTTATACATTTTTTTCCGTTAGCCTTTATTCTCCCGCTGTTGAGAAAAAGCCTCCTCCATATTCTTCCACCCTTCCTTGTGTTGTGCCTTCTCCGTCCAATCGGTTAGGAACGAGTCCAAATCGTCACGCCAGCGTTTCTTAGGCCTGCCTCGTTGACGACGCCCCTCTTCAGGCACCCACTATGAGACGACTTTGGCTCATCTGTCTGGATACATCCTATAAGTGTGACCCGCTTAGTCTGACTTCAACCTCACAGACTTGCCGCCAACATCGGCAATACCTGTCTTGGAGCGTATTATGGTGTTGTGAATGTTGTCGGTGAGTTTAATTTTTAAGATACTACGCTCCATCTCTCCTTGGCGAACCTTGAGTTTGACTTCTGAGCTTCTGTCAAAGAGCAAATTAAAAAAAAAACACTAAATCAACTTTAGTAAGAACAAAATATTATAGTATAACTAGCTGCGCCCCGCGGATTCACCCGCATAAGTCTCGATCCCGTAGGAATATTGGCCTAAAAATATTTTATGTGTTAATCCTGGTTATAAACTATCTGTGTGCCAAATTTTATCAAAATTGGTCCAGCCGTTTTAGCGTGAAGAAGTAACAAACACACACACACACATACACACACACACACACAAAATTTCGCCTTTATAATATAAGTGTGATATATAGTAATACTTAAACGACAAAATATACATAAGTGCTAAAATATCTAGCCCGCGAAATACAGGGTTGTATTGATGATTTTAAAGATTATAATTCTGTGAAGTCATATTTGTTACGCTCGCGAATCTTATTTTATTCAACATACAACCTGACTGCTGCAACTGAATTTCGCTACCCTAGCACTGCTCCATTAATAAGTATTCGTGCAGTTATCTATATAATATATAAAAAAAAAAAACAAAACACTATATAACAATATTAGATTTCAACGCGCAATGGTTCACTTGATGGACTAAATGCGGAAACCAAACCCGTAACATAGAACATATTAGATTTAATTCAGAAGATCGATAAGATAAGCTAAGTTGTACAAAGCTTCTTCTCCGCTACGAGTTGGCTGTGCCCGACAGTCCATAATAATAATAATCACACTAATATTATAAAGGCGAAAGTTTGTGAGTGTGTGTGTATGTTTTTTACTTCTTCACGCTCAAACGGCTGGACCAATCTTGATGAAATTTGGCACACAGATAGTTTATAACACATAAAATACTCTCTATCCTGATATTCCTGGGTTCGAGACTTATGCGTGTGAAACCGCGGGGCGCAGCTAGTATAATAATAAATTAATTTATTAATGCTTCAGTTTACAAAACGGATTTAGTGTGGGAGCCTCCTTTTAAGCAAACAATGCCTGTGTTAGGAGAAATAATGATCAAGTAAGTTATCACCTAACTACACATTGTGGGATGCAAATAAAGCATGAATAAGTCTACCATCTCCAGATGTCGGATGTACGGTACAGAGAATTTTGTTTGATCTTCTAAATATGTCCCTCATATAATTATATTATAGTATATTCCGCATGACATTACTATATATAGAAGTAAGAATCGTGCCGTTCCCGATAAATCCCTTTGTTGCCGAAGCCTACAAAACAAACGCCCTGTCATTTCGTCTACGTTCGGCGTTCGGCCAATGATTTGCCGAATACCGAGCGTCTAATCTAATTAATGATTGTTTTGTCACCATGGTCGAATTACGATCCCGCGTGTTGATCTACCACGACCTTCCACAACGAAAATAAACTGTAACTTGTAAAAAATAAAGTTATTTATCGTGTGGCAGGATTTTTGGTATGGTGTGCGTGGCTAGGTAGGACTGACGTGTACAAATGGAACGCAGATGGACATAGGGTTAGATCGCGAACGACATAATTGATGGGCCGATGTGGTCGAAGCCTTACCCAATATTGGCAGTGACACTGCCTGTATACATATTAAGAGCGATGCATATTCATCAGCGCTTAGGGGTATTCTTTTATCGATGTAATTTATTGTGGGTTATAGCGGAATATTGGTGGAAACGATTTTACTTTGTTTTTGTTGGTATATTGGCGTATGCTAGCTGACATATCATTACATAGTATAAAACAAAGTCGCTTCGCTGTCTGTCTGTCCCTATATATGCTTAGATCTTTAAAACTGCGCAACGGATTTTGATGCGGTTTGTTTTAATCGATAGAGTGATTCAAGAGGAAGGTTTATATGTATAATACATGCATAATATAGAAGAGAAACACTGATAATTTTAGAGGTTTCTAATGTAATGTCGTAAATAAACACATTTTTTGCGCTTACATTGTAAACGCTGGCTGAACCCGTCGAGATAGATCAAAATAATGTACTACAGTATTGTACACCTTAAAACGGTCTACAAAAAAGTCCGCGATGGTATATGTCTATCTCTTAGGGATAACCCACAATAACCATTTTTATCCTATACTTTTTACGAGAAATAATGGCTCTAAAATTATCAGTGTTTCTCCATTGCACCCGTGCGAAGCCGGGGCGGGTCGCTAGTGGAAAATAATTTAATTAAATGTTTTGTGTTTCGTAATGTAAATTACTTATAGAAGCAAGTTCTTCTAACTATAGTACATTCCTCGGCTTAGTTTAGACTTCAGCCGGTCAATTCTGGAAAAATTTTACCGTGATAACTAAGGTGATGTGAGCTTAGAGTGAGCTGTGAGTCATGCTGATGCTGCGGTTGACGCTATTGACGACTCACTCCACGCTCACTTCACCCAAGTTTTCACGGTGAGATGGTTACAGAATCGCACGGCTGATCTCCCACAAATTACAAATTTCTTGTAAAGTTTTCCTGTCAGTTGTATAATGTATATATAACTTGATGTAATTTGTCGAGATGAAATAAACATTTTTATTAATATTAACTGAGCAGACAGCTGTGCTGCTGGGGAGTTTGTTGCGCCACTTCTTCTTCCTCGCTAAAGCACTAGGAAGTGGTGAAAGGCGGGCGTTTTGGGTGCTGTCTCGTGTAATTTTGACGTTCGAATAGTGCTAGTGAAATACTCTTTTGAGCTAAACCGTAAGTTTGTACATCAGATTGGAATATAAACATCTGCTGTAGAATGTTACTTTCTGTTAGATCTCTCAAGTAAAAAGGCCACCTTTTAGCCAATGTTAGTTCGGGCGTTTTTTTCAACGCACTAGATTTCCAACGCAGTGCTTAGCGCCGAGAGTTGAAAAGCCAACAGTGTGGTTTTTGACGCGCTAGGTTGCGATCTGTTGGATTCTCAACGCTCGGTTCAACACTGACAGTTGAATATCCAGTGCGCGATAAAATCCCGCCGCGATATACATAATTATTTACATCCGTGTAACCGTCGGTTTAGTGTGACTACAATTAAGACTGCTGACGCGATTGGAAATCGCAGTAACTGATTGATAGATTGATACCTTAATCAACAAAAATGGCAAAAAGACTCATCTCTTTACCTCCTCTCATTATCTACTTAGCCTTAGCCCAACTATGTTGGGATCGGCTTCCAGTGTAACTGGACATAGTCCAGTTACTGGATAATATGATACCCGTTAGTAACACTGGCTGTCATCCTTTCGGGCTTCTAACGACCCGTAACGACTTCCAAAGATCCACGAATGACAGCCGGGACCGTGCTTTCCGAGGCACGGAGGGACTTGGTATGTAAAGATGGTCAGCCATCCACGGACTAACCGCGGCAAGCGTAGTTTAACCTGATCGATCGATCTATGCGGCTTTTATAACTTAGCCATAAGTCCCTCGTAGTAAATTATTGCAAGAATGATATATTATTCGACAAAAATGGCAAAACCACTCATCTCGTTACCTTATATTAATAATAACAAAAATAAGCGAAACAAATAATTTCTATTCACCAATAAAAGCCAACAGAGTGAATATAACAGTTAAGTCGATCTAATGCCGGTACGCATTGAATGCCGAATAATTTCCCGTTCACACCGTACCTCGTAAAAGCTCAAAATGCAAACACGGCAAAGCAGGCAGGATCCTCGTGTCGACCCCTGGCTATCCCGTATTACTCGCACCTCTATAAATCATAATTTACTCTATCTTGATCGTACCTCGGATAAAATGCTTGGAACAGGTATTAGCTATCAAGCGAAGAGATTCTGTGAGGACGTGATGAGTATATATTACGGACAGGAAAAATGTTTATCTTCTCTGTTGTTCTGCATGTGTGTTTATTGTCAATTAGTTCAATTTGCGGCGGATAGTTTGTGATTTTCGAATTTCGCCACGAATCATATCGAGAAGAGGATTAAGTGCACTGATTGAAACAATCGATGTTTTGACGAGTTCTGTAATAACTGTGAAATCAAACTATACTATTGTTTTGTTTTGATGTCAAACTATGTTCAGTAGTCAAAAATGTGCTGATTACTCACACTATTAAACATTTTTTTTCCCTTACTGCCCCACATGGGATTAATTTAGACGGTCATTCTTCAAATTGCGTCGTCTACCGGCTTACTATATAACCATCAACCTACATATTTTACTGTAGTGCAACATACACAAAGCTTTGTGATTTTTGTTAAATTGATGTAATTATAAATTATTGATTGACATTTAGAATCAACTGATTTAGCTTCACTTGAAAATAATTAACGCATTGTTTGTTTAAATTTGACATTTAAGTACATTTTTTTTTTCTTTATTTTAAGGGCTTTATCGCTGAGCGATGACGTTGCCCTGTAACATCAGCACAATCAACTAAACATAAAAACAGATAACACTTAATTTAAAACAAAGAATGCCAGTTTGTACAGTATCCTAGCTTGTTGCGATAAAGGACATGCCAGGATAGCATTACACTCTCCAATATCATACTTATTTATAGAACCAAGTAAATTAAATCTCAAGGCCTCATTCCGTACACACTCCATCAAAACATGTTGCACATCTTCGACTACTCCACTCTCTTCACAGTTGGGTGATGTTACCTTTTTCATCAGAAAACCGAACTTTTTTGATGGAATGTGACCGGAACGAAGTCTTAGTGCCATAACTAAATCCCTTCTGCTAAGCATATGATCAGTCCAATTATACACTGGAAGCTGCGGTTGGATGGTTTTGTACCAAATTCCCTTTTCTGTTGACCTCTGGTTAAAGTATTCACTCCACATGTCTGTACACTGCAGTTTTGTTGGTACATCGTTTCACTAAAGTTCACTTTATTTATGTCATGTGGTCAAACAATAACTACAATTATATTATGAAATCAGGTTATAATTGAATGCGTAATTTCATTATTTTAATGCATTTAAATGTTCTGTATTCTATCGAGTGTTTTATGCATACCATTTGCTGTTTTTTTACGCACTATAAAGCGTTTATGAAACGGAAGACATGTTTTCATGTGGTTTGTGTCCAAAATTAACTTCGGAAGCATTATTATCGGAATTTTTGACTTAAATCGGGAATTTATCGAGTAAACATTGTAGCGTGGCATATTTCATCAGCATTTTTGTTTTAAATCAGTTCGTATTTAAGCTGTGGTGGATAAATAAAGTGCTTACATGATGTTTTATGAGATTTTCATGAAAAATATTATGTTGATAATTATTTTATAATAGTCTGTCCCAATTACGGTGATTGATATGACACAATTCATGTTAAATTTTATAGTAGCAGTGGCAATACTCGTATATGTATGAAACGAGAGTTCGATTGATTGATTATAATTGAATCGTTTAGTTTTAAAGAACTTTAATGTCGACATCGTTTTGACGCTGTACGCCATAAAATTAAAGGATAAAAAATATTTTCAAATGAGTATAATTATCACTATTCTACCTACGTTTTTTAATAAGTTCCATTACTTTCCTACCTCCCCGTCCTAATAGGCAGAGGAAGGGAGTGTTCGATTTCTTGAAACGTCACTATCAGAAAATCGAACACTAGTTTCTGAAACCACCCACCGTATTTTTCAACCGTCATCTTTATTCAGATGGGTAAACAGTGTAAACAAGACATAAAGGCAGGTCATGCGTGCACGGTGGGAGAGATTTCTGCGTGCCCCTACGTGCCTCTTTTGTGACGGAGTGGCGTGTTAGCGGGTCACCAGTTTGCTCTTGCTGTCACGGTATTGATTATACTGTAACTGATTACTGTAGACATACATTATTTTGTGAGGTTTTAGACTTCACAGAGAGACTCTCACAATTTAAATGTGAAGCATAATAATATACTGGATGCTTTTTTTACAGGCTCCAAATTTTTACAGGGTATTCTACTCATAAACATGAACAACTTTCACTATGGGACCAACTCTGATATCACGAAAAATAAATCAACTGTTTCATACATTTTGGTCAAGTAGGTATTTAACTTTTGTGTTAACAGCTGGTTTTGTTTTCGTGATTTCAGAGTTGGTCCCATAGTGAAAGTTGTTCATATTCATGAGTAGAACACCCTGTAAAAATTTGGAGCCTGTAAAAAAAGTATCCAGTATAACAAGATTTCTCCCAAATACTATCAAAAGGAACTCGATAGTTTTTCCGTGAAAATGTACGGAAAATGAAGACATTATTAAAACATGATTTAAAGTTTTTGGAATGCCAATACAAGGTGCATAATTTTTGGTTTACTTGCTTGATTACGGTTTTTGATTAATGAGTCATAAGTTTCAAATTAGGTACATCAAATGGCTAATGCAGAAAATCCAGCTTATAGGCACAGTGAGGCGTAAATCATAGAAGGCATTGATTAAAATTGTCATTTTGTAGAGCGACATGACTCTTGGAAACTTCTAAAACTTTATAGTTATAACTCTTCATGTAATCAATAATTTAATTTTCTCCTATACATAATATATAACAATATAATAATAATAATAATCCACAACTTTCACACACCGCCATCTAGTCCCAAACTAAGCAGAGCTTGTGCTATGAGTACTAGATAACTGATAAACATACATATAGATTTCTAAATACATACATATTTTACATAAATATAAAACAAAGTCGCTTTTCATGTTTGTCTGCGTGATCGCGTTGTTCTTCTAAACTACACAACGGATTTTGATGCGATTTTCCTATCATTTAGAGGATTTATTCACGAAAGTTTATGTGTATAATATATTAATATCAAACTTACATATAATAAAGAAGTCTCGATGTTCTGTCAAGTCCTTTAAAATATTTTGAAATCTCTTTTGTGCCATCGGGGAAAATAATTTTAAAATTGACAATAATTGAACGGCAGGCACATATTTATCGTCTTTTACTGCATTTCTGCATGGCTTGCGTTATTTTAATTACGAGCAGTGCTCTGAGTACACTTATTAATGAATAATCGGATTGGCTCGACGGAGCGACGTATACAAATTAAGTTCAATGTTATTGTGAACTTTCAGTCTGTCCTTTGTGTTAATGAAATATAATCACCTGTGTGACTGACAAGCATTGTGTTTTTGTACAATTATATAAATATAGTATTATAAACGTCCGTAATAGCCTGTAGCATTCATATGTTTAATTAAAGATAAGATTTATGTTGCCGTTATCAGTGAAACTCTTAGAAAGAAAATTAATTTCATCGTAAAAAAGCGTGGGGTGCTCAATATTGAATGTTGTAAATAAATAATTAGTAGTTATTTATTTACGTTGTAAACGTAGAGTTAGTATAGAAATATGATAAAAAGCACCCCACGCTTTTTTATAATGAAATCAATTTTCTTTTCATAACTTTATTTTTATTTTATATTTTTAAATTAAAAGTTATTTTCAGATTTTTAGTTCGGTTTGCTATTAAAGCGTGTTTTTTCAGTTTAAACTATATTTTTTAGTAAATTGTGTGCACCTGTGGGGTAATTGCGTAACACAGTAACAGTAGTATTGGCTTTCATTTTGACAGTTCAACAACATACATTGCGTTGTTTACGTTGTTGAGCAGACAATTTTTTTTAACATATAAACCAATGGCTTAGCAAAATGCTTCTAAATGATTCAGATTCACAAACCTCCTTTCTGTGAGAGAGAGTGGGCCATAATCCTCCACGCGGGCCCTGTGCGGGTTGGCGTATGTCACATGTCTTCGAATTTTTGGTTGTAGGATATGCCGGTTTCCTCACGATATTTTCCTTCACAGTTTTGAGAGCAGCGGTGATGAAATTAAACACACAAAGTAAAGTGTCTGGGTTCGAACACACGACCTACTACCTACTACTCGAAAGTCAGGCCAGGCGGCCTGACTGAGAGGTGACTGGGAGGTGGTCGAGTCAGGCGTGATTGTGATTAAAACAAATATCAACTTTTGAAAATAGGGTTACACAAAAACCACATTGCTTAACTCAAAATACCTTATTGTTAGCGAACTTTATTTATATCATCAAGGATTATGACGTCACAAATAGGTATTCATTAAATGTCTCCACAATAACTCATGTGCATTAAGTCATAGAGATCATTGACGGCGTCACTACGAGTACTTTTTGTGACTTTAGGGTCAAAAGGGTCAAGTGTAGGTACAGTGTGTTAAGGTAAATGACAGATACACTCCAAGGGAGTATAGTAAACATTAAAATGAACAACTTTTAACTATGAAACACTGAAATATGAAAAAAAAATCTTCTCTTTCCATACACCCTTTTAGTGAATACTAAACTAACACCATTAAAATGTATGGAACAGCAGATTCTTTTTATGTTTCAGTGTTTGCCCCGTTGTAAAAGTTATTCAAAATGATCACATCTGACCAAGGTTATGTCTGGACTTTAAAAGAGACTGACCTCTGAGTTTGTTTCGGCCTTTCTTCTCAGAGTAGTCAGATAGGAAACGCCGACCTCATCTAGTTTTAAAAAAATATGATTGACATGTTAAAGTATTTGTACTAACCTACTTACAGAAAATAAATCATTTATCATTTATCACAGTAACTTTCAGGTTTTACGTTATTTCACTACACCTTATATAATGGCAAGAACAATTTACACCTACAATGTACATTAACTGTTACTCCAATATAGGTATTAATTTAAAGTCATGGTGTCCCTTTATTAATTAACGTATACGGGTACTTTCGGGACACGGTAATTCCCGGATTACCTGAGTTTCAATTTACACGTTACAGCAAATTCACTCCAGCTTCACTCGACGGCGGGAATATTGTGCGTTGAAAGGCTCTCGCTACGGTAACGTTCCGTATTAAAAGTTAGTTGGATTAACTGTCATTATTTAGTGCTACTAAAAGCCTAGTGTTGTCAGATTTACACCGTGTATTTTATCTTTAGCATTTTGTGCTATTTTGATGTTAGTAAACAGTGTAATCAGTTTTCTCCTTGACAAGGAACTTTTACAGAAGATAAATTGACATTTCATGTCATTTCATAACTGTCCAAGTGCTTTTTTTTTAAACAAAGTACTGGAACCCTTTATTAAAAAAAAAAAGAGACTATAAAGCCTTTGTCCTACTACTTTTACAATTTTTATATACATACATATATGATATTGTACAGGGTAGCTGGAACATTGACGTCCAAAAATTAAATATAGGTCCCTCGTATCGTGGGGTATCCAAACTACCCCATCTATGTTCCGCGACTTTTCATAGTTATCGAGTTATGAATTATTTCTGAATTTAAATAAATTCAAAAAAAAAAGTAGAAGACTGTCGAGATTTTTTTTTTTTCCAACTGAATCTTCATGAGTAGTACTTTTATGCATAAAACAATCAGCTCCGTAACTGTGATAAAAGTTATTTAAATTAAGTTAAAAAAGTTATAAAATTTGGTCTTAAAGTTGGTGGAAGAAGTTCAGCGAAATCCGTCTACGAATACGAGAGGTATGGTTCGTGCTCTGAACATCCCAAGGACTTCTATCCAAGCCATTCTTCACGATGAAGGATACTACGCGTTCCACATCCGACGAGTCCAAGCCGTGTCACTACGCAACGCAAGTCCGAAATTACTTAAATGATACATACCCCAACAGATGGATTGGACGCAGCGGACCAATTAGTTGGCCTCCTTACTCATCTGACCTCAACCCCATCGATTTCTTGATTTGGGGCTATTATAAGGAAATTCCAAACGCCCGACACTGTTCAAGTGAACAAGAGCTGAGGCAGTTGATTGCAGAAGCTGAACATGTTGTAAGGGAGAACAGAGAAACTTTTAGACGATTGACAGACAATTTCTTACGTAGGTGTAGAATGTGTATTGCTGCTGGAGGTGGCCACTTTGAAAACCTTTTTGTAAATGTTAAAAATAAATCACTTTTTTTCACATTATCATCTGTGTTTTATTAACAAAACCACTTTTTACTTAAAACTTTTCTTACCCAAACTCTGAAGCTATTTGTTGGCTAGTTTTCAGTATAATTCTTATCATTAAGGACAAAGGAGTATTGTTATCTTTAGAAAAAAAGATTCAGTTGCAAAAAAAAAAAATCTCGACAGTCTTCTACTTTTTTTTTTTAATTTCTTTTAATTGGTCAGGTCGAAAATTCTCAAAAATTCAGAAAATCATAACTCTAAAACTACGAAAAGTTGCAGAACATACAGGGGGGTGATTCGAATACCCCGCGATACGAGGGACCTAAATTTTATTTTTGGACGTCAATGTTCAGGCCACCCTGTATAATAGTGTGGCTCACGCCTCTGAACAGTAGTGGCATCTTTGGCGTAGGCCTCCCCAATTTTCTTCCACTGATTCCTATCCTATAGCTCAGCGTCCTGGTCCTTCCTTCCCCCAAAATATATCTTTCCACCTTATTTCGAAAACAATAATTCACAAAATTTGTCATTCTATAGGACACTTGAACCTCTTATTTATTTTACTATTGAAATATCCAAATACCTGCCTTCTTTAGATTATTTATTTCCAACTTTAGCCATTAAACAGTTTCCATTTTCCATTTTCCAAAGTCTTTGAAAGCATAGGCTTTTTTATCCCTCAGTCTACCTGTCATGCATCTGCCTCGTCAATCGTCACCAGTCGGCTACCGATGGGGAGATAATTGGTTCTCTGATATTCACACCGAAACGTAGCACTCTGAAATTGAGGGCGAATTTTTCATTGGCAGAAGTAACTCTACATTGAAAACACATACAGATATGAACTTTTATCAGGCTCATAAATACCATAATCAGCCGATATTGTTACTACAGCTGGGATATAGCCTCTGGCCTCTCGGTGAAAGGAAGTGGGCCATAATCCACCACGCCGGCCCAGTGCGGGTTGGCAGATGTCACATGTCTTCGAATTTTTGGTTCTAGTACATGCCGGTTTCCTCACGATGTTTTCCTTCACCGTTTTGAAAATAGTAGTGATGAAATAATTTACACAATGTAAAGGGCCTGTCTGGGTTCAAACCTACTATCTACAACTCGAAAGTCGCGGCAGTTACCACTCGGCCACCACTAAACAGGCTCACTATAATAATGGCAGGTTTGTATGGTCATAACGGGCTACCATAATTATTGCGTATGAAAATTATTGAGTTCCCAATTATTCATTCGATCATTCATTTATACTCAGTATTCATTCGGCTTTGAAATGCTATATGTGTGCGATATTGACCTAAATACGACAATATTAGTTACTAGCACCCGCTCGCAACTTCGTTTGCGTAGAATTCGGAATTCCCGCAATTTAAATCCTATTACCCGTTTTCCTGTAGGAATGAAGCACTTTCCCGCAGTAGAAAGTAGCCTATGTTCATCAGGGATAATATCGGCTTCTAATGGTAAAACAATTATTTAAATCGGTCCAGTAGTTTCGGAGCCTATTCAATACAAACAATCAAATCTTTCCTGTTTATAATATTAGTGTAGATTCGACCAATATATGTCACTATTTCTGACGACGGAATTTGGTTGGTTGTATTATTTCAAAGTGAAATACTTGGAACCCGGCTGCCTTATTACAAAACATGGTTTATCTTTAGACCCAGGTTTAAACCCTCAAGCTGTTTTTAAATTACAAACTATAATCCCACAAAGTTAAAGTTCTTAATACAAAAACTGACGTTAAACCCGAGTCTAAGTTGTCGACTAAAGTTCAAAATACAGTAACTGGCACGAAAGTTTAGGCTCGGTCTAAACTTAGAACTCGTTTTGTAATAAGACGGCTAGGGTTTATTACTTAAAGCTGTGCTGCCACAGTCCTTTTTACTTAAAATAAAAGTTTTAATATTCTAAAGTGTAGTTACTTGTCCCCCACGACGAGAGAAAAGTGAGAAAATGTAACACAATATACAACCATTTCGCCCACTTGCATTCAGAGAATCGGGTTTGAAGCTCCAACATATCAATCTCTGTAACACTAAGTATCTGTCAGAAGCACATCTCAATAGTTTAAAACGCATTAGAATCTGTCTATCATTGTCTAAGTGATGGATTCCTGCATAATATCCCTTTCGAGTGACATTCATTATGGCGCAAGCGTCGGGACTCGACCGAGTGGATACGACATTTGTCTACGGTGGGTATCTAGTAAACTCGAAGTAATCTACCATTTGTAACCGTCTGTGAGCTTCCTTCTCTGTTCCAAGACAAATTGTTCGAGTGAGGGTGGCTGGTTGGCCTCAGACTCGTGCCAATGGTAAATGTAGCTATACGTATCTACCTATTTCTGTTTTAACGACATCGTTACAGATGTAAAAATTTAATGCAAGTACGCATTTTCGATGTAAGACAGATGTATTTACGATACGACCGCTTTTTTACCGATACGTTAAGGTAATTGTATTTACATATTTAATGAAATACCCCTAAATAAGCTGTTTACATTGGAATACTTTGATGATTTGTTGTTTTTGGTCCGAAAATTTAAGGAGAGAGGTTGTTTTTTATTTACTGTAAAAAATAAAGGTTCCAATAGCCGTGACAAAGGTTTTATTTGCTTTGATGTGAAGTGATATTGTGCAGAATAATGTCTTAGAGCTATACATAGACAGAGTACGTTACGTTAAGGAAATGTTATTATGCGGGGTGGCAGGGACGAATGGACATCGACCTGCGGGGTGATTGCGTAACACACTATCAGTAGTAATGGGTTTCATTTTGACAGTTCAACAACATTCATTGCGTTATTTACGTTATTGAGCAGATACATTTTTCGAACAGTCAGCGATCAACTATTAATATATGCATCTCTTTTGTTTACACGGAATGTATATCTATTGTACGTTTCTTGAGCGAGAAAATAGCCGATAGTCGCTTTCCGCCGGCGCGGCGGTGGGACAACTACCTAAGATATTTCCATTCTTCTTCTTTGTCGTATCGATTTGATATGCTTCGACCAGAATATGACTAAAATATTCCCACTTACGTTACATTAATGATAAAAAGCTAAAATTGTGCACCATTGGTTCCAACGATTTGATTTCCTAGGGATTAGTAAAAAAAAAAAACAAAAAAAAAAAATGGCACCCGAGTAAAAACAATTCATTTTCAGTTATGATATTAACTAGCTTCTGCCCGTGAATTCATCCGCGTGAAATTTCTTGTTCCCACCCGCACCCCGTCGCATGGTATCGCCTGCATGGCCGCGCTATTACTTCGTTTTCTATTAGGGCTTATTTTTCCAACGCCAGATAGTTTATCCGAGGAATAATTTTGAATTTCTGACAGTTCTTACCATACAAAATCTGTCAGACGTCAATTTTATTCTACGAATAAAAATTATCTGTGGTTTGAAAAATTAGTCCCTAGTTCCTTCTGACTTTTTTTCTTTTTGCTCGCCTCCTAAGGGTCCTTGCGTGATGTTAAATACGTGATAATAGTCTATGGCCTTTCTCAAGTATATGGCTATCAAATGCGAACAGTATATTTTTTTATCCAGCTTACGGGATTTTGTACATATTCGGACAGTGGATTACATTTTTATAAATTGGTTAAAAATTTAAAAGTTTGTACCACTGTTGTGTCAAATGAAATCCGTCTATTACACACGATTTATTTTTAATAAAAACTATTGTGAATCGAATCGGTTTTGAGTTTTGACGAAATCCTCATGGTTTTATCTATAAACGAATTCCCGGTATAAATAAATTAATAAAAAAATCTGATCCAATTTGTATGAATTCGAGATGAATTCAATTCCCATTGGTTGTTGTAGAATTTAAAGTGACTGTGTACGCTTTAAAATTGAACGTGTAGAAGGAATTTACATTGTAGAACATGACTCGTAAAATCGTCGACGTGAAGACTTTACGTGGTATAACATCGTTCGTCTTTATTAATCACTTGATTGGTGTAGTACCTTGTCCTAAATTCGTAAATTGGCCTGTTCTAATCACAAGTTACTGTGTACCAACCTGAGGGGGATTTACGGCTGTAACTAGTTGTTATTAGGTTTCTAATTCCATGTAGGAAATTCTCTGAAGCAGGACCCTAATTGTGTAACACATAAAAGTAAATTGTAAATCGCAATCTGAACTATTTTGAAGGATATTGCTAATCAATTGTTTCTTATGTTAAAAAAAATGTCTGCTCAACTCCTTTAATAACGGAATGAATGTTGTTAAACTGTTAAGATGAAAGTCATTCCTGCTGATAGTGTGTTACGCAATTATCCCGCAGCTCGGGATAGGATGCCACCACATTCAGCAGTATAGATTCTTCTAGCACGTCTACGTATATTATTAATCACTGTTGTTGTTAAAAAATTCACTTTTTTCATTTGTATTTTTTTGTTTCACGAACTTTCGCCAAATAAATGATGTTCTTTCTTCTGTTCTTTAAGATGTTTCTTCATCTTTTTCGCTTCGCTTTTGACAGAGTGGTCATGGTTACGATGGACTGTGTCTAATTGAAGCCCATATACTCTGTAAAAATTTCATAGTGAAAACTTATATGAAATGACCTTCGAGTGAGTTGTCATTCCATCTGATGCGAGGGATTGACATTATTGACAGCTCAGTTCACCTATGTATTCACGGTGAGATTTGTACAGAATAGTGGAGTTGTAGTTGCTCGCCTCACGATCTCTCTCCATCTGTTTCTGTTAGATGACAGTGTTCATGTATTAAAAGGGCCAGCCTAGCTTTTAATACATGAACAATCTTCCTAAGCTACCAAAATGGATTCATTTAGTTTAGAAATATGAAATACTCATCATCTGCCTAGCCTTTTCCCAACTATGTTGGGGTCGGCTTCCAGTCGAACCGGATGCAGCTGAATACCAGTATTTTACATGGGGCGACTACCTATCTGACCTCCACAACTCAGTGACAGGGTAATACGATACCCCTTGGTAAGACTGGTTGTCAGACTTTCGGGCTACTGACGACCCGTAACGACTGTCAAAGATCCACAAATGACAGCCGGGACCAACGGCTTAACGTGCTTTCCGAGGCACGGAGGGGTCTCGGTACGTGAAGATGATCACCTATCCACAGACCAACCGCGGCAAGCGTAGCTTAACCTGATCGATCGAACCGTGCGGCTGTTATTACTTAGCCACAAGCCCCTCGAAACCCCCCAATACCAAACCAACCCCCTCAAACAAGCCCCTCAATACTGATTTCTTTTAAAAAATAGTAAAAATAAATCTAGCAGTTCAGTTCAATACGTTATCGGAACTATTCGAGAAATTGTCTCTAGAAAAAGAGAGAGCTTTACTTTATGTGGACATTGCTTTTACGCCAAAGTTGTTACAAAAACATATTACTGCAACATGTTTTGCTACCAATATTGTTACTAACATTTTATTGGTTTCGAACAACAGTCACAAAGTCGCATAAGTTCCACCGCACGAGTTTTTGCTTACTTTTTGTGGAGACGTTTTCTGCACAGAAGTGAAATAATTAAATGATGGGCATCAAAAGTTTAGATAATACAACGTGTAACGTTAAATGCGCAAAACCTCACACACCCCAACTGATTTTTAATTCAATTGACCTATTTCAGAGAGAAAATAAGTCATTAAACATTTTTTAAAGGTTTTATGTGCTGTTTTAGTTTTACTGGCCATTCTGATCGTTTCTTGCGTCTACGACGACGCTTTATCGAGGGAGGAGTCGTCACCGGGCCGCTGCGCCGCTCTGACATTGACTTGCTTGACCTATTAATAAATAGACACGGCAACGTTTTTAATGAAGAATTTTTGAAAAATGTGACCGATATTAAAAAATGGTTCAATTAATTCTGCTCGTTATTCTGATCAAACTATTTTCAGGTTTTGCGCATTTAACGTTACACGTTGTATATAGGGTGACTGGTATTAGTGTTTGTTTTCATGAGTAGAATCATGTGTTTAAGTATCGGTCACTAATTACCAGTCACCCTATATTTGGAAAATGCTATTAAAGTGGGAATTACGTGATCGTGGTAAAAAAATAGAATATGCAGACTTACACTAGGTCCCTATTCTTCTTTTAAATTGAACAAGCAGTGCTATTCTGTAAAATCTCACCGTGAGAACTTAGGTGAAGTGTGCGGGAAGTGAGCTCTGTCATTCCCTAATGCTAGGGATTAACACTATTAAGTGCTCACTTCAGTGAGATTTTTACAGAATCGACCACATAAACAAACACACGTAAACTGACAATTGATCGTAATTTCTTTCATTTTGACAGTACAGCTACGTTAATAGAGCTATTTGTTTTGTTGAGCAGACGAATTTTTCAAACCAATGAAGCAATTGATCAGGGATTTCCTTCAAAACTCTCGGATTATAATTAAAAGATGTGATACGCAAGGGCGGTGAAATTGGAAAACAATCAATTATTTCCGAGATTACCTGCTCTTAAACAGGGAATGTAACTGATATAATATGGTGCTGCAGTCAGATTTTCAAACGGCTTAAAAAATAGTTTCAAAACCGTTCTATTCAAGTTCCTGTAACACTTCTAGAAGGTTCTACAACCAACCTTTTAGTGTCGTACGCATTGAGCTTCGGATTATCTTTACTGAGTGACGTTTTGTTGTTTTATTGCTGCTAATAAAAGAAATGTATTTAATCAAACCTCATACTATAATTCCCATTTTGCGCTCCTAAATATATTATTGAACAGTGTATGAATCTAAAATAATACTAAATAGTAACTAATTCAGATGTTGGTCACAGTTCCAACCTAACCTTACCCGTTTAGTCGGGGTCTTTTAGTGGCCTTGTTTCTGCAACCAGCTGAAACAAAAAAACTTAATTAATTTATATAAAAAAAAGAGTGTGCGTCATTCGAAGCGTAAAAAGTTTTAAGAACTTCGTTAATTTAAAAAACAAGCGTTCATCATTAGAAGGTCAATATTTCACCTAATAAAAGCCAGTGGAGCGGAAGGTGTACAACGACGTTTTAAACATGCAAAAAAAAATTGTGTAAAAATCACAACTGCTTTTTAAAGATATTACGTGCTTGCTTCAGACCCGTTCTATTCAAGTTACTGTAACACTTCTAGACGGTTCTGCAACAAACCTTTTAGTGTCGTACGCGTTGAGCTTCGGATTATCTTTACTGAGTGACGTTTTATTGTTGCTAATAAAAGCCAGTGGAACGGAAGGTGTACAGGCACGCAGTAAAACTAATGTTTGCAATTCATCTAGGAATGCTTTCACGCGATCCCTTTTAAGTTTTATGCCGTGTAGTTGTAGAAGCAATTGTGATTTGTAAGTGGGCAAATAAAATGATTTACTTTCAGATTTGTGGATGCACTTTTAAAATAAATTAATAATGTAAGATGATAAAGAGGATATCGTAAAAAATACTGGTATTCAGCTACATCCGGTTAGATTGGAAGCCGACCCCAACATAGTTGGGAAAAGGCTAGGCAGATTATGATAAAGAGGATATCGTGTTACCCAGTTACTGGGTTGTGAATGTTAGATAGGCAGTTGTTCCATGAAAAATACTGGTATTCAGCTGCATCCGGTTAGACAGGAAAAAGAACCAGATATAGTTAGGAAATGGCCAGGCAGATTGATTGAATGGAATATGAGAATATTTTTTTGACTCATCTGATTGATCAGGACTATCAAATAGGCTCTTTGCCGATCGGAATTAACTAAAAACTCTTTTATTTTTTATTATTATTTTAATTTTTTATTAGTAACGTGCGTTTTGTTTGTGCAGAATAAACGTTTTTTTTTCTTTCTTTCTTTCTTTTCTAAAAATATCTAATTTTTAATTAGCTTTGATAATTAACACCGGCCCTGATCAAGTCTGTGTTTATAATCTGCCTTATGTTATTAGTTGGCCAACATACCAAAAACCAATTATCAGTTGATGAAATTGAAGACGCTTTTGGAAAGGTCAATGGTTGATCCTTGATAATAACTAGATCTCTACACAGTAGTCTTCTCTTCCCAGAATTGTAGGTAGTTAGTAACTATAGCTAATAATTAGAATATTGTAATAATTAGAATCAATATGAGGGCGCAGGGGGGCTATCATCAGAACTCATCTCGCAGGGCGTTGATATCAGGCGGTGAATAAAACCGAATACCTCCGAAAATCAAGTGATTAATGCTTTTCTTCAATAATTACAAAATCACTAAAATTAAACTTCTAATATTAAAACAATAGTCTCTAGTGTTTAAATCTTCACAAATCTTATCAAACATCACTTTAATTGAGGCAATGGAAAGCGATTCGGCGCAGACATGGTGCGCTGGTGCCGTTCCGCCAAACCGTTCGTTTGAAAAGATGGCTGCCCCGCTACCATCGACACGAAGCTACGCTAGAGTGGCTTTGACAGCGACCATGAAGCCACTCTTGACGTTGACATTTTGATTTTGACGTCGAGGCGCCGTCAAATATTATAATATTACTTAATTTGATATAATTATAAAATTTGCAGTGCCCTTACAGGTTACATGTCTTAATACTGTGATGAAATTTGAATGCATGCCTACTAACCAGTGTTTTACATGTTAGCAAATAAATAAATATAGTCCAGACACTTAAATTAGTGAAGAATAGCAGTGTTGGCCCAGAGGTCAATCAACTCAGCCTATCGCAGTCCATTGCTGGACATAGGCCTCTCCCAGACTGCGCCACAACACCCTGTCCTCCGCCTTCCGCATCCAGTCTACCCCAGCCACCTTCTTCTGGTCGTCCGTCCATCTAGCTGGGGGGCGTCCCACACTACGCTTGCCGATACGCGGTCTCCACTCCAGGACTCGTCTGCTCCACCGGCCATCGGCCCTTCGACAGTCATAATTGAGAGAGGTAATTGCCCCGATTTACGAGTTGTAGGTCATGGGTTCGAAACCAGACAGGCGCTATAATTTCTGTATCTTAATAATTCATCACCTATGCTCTCAACACGGCGAAGGAAATCATCGTGAGGAAACCAAAAAAGAACCAAAAAAAAAAAAATTCGAAGACATGTGACATCTACCAACCCGCACCGGGCCGCGTGTTGAATTACGACTCACTTCCTCTCACAGAGAGGAGGCGTGTGTCACAGCAGTGGGAACATTATAAGCTGATTATGTTTCTTAAATTAGTCCCAAGTGACGCACAAAGCGTGATATTTGTAGAAACGATTATTTCGGAGGAGCCCGTGGCTAAATAATAACAGCCGCACAGGTCGATCGATCAGGTTAAGCTACGCTTGCTGCGGTTGATCTGTGGATGGGTGACCATCTTTACGTACCGAGTACCCTCCGTGCCTCGGACAGCACGTTAAGCCGTTGGTCCCGGCTGTCATTCGCGGATCTTTGACAGTCGTTACAGATAGTCAGAAGCCCGAAAGTCTGACAACCAGTCTTACCAAGGGGTATTGTATTACCCAGCAACTGGGTTGTGGAGGTCAGATAGGCAGTCGCTCCATGTAAAATGCTGGTATTTAGCTGCATCCGGTTAGACTGGAAGCCGACCCCAACATAGTTGGGAAAAGGCTAGGCAGATGATGATGATTATTTTAATCACTCATTGTAGCAGTTATCCGGTAATATTATAATCTCGAGAAAGTGAGGGTTTCGGCAACGTATCTATTTTTATTCCATACACATTCAGAGTATCTCAAATTGAATACCTCGCAAGTCGCGATCGATCGTAAGAGCTGGATGGTCCTTGCCTTCGATTCCTAGGTCGGGCAAAGTGTTAATGGGTTTTTCCATCAGGTATTTCTTAGTAGTCTAGATTTGTGCCTAGATAATGTCAATAAGTGTATTCCTACTCATATGACATTTCAATATATTTAGCATAATGTAACTATAATATGTGTACCTACAGAGGTATCACGGCTATTTTCCCTGAATGAACAGGCAGAGTCCTACAGGAAAACCACTGAGTAATTGAAAAAAGAAAGAAAAAAATTAGGGACAGACACAGAAGATACAAATAGTTAAAATAGGAGCATTTAAGACTGACAGAGTAACATTCAAAACAATAAAAGAAATAAACCAAACAAAAGACCTCTGCGCGGCCAAAAAGGCTCCTTATCTCAGCATAATGCCGCGATATTTAAAAAACAAATACCTTAGCTCTAGTATTTAATTAATTATTATAATTCCGTTACACACTTACCATTGCAATGCCTTTCATTTTGACAATTGAAAAAGATTCACTGTGTTATTTACGTTATAGAACAGACAATTTTTTCAAACATATGAAGCATTGGATGAAGCTAATGGATAGCGGTGTCTTTTAAAATCCTTCGAATTCTGATAGTGTGTTAAGATTGGGTGCAATTTAACTTAAAGTCAAAGCCAAAAAGGCACATAAAAGGCACTCTTGAACGTCAAATTTAAGAATTGATTAAAGTCGCCCCGAAACAGACATACACGTCGTCGATGAAGTGGAAGGAGACAATATCGTTCAACAATATGCAGTGTCGATTATATCAATGTGCCGTGACCGACGCCATTTTCCTGATACCAATAGTGCATAAAATATAATATTAATAGTTCGCAAGCTCTTTTGTGCACACTAGAATCCGATTTTCTTATTTATTCTGAAACGATTTCTCTAAAACGATAAGCTGCTGACAAGCTCAAATAATATATTTCGCTTCTTTACGTTCACTGAAATATATTTTTTAAAGTATTCTTTAGCGTATGTAGGTATTACAAGCTACTTCAGTGAAAGAGCAATTTCATATTGGATTTATGTTCAAGAAGCTATTTTATTACTTGTTTATAGTGTTCATCCTCCTGGGTATATAAGGTTATTTTAAATTGGCCAAGTAAACTCCGCAGATGCGAAAAACATCAAATCTTTTTAATTTATCGTGTTTAGATATCAATAACCATCGCTTCTGCAGAGTTTAGCTAGCAAATTTAAAATAACCCTTATTTCATTTCATTGATTCTGTCAGATACTCTATAAGAATAGATCTAAGATTCACTTTAAAATGTAATATTACATTTGAGAAGTATTTGCTATTATTAATCTTTAAGGTAATTTTACCTCCAATGACGGTATTTTTCCACACGGATTACCTGAAAAAAACAGCACTCGATTCAATTAAATTGAATTACCAACATTGACAATTAAACTTACGGCTGTGGGTTGTTTGTTGATGTCTGTGTTGGTTGACGTTGATTGATGGCGTGTCGTGCACCAAATTGTAAACTTGGCACAAATATTTGCCAAGCTAGCCGAAATTGGACCGCAGTAACTTTATGTATTTTTCCACTGTTTAAATCGCTTTAAAATATGAGATCGTATCGGTTATATGTCTGTTTTGGCTGTAGTTTTGAATCTCTAAAGTTGGCGCTTGTCGACTTATGTACTCGACCTTGTCGTTTTCTATATCCAGTCTAGCCCGCTGACCGCTGAAAGCCAATTACTAAGGGATATCGATATGATAATATCAGACTAGTTGTCAGACTTTCGGTTTCAGAATGCCTGTGACGACTGATATTTTTATTACGCGAGAAACGATAATTCCACTACACTATCACCTCCCTGACTGGCTACAAAAGCATAAGCTATTCTAATAATTTATGCTGATATAAGAGGTCTCGGGCTTCTGCTTCTTCTGCAGGTACCTTCAGCGACGGATATCTTCTTATTCGTACGGAGACACGGGACAGCAAGCCATCTTACGAGTACACGCTCTCGGTCATCTATTTAATAACTAATTGTGCATACACGCGAGCCACAAGCGTCAACGACAGAGGCAACTACAGTCGTCGACACCCGTCGACACCCGTCGACGCCCGCCGCGCAGACGCGTTGACGACAGTCGTCGACCCTCGTCGACAGTTGTAGTTGCCTCTCCCGTTGACGCGTGTCGCTCGCGTGAGCACTAAGCATCTTGCATGTTTTCTTTAAATATTTTATTATTCCATTCTTCAAACATTGACTGAGATAAACACAAATACACGTTTTTAATATTTGTTGACTTTGTAAACGTTCAAGCAGGCCGCAATAATAGTTTTTTTTTTCAATATAAAACACAGATAAGTACACATATTTTGTGCGTGACTTCATTTTTAATATCTCTGAATGTTTGTGTTTATTTTAGAGAGGGTTTAATAGCAAATATTTGTATTTATTAATATTTTTTCAGAAAAACATAGTTTTACTGTCATTCATCGCGTAGGTACTTAAATATTTTTAACTTAGCAGAAGAGTTTAATGATCTCAAATGCAACGGGCATTTGAGAAATATGAATAAGTCGCACTTTGTACCTTTCAAATATTTATACTCGTACCAATCATATATTTTGTTTGAGTAGGTAATATGTAATAATACAATTTGTTTGTCAATAAAATTCGCAAATAACACCGCAGTGCTCATAAAAATGACATAATCGTCGAATAAAACGAAAGGGGTGCCAATAAAGCGACCCTTTTAACGAAAAATATTACTTACTGTCCCAGTATCAAGGACATTGGGTTCTCATAAATCCAATCATCTGATTCTATTCCGCGGATTCTTGGAGGTTTATTTATAAATGATGATTAAAGTTAAATGACGTTTAAACGTCAAAAATGTGTGGTTGAACAGTCGCTAGTCACTACTTAAATTTAAGCAACGTTTTTTGCATAAATGAGTAAATGTCGAGTTTCGAATTTTTGTAGATGTTTGCAAATAGCAATTCTAATAGCAGTTTTCAATTAAGGCACTACCCAAAGGTAGATACCGTAAATCGTTCAGTTTTTTATCGCACAGTTAGGCGTAATGGATGTATTACTCGTACAATGCAAAAAAAATGTATATTATCAAATGTTCAAAGAAAAGACTTATTCAAAAATATTACATAAAAATAAAATAGTATCATAATCATAAAGCGGAGCTCAAAAACATATTTTTCATCTCATAAGACTCAAAATATTGAGCGTAAAATATCATATTTTATGTTATTATAATAAACGAAATTCAATCAACTAAAGAAATATCTAAAAATTATACCACTGAGC
The DNA here is from genome assembly GCA_949629135.1 of Eremobia ochroleuca. NCBI lineage: Eukaryota > Metazoa > Arthropoda > Insecta > Lepidoptera > Noctuidae > Eremobia > Eremobia ochroleuca. The sequence goes on along the minus strand of OX451397.1, from coordinate 9,045,420 downwards.
CATGCATTTATTTTTTAATATAATTCAAACTGCAAAATTACTTTTATTTTGGTGATCAAAACAAAAACAAACATCAAACACATCGCTATTTCGAACCTTATTTGTTGCCGCGATGTGCTATTGTGAATTACCTACAAATACTTCTTACTGCGCCTTAATGATATGCAGATAAATAGGCGATCTGTATTTTGTTAATAGCGACACTCACCGAATATGAATTGCTATTCATAGATTTAATTTGATTTTGCCTTACTCAACTCATGTTATTTTTAACACATGTCGTAAACTGAAATTCTAATAATGATATTAAAATATGTAAGTCTTATGAATAAAATTGTTTCATCACCACAGCTCTCAAAACGGTGAAGGAAAACTTCGTGAGGAAACTGGCATGTTATAGAAAAAAAAAATAAAAAAAATATTGAAGACATGTGACATCTAACATCCCGCACGGAGCCCGCGTGGTGGATTACGGCCCACTCCCTCTCACAGAGTGGAGGCCTATGTCCCAATAGTGGGAACATTATATGGGCTGATTATGGACGAATAAAACATTCCTTAAGACTGGAACACCTGTTAAATATATTTACAGCGTCCAAAATTATATCACTACAAAAACGCTTTGATTAGAATTTTAGCTTGAGGCATTTGTTTTACAGACAATTTAATTAACCTTTTGCTTCGTCTGAGTTTAAGGGTGCGTCGTAGAAAACCTTTGTTTATTATTATGTTCGCTTGATACCTTAGTTATTAGATTGTGGAAGGTACATAACTGCTTGTGGAAGTCTCATCAGTGGGTAAGTATTTTTTATGACTTTTCTATAGCAATTAATAAAATTGAAGTGTCTGTTTGTAATATCAAAACAGCAGCTTTTTACTAAACGCACATGAGGATATACGCTACTTATAACAATTATTTTTAAATTTTAGTCTGTCTGTCCGTCTGTCTGTTTGTTCCGGCTAATCTCAACGAGTAACATTTAAGCTACTTTTTGTCCTCGCTACTTGTTTTTTAAGTGTCAAATAAATATTTTTTTTTATTTTTTTAAATTTTTTATTGTCCCGATACCACGTTTTCGTGGGATAATTTCCGACATCCACACGCGGAAGACCCGGGCAGAAGCTAGTTTATTCATATAATAGTGCCAATTCTGCTGTTCACAAACTAAACTAAATTTACAGTTCAGTGCATCTTTTTCTTTTTATTTCATTAAGAAAAGAACAGAAGATAAATATTAGTTTAGTCCTGTCAAATTAGTCAGCGCCTGACGTAAATTGACGTATGTTTAGTAGCCAATTTTTAATCAATTCAAAACTTGTCTATGGAGTATCTCAATTTGACAGGACTAAACTAATATTTATCTTCTGTCCTTTTCTTGATGAAATAGTTAGAAAAAGATGTACGGAACTTAAATGTAGTTTACTTTGTGAGCTAGGGAATCGGCGCCAATGACGATGCCATTTATTTAACTATCATTGTTTTTAATAAAATATCGTTATTATTCTCATGCCCTTTTCTCAATTTATTTGGGTTCGGTGCAGCATGGCTAATTGGCTATTCCTTCCATACTTCGCTAGTAGTCGTAATCTCGGTAGTCACTCCCTTTCTAACCATATCATCATTCTCACAGTCCATCCATCGTTTCTTTGGTCTTCCCCAACTCTTACAGCCATCGACATTCATTCGTTTTTAATAAAAAAAAAATAAAAAAATTGGTTGTATGTAATGTCGGTTTACGGATAACGTCATAGTGGAAGAGAGATAGATGCGTCACAAGCCTAACGCTTAGGCCGATCGTGCTTCTCTATCGCTTGTTCCGCGCTCACACTTGCACGCTCGGCTCAGGCGGAACGTGACAATGAGTCATGCTTTTTCGTGCGTGTAGCCGGCGTTCATCGATTTATAAGACATTATCACGTCAATAATGATATTTATTTCAGGCAATTTTACAATATTTAACACAACTATTTACACTAGGTTCTAAATTAAATGACAAACTAACTAACTAACTATACAAAAACAACAAAGAACACTTAGGCGTCGAAGTACTTGTCCGCATCGCTGTCATCCGGAAACGTGCCTAGAAGACTGGCAGCATTGCCACGTTGAATGAGAATGCTAATTCTTTGGCCAAAGAACAACCCCGCCCTTCGGTCACGTCAAGTGTCGACCAGCCGACGAGAAAATACTAAGAGTAAAATACAAATGGCATTAGCAATGAATAAATGGCCCGTTGCTTTATTGGTTTTTCTGTTTCATCATCGTATGTAATAGTTAAAGTAACTATCCATTGTTGAACATAGATTGTCACTGATCTGTGATAAAACATATTGGTTATTGCAGCGTGATGTTATGCGGTAGACAAGAGGACAAACAAATCCTATACGGTTTTTTGTTAAACTTTTTAATCCTGCCTCTCACACCGGATGTTGTTTTTGTATATGTACATATTGGGACTTCAATCGAATCTGTGTCAAAGTAAATGTTTTATAGAGCACCGTGAAAAGGCCAAGCAATCAGCGATTCGATGAAAAACGCGAGTAACTTTGTATTCATCGTGTTCAGAAGCACGATAATATGTGGTAGAGAATTTACGAGAAGGATAGACAAAGAGCTACACAAAGCGGTTGTTGAAATAAAATCGAGTTTGATTTGTGAAACTCTTTGCGTACGGCGGCAGCGTTGTTACATCTGTATCCTTTCGATCTCTTTATGGCGAGCCATCTCGCTTTCATTCCAGTATAAACACATTTTTATTCCGATCTCATGCTAATAAAATGCAAATTGGGCCCTTTCGGCTTGGGGCTTAGCAATTCCCGACAAATGTTTCCTATTGAATTTTATTTGATTTCCTTAATTGCTGACCGTTGTTGGTACCTATCAGTAATACTTATTGAACCGTAGCCATTTTAATTTCGCTGTTCGACACATGTTTGCATCAATTAATCCCGTGAAAAACCAAATATGAATAAAATGTTGAATAAAATGTTAGTGATGTGACTCACTGCTGAATTAATTTGTGAAATTGTTAAAAGAACGTAAGAGACTTTTCATGTAGACGTTTTTGTTCAGTTTTATTTTGCATTGTTGTTTTTGTTTGATATACAGAACCGAAACACGTGTAAGTAGTACAAGGTTAGAATACATTTTCCTTAATCTCACCGAACATTTTACAAAAAATAAATCAATGGAAATCCTTTGTTAGGGTTCTGGATACATGTCTAGATTTCTAGATACTTTAGTTAAGAATAAAATAGTTTGTAAAATAACCAATAGTTTGTGGGCTATATTTATTGCATATGAAGTCTAGCAACATCATGATTGGTTTAAACTTTTTAGACGAGGTTGGAAGCGCAGCTGCTAATCTTAGTTCTAGGTTCCATAAAAAAAACGTGTGCGGTCATGAAAGAAGTTCCTTACGCAATACTCGCTCGCACACACACTCGTATATTTATATGCGCCTTTCTCTCATATAATAGAAGAGAGAGAGAGAGAGAGAGAGAGAGAGAGAGAGAGAGAGAGAGAAAGTGCGAAGTAAATAAGCGTTTTGAATACAGAGCCATCATGGATTTTCATTTTGACCTCACTATTGGCTTCAGCACCCTCGAGAACCATGATGAAAAACTTGTAAATTTATTCAACCGCCATGTTGGATTTTGAAAACCACCCTTAAAAACCATGAAAACTATGTATCTCTCTCTCTCTCTCTCTCTCTCTCTCTGTCTCTTTCTTTTATATGAGAGAAAGTCGCATTGGACGGGAATAACGCTTTTTCGTTAACTTTTCCAGTTTTACTCTATATTGCACCACTCTCGGTTGGCTGGTAGAGAATGCCTAAGGCATTAAGTCCGCCTCTGTACTTTTTGTGCGAAAAGTCTAAATAAATAAATAAATAAATCTTCATAAATATTTTATGAGCTTTGACTTTACATTCAGCTGGCAAGAAAAACTGCCGTAAGCCGAGAACAGCTGATCCATCAGGCAGTTGTCAAAGCCAGCATGAGTAACAGATTACTGCTGTGGTCGATCCCGATTGGTCGACATTTTGCTAAATAGTCATTTATTTTTGACAAAGGAACGAAAATGTGCTGTTCAAACAATGAAGTTATTTAACAAAATTAGTAGAAACGATGTTTTATCTAGGTACATATAACCTATACTAACAATAAAGCTGAAGAGTTTGTTTGTTTAAACGCGCTAATCTCCGGACCTACACATCGGATTTGAAAAAAACCTACACATCGGATTTGAAAAGACCTACACATCGGATTTGAAAAAAACCTACAAATCGGATTTGAAAAAATATTTTTGATTCGATAGCCCAATTTTTGAGGGAGGTTACATAACATTATTTTTAGTATATGGCAAACCCGAAACACGTGTCTAGTATTTTTATGTATGGGAGCCCCGCAATAAATATTTATTTTATTCTGTTTTTTAGTATTTGTTGTTATAGCGGCAACAGAAATACATCATCCGTGAAAATTTCAACTGTCTAACTATCACGGTTCATGAGATACAGCCTCGTGACAGATCTTCGGACGGACGGACGGACAGCGGAGCGGGAGTAATAGTGTTCCGTTTTTCTGTTTGGGTACGGAACCCTAAGCGAAAACGAAGTAATAGAGCAGGCGGGCGATGAGATGCGATGCGACAGGTCGGGGGCCGTAATTTCACGCGGGCGAAGTCGCGCAAGAAGAAGAAGCTAGTTATTTTATATACTAGGTTCAGTTGGTGTTCCTATACCGGCAGGGTAATTGCGTAACACACTATCAGTAGCAATGGGTTTCACGTCGACAGTTTTACAAAATTCATTGCGTTATTTTTATTATTGCGTTATAATTTTTTTTTTTTTCGTTGTTGAGCAGACACATTTTTCGAACATAATATATGAAGTAATGGATTAGCAGTATCTTTTTTTTTTTTTGTTTGTCGGTGGGAAATTATCAAATAACTTCTCCCGCTCTGGGCGGAGCGGGAGGGTGTGTCAGACTTTTACTGACTAAAACCCACCCGTGTTCCTTCAGTTGCCTGTGCCAAGGGCCACGGTAACTCTTTCGAACAATCCGCGACCGAATTAGCAGTATCTTCAAAATTAATCAAATTGAGATTGGTAGTGTGTTACGCAATAGGGTGCTGGTTACCCGTATTTCACAAGATATGTCATAAACATCGTTTCTCTGTCTATCCCTACGAAACATACAGGCGTGATGCTATGCTTGTTTGCGATGTTTTACCAGACTCATAAAAAATGTATGGTGGTAGTGCTCCCCCAACAGAAATCTATTCCATTACTTTGAAAAAATGTGTCATATCTGTTGCCTAGAAACGAATCAAACACAATTTACCCACAGCTTCCAATTTCCCAATTTCCAGACTACACAGCACGCAGTCGCCCAGTTTGCACAGATAGCGTAGAATTCACACCGCCCGTCGCTAACAAATTATACTCAAGACGTACGTTATCCGACATTTTCTGTTTCATAAATCTCCATTTGGAAGCACAGCTCCCCTGAATAGGCTCGTTAGTCATAAATAACCGAACTCTGGTCGTTATCTCTCATTCAACCGACCATAAGGTGTGCACATTCGCTTCTCGTATTTTTTCTGAACAAACTTTAAATTTCTGTTTGCTTTTTCTTTTTTTCTATTTACTTTTTGAAGCTTTTGGTTTTGTTTTTTTTTTCGTGTAATGTAGTATTTTCAATGGTTTAGATACGGTTGGTATACAGGATGGCAGTCACATCGACGCGCAAACTATAACCATGAATTTAGCACATGCACATGATTCTAGCTAGACCCCTAGCGTAGAAATGTTTCGTCGGTTATAAAAAAAAAAAAACATATGTTGTTTCATAGAAAAGTGCGATACCTACGCGGTGAAAATGTAAATAACAATTTTTTTAATAACCTACGAAAAATTTCAACACAGCAGAACTGCAGAATCTTGTACTGGACTCATGGTAACATGCTGCTTGTCGACGTCTGTGGCACTCTGTATAAAAGACACACATATCGAGTGAAATACCTAGGTCTTAAATCTACTCCAGTAGCGATCAATAGAGTTCATCATCGATGAACCCTATCAGCTGCCTAAGACTGGACTCGAACTGGAGTCGACCCTAAAAAGTTAGGAATAGGCTAGGCAACAACTTTTATGATTTAAAAGAGTGTCCGTGAAGTTTCTTGCCCGTTCTTCTCCACAGGTACCTACTTCGCTTTGGAATGGGCAACTAGCTTCATCTTTCTGACTGACTGACCCCTTGACAATTCAAAAGTGCCTATAATTGGTTTACTTGAAATAAATGCTTTGAGTTTGAGTTTGAGTTTGAGCGTTTATAAGTAAACATTGGTCTTGCTACGTCTACTTGTAACATCTTGCCTGCCATGTGTGTATACTCATGTTTTGTATAGATAAATTATCTTATCTTACATATTAAAACGAAGGTTTTGTAATTACGATACTGTTAGTTACAAAGCCTTTGTGGGGCACGTTCGTTATTTACTGTAGCCTAAAGGCGCGGTTCTAGCCCAAGATTTTGAGGTCACCACGGGTGCCGAGGAATATATACAGCGTGTAACGGAAAGGGGGTATCAACCCTGAAGCAGGTGAATGTGCTCATGAAACTCAACAACTTTCCCCAAAGAACATAGGTCGAAATATGAAAAAAAAATTTGGCCCTCCCATAGTAAATCAATCAGCTGGTAGTCAGTTTTGTAAGGGAGGGCCAAATTTTTTTTTCATATTTCGACCTATGTTCTTTGGGGAAAGTTGTTGAGTTTCATGAGCACATTCACCTCCTTCAGGGTTGATACCCCCCTTCCGTTACACGCTGTATATAGGAGGTATATCTCCTCGTTGGTGGTCGCACGCGTTACTGCTGAGCATCAGGTCCTGGGTTCAATTCCCAGGTCGGGTAAAGTGTTATTAGGTTTTATCATCAGAATTTTCTAAGAAGCAGCCTAGAGTCTGGAATAGAGCCACGTTGGTGGTAGTAGGCTCGCCCCCTATGTCATGGGATTTAAACATAACTGGCTGTGGGTGTACCTCTGCATAAACCTTCGGAAATTAAAGGCGTTATGTTAATATTCATGTACAGTCGCCAGCACATCAAGCTACTACAATCTGTCAAATTTCTTTAATACATTTTCAACTTTACCGCCAAAGTATAAGGTTATGAGTCCGTCTCACGAAAGAAGTCTCGCAGACGCAGCGCCACTGTCGCGTGACGGAATCATAACATTTATTTATTTTATTTATCTCGACATCGTTTTACAGGCACTGGTTATTAAAATGCACAATCTTAAATAAAGAAAGGTGTATGAGGCAGGAGGATGGTTGTAGGAATGTCGCTAACTAGATAATGATAATTAGTCCCACTTATTGCCGCGGGACTTGTTTCGTGAAACGGACTTTTATAATGAATATACCTGAAATCACCAATCCACCTTAAGCGTGCGTGGTGATCAGTGCTCATGCCATCTATTTATGAGAAGAGGCCTGTCCCTAACATTCGGAAAATTATAGACTGAAATCATTATTACCTGATACTTGAATATAATATCCCCACATACTCTATATATGCACCTCAAGGGATAGATATAAAGCTAAAAAAAATCGCCGTATTTCATACAAAAACACAACACTGTAGTCACGAATACAGCGTTTGTACACAATATTTATACGCTAAAAGCTTTTGGGTGTAAAACGTTAATGTCTGTGTTTCCTCCACGCTGCCTCTCAACATTGACTGTAAGATTCCATCGTTACGTGGCTGCAATAAATTACTTTTATCTCCTTTTATTTATGAAGAATACAGGTGTCTGTCATTTTTAATATGCTTTGAGTTATAGGACGACGAAGTAAGAAAATGTACCTATATTTTAATGTGGAATAGTTTTTTTTGAAAAGGTAGAATAGAATAGAATAGAATACTCTTTATTATGTACACCATATAAATTACAGACATAAATATAGAAATACTAAAAATAATAATAATTATTATTATAAATTAATTAAATAATGGTAATGTATGAATGTATGTATGATGATGTTTAATTTTATGTCTTTAATTTATATGCTGTACATAATAAAGAGTATTCTATTCTATAAAATAAATAGAAAAAAAAGATAAAAATAACAAATAATAATAATAAAAAAAAAATATTAATAATTATTATCATTATTATTATTATTAATAATATACATTATTAATAATTTAATATTAATTTTTACATAAATAATTAAATAGGTCTCTATACAGGGTATAAGAACACACATCACATAGTCGTCAACTACACATTCTGTCCATCAAACTAAGTAACATTGCACAACATTGATTGTTGGGAAACGACTTTTATTTTTGGTGAAAATTTGCTTTTTGCGGTAGTGCGCAATGTAGCGTAAGCAAAGCATTGTGCTTATGTGTGCATGAAACGGTGCAGAGGTCGTGACTAGGGTATTTAAAGTTGTGTTATAACATTAAAAACATGTTTTCGTAAAAAAATGCACGTAAAAGTTGGAATTTTGACCTTCAATATCTCCGTAACCAGAAGGTTCCCAGGTATAGTCCAGTACAAAAAAATATAACATTGACGGGGAGAATAACTGACTCTCGGCTTCGTCAAATGTCTTTTTACACCCATCATTCTCTGTATCTAAAATCTCAATATATCTCTGCTCGTAGCTTAGTAATAACAGCCGCACGGGTCGATCGATCAGGTGAAGCTGCGCTTGCCGAGGTAGGTCCGTGGATGGGTGACCATCTTTACATACCGAGACCCCTCCGTGCCTCGAAAAGCACGTTAAACCCGGTCCTGGGCCTGTTACCACTTGTCATTCGTAAAATACTGGTATTAAGCTTCATCCAGTTAGAGACTGTAACAAATAAATAAAAAATTAAAAAATGGACTGGAAGCAGACCCTAAAGTAATCGAAACATTATGATACTTGCAAGATATGGCGAACCTTAATACAGTTTACCATGTAACCTAGCTCGGACGCCAGATTCAATTCTGTTAATAATTGTTACTCTCTTTATGATTTATCCCTAAATTGTAAAATTATATTTATTATAACAGACGGTACCAAACTTTTTTTGAAAAAAAAAAAAAAAAAATAAACATGTCAGCGCTGATTTGCTGGATTCGTTTTCTCCTCTACCGATCATTTTTTCCTCCCGACACATAATTTTGTTTATATCTAGGTACCTATTATACAACGTGTAACGTTAAATGCGCAAAACCTCGTAAGGGGTCATTGTACTCATCATTATGAACAACTTTTACTATGGGACCAAACCTGAAATCGCGAAAAAAAAATCAGCTGTTCCCTACATTTATGTTCGCATAACTCGTCAAAATGTAGGGAACAGCTGATTTTTTTTTCGCGATTTCCGGTTTGGTCCCATAGTAAAAGTTGTTCATAATGATGAGTACAATGACCCCTTAAGAGGTTTTGCGCATTTAACGTTACACGTTGTATATATGTATTAATATTAATTCTTGTATTTTATAGTCATTTCCTAGCTATTTATCCCGTATGTTGCACCTACCATATTTTGTCTCTGCATCACCCTAAGGTTGGCTGGTAGAAAATGCCTCAGGCATAAAGTACGCCTTTGTACAGTATTTTTTTTACTTGTGCAAAAAGTTTGTATAAAAAATAATCATGTACATACCATGTGGTTCATTATAAAAAAAGCCACTCTCTTTCTGAACGGAAACGCTATTAAAGTAAACGGAATATAAATAATGGTCTTTTCACACAGACGCGCTTCGGTTTGTATACTGCAGTCATCAATCCTTCTGCTAATCGTGGTGGTTAGGCAATGTCACCACACTTAACGTTGTTATCCTTAGCGTTTATCAAGAGGCATATGTTCAGCAGTAATTGTTTACAGCCTGAAATGTTTTTAGGGTTCCGTACCAAAATGGTAAAAAGGAACCTTTATGGTGCGACTCAGTCTGTCTGTCTGTCTGTCACAGCTGGATATCTCAAGAACTACTACTGCTATCAACTTGAAATTTGGGATAGTTTTAGATGACGTTTGGCCAATTATTTTTTAAATAAGAAAGAACTGAAAGGGGGGTCTTAAAAAATCGAAGTGGGGCTACTAGGGCACGTGTGGTTATAATATGAAAGAGCTGTTTGCAGATTCTCAAACATATATTCTTTTTTTTCGGCCTATAATTTTTTAGGCGCATAATTTTTCACTTTTGATGAAAAATTAAAAAAAAAGTACTGTTCCCCCTTATCTCCGAAGTTTGCATAGAGAAAATTCTGAAATTCTTCTATGTGATAGAAGTTTATGTAAAGATCACAGGAAAAATAAAACGATGTCTCTAAACAGTACACTTTTTCAGAAAAACAAAACAACGAAAATTTAATATTTAATGATACGGAACCTTCAGTGCGTGAGTCCGACTCGATCCTGACTGGTTTTTTTATACTATAATGCTCAGCTTTCATTAAATATATTATAGCCTGTAACTGTCCTATATCGTGTTGAGGGGCTTGTGGCTAAGTAATAACAGCCACACGGGTCGATCGATCAGGTTAAGCTACGCTTGCCGTGGTTGGTCCGTGGGTGGGTGACCATCTTCACACACCAAGAACACTCCGTGCCTCGGAAAGCACGTTAAGCCGTTGGTCCCGGCTGTCATTCGTGGATCTTTGACAGTCGTTACGGGTTGTCAGTAGCCCGAAATTCTGACAACCAGTCTTACCAAGGGGTATCGTATTACCCAGTAACTGGGTTGTGGAGGTCAGATAGGCAGTCGCTCCATGTAAAATACTGGTATTCAGCTGCATCCGGTTAGACTGAAAGCCGACCCCAACATAGTTGGGAAAAGGCTAGGCAGATAATGAACTGTCCTATATCGTGTTGCCTAGCAACCGGGTTGAAGAGGTCGCTCTATGTAAAACACTGGTGCAGCTGCATCCGGTTAGACTGGAAGCCGATCTCAACATAGTTGGAACTTGTAAAACTTCTTCTGAGCATTGATCACGTTTGCGAATAAATCCAACTTCAAAAAGTTTTATTGTTATTTATCATCCACAATAACTTTTCACTGTCTTAAAAATTGAGTTCCCAATATAGTTAGGAAAAGGCTAGGCAGATGATGATGATCTGTCCTAGGTACTGTAAGATTAAAACTTGTTTTGAGCATTGATCACTGCACTGCATGTTTGCGATTGCATACCAATAAATTGGATTCCAAAAAGGTTTATATCCTCCACCGTAACTTTTGACCGTGCACCGTCTTAAAAACTGAGTTCAAAAAGAGCAATTTTGTTGCAGACGTTTGAGAATCTCCTTAAACTAAATATATTTTAAAACACCACTTAACAAGATTCGCGTCATTCGCAGTGAAGTGGCAACGATTGTAGTTAATGAAGTCTTTAACGCGAGATCTTCATACGAGTGCCCCCCTACCCGCGCACAGCTCCGTACTTTCTGTGAAATTAAGCAATTTTAATTTAGAGCTTCGGTTAAGGTGCGTTTAGATAAAACGGAGTCAGAGTAATTATATAATAGTCCGTTTTCGGGGCCGATTATTGAGTGGGCAAGTCACTCCCTGCCATATCATCCGTGTATAAAATATTGGTCAGGCAGGGGTCATAGTCCTTCCATAGTTTTAGGTAGCCAGTCCACTTTAGCCACCTAAATCCATAGTCTAATACCTTTATTTCCATATGCTGCAATAGTCCTACACCAACCGGGGGTTGTCCTTGTGTGCACTTGCATAGTGCGTACAGGGATAGTCGTCGGTTGGTGCCTCATTTCACTGAAAGCGTTCCACGCGCCTCTGCGGGTTGGCTTCGGCCCCTCATACGCTCCAAAGGTCCCGGACCCCGGGCTCTCGAATATGTCAATGACACAATAAAAATAATACTATTTTCTGTGAGAACAGTACGGAATTTACACTACATATTAGTTTAAATATTTATTAGTTTAAACTACATATTTGGTCCAAACGCGTAATATTCATCTATTATTATTATATACTAATAATAAAGCTGAACAGCCTTATTAAAAAACTAGTTTTATTTTTGGAAACTGGTTTAAAACATCGAGCCATTTTTAAATTTCGAACTATAATCCGACAAACAAAAAGTTCTTAATACAAAAACTGACGTTAAACCTGAGTCTAAGTTGTCTTTGCTTTAAGAACTTTACGATTGCCAAAATAAAGTTCAAAATACAGTAACTGGCTCGAAGGTTTAGGCTAGGTCTAAAGTTAGAATTCGTTTTGTAATAAGACGGAAAGATTTTTTTTTTTCATCTCACGCTAATCTTCGAAACTACCAGTCGGAATTGAAAAAAATCTTTTTGCATTTCATTTCATAGTCCGATTCTTGAGAAAGTTTATAGGCTATTATCTCATCACACTATGACCCTTAGTAGCCGAGCAAAAACGAAAAAAACTCAAAAAAAAAAAAACGCTCAGCAAAAACTAATTAATAGTGCGGGCAGGCTATGCGATGAGACTGGGTGGGACGAAGGAAGGAACAAGTAGGATAACCTACCTATCTAGCGCAGAAACTCTTGCAAAACGACGCGATTAATAAACAATGCTCTTATAAACACAGTTCTCCACCATACAGAAAAATACCAAGTCTTACTTGACGAAGGGGGGACTTACAATGTTATTCTTTTTCTGTGTATTTCTGTATCTAAACACATCTTTATACGCTACTCCAGCTCACACGACGCGCTTAAAACTTACTGTGGAGTTTGATATCCATAATTAGCTTTACGTAATTCGGTAATTCCGTTAATGCTACTCCCCTTAAATTAGACTCGCGCTGTCCAATTAATGCTGAGAATTTTTAATCGAATCAACTTTAAAACCATACGAGTTTGGATAGTCGAACCGTTAACTTTATAACTGAATTTTCCAAATTGAATAATAAACACACAGTAAGAGCGAATCAACAAAAATGTTTCAAATATTGTTTGGTGCAGTGAAGGTTTTAGTTAAATAAACGGCGGTGTGTTTTCATTGTGTGAAGTTGTTATTTTTTAAAACAAACGCTTTAAAAATTCATAGCTTATGTGTCAAACAACACAGTTGTTTAGACGCGAAGTTATGTGTTATTTCCCGATTAACTGAAACGTTTTTTGAGTGTGCTTTGTGAAAAGTGCCTGTTACATTTCGTGTTGCAATGAATATAACAAGTTATTGTGTGCTACGTTTGGCGAAGTTTTAATTAAGCTTACTAGGTCGCCGACGACCGCTGGAATAGACGTGTTCATAGTTAGAGACTGCGAATCAGTAAACCTATGGTAGGACGCCCATTGGCTAGGTGGAGCGACGATTTTCACAGGTTGGCTGGTAGTAGCTGAACTCAAACCCAAACCATAACCGTAAACCAATTACAGGCACTTTTGAATTGTCAAGGGGTCGTTAGTCAGAAAGATGAAGCTAGTTGCCCATTCCAAATCGTAGTAGGTATCTGTGGAGAAGAACGGGCAAGAAACTCCACGGACACTTTTTTAAATCATAAAAATTGTTACTAAATATAGGTTACATCATTCAAGTTGAAATTATACATGTGAGAACGATGTAGAAAGACGTGTACGTTAAAAGCGTCCGAACTAAAAAAGATAAAAACAAAAAACAATTGACGGCACGGTTGGCGCAGTGGTTAAGCGATTGACTGCTGCGCTGCGTGTCGCGGGTTCGATTCCCGCACGGAACAAATATTTGTATGACCTACATGTATTTGTTCCGAGTCTGGGTGTTTTTCTATCTATAATATGTATGTATTTACAAAAAAAAAAAAAAAAAATGTATATAAGTAGTTTATCAGCCATCTTGTTACCATAACACAAGCATTAGGTTGCTTAACTTGGGACAAATGGTGCTGTGTGAAATGTCCAGGGATTTATTATTATTATTATTATTATTAATTTGAAATGAATATACTTAAATTAAATTAAATATGGATAAGAGTATCCATAAATCGAGTAAAATGGCGTGCAATAGGAGAGGCTTATCTCCAGCAGTGGACTGCTATAGGCTGAAGACGATAATGATGACTGTGTAAGTCATTCGAATTGGTATGGTGGCTTAACAATAACCCTTGCTTCAGTCCGTCATCAAAGCAGAAATCAGAAAAAAAAAGAAAAAAAAAAGTTTGTCAACTTTACGTGTTGGCACACATCATTTAAAATGCTCACAATGGTTTCCCATCCATTCAAATGCTTTCACCAGTTTTGTGTAGTGAGTGGTAAAATACCCATAAAAGCAGTAATAGCGATACCCTCTTTATGGCTTCAGCGTAATGGGGTAAAAACAGCCCGAGTCATTAATCCTCATAAACAAACTAATGGGTGCGAAGACGAACACATCAGTAATGCTTGCTTACTTTCGTATTGCTTTATAAGCGGACTATTAGTTACCTATAACGGTGACATTTCTGCTCTAGGCAGTACTATATCCGCTTAGGTACTCTATAATAGTGCTTCCAGAATATATTTGTGTCGACGGAGTGAAGGAGATTCCATGTTAAATATATTGTGCGACTTCGATATGCGTTCCTGGTATTCAATGGCTCACAAACGATGAGGTCAAAGCAGCAATAACAATTGAAACAGGGGACGCTTAGCAAAGCTAATCAAAACAGGGAACGTATTTTTGCTGAACTGAAACGATTCAAATATTTCGGCCACGTGGTTCGTAACGAACACTCCATGGAACGACTCGTTGTCCAGGGACAAGTAGAGGGCAAGCGGTCACGCGGTCGGTCACCTACGCGTTGGACAGACCTTATCAAAGCGTCAACACAAACCTCCATAGTTCAGAATTTCCGAGATGCTGAAGACCGGAATAAGTGGAGGAGCATCGCGAGGGCTGCTTTGGCCAAAGAGAATGCAGAGTCATCAACCACGACCACTCTGTCAAGAGTGAATGACTAAAGAGAGAGAAACGATTCATAAGTGCTAGCTGGATCGCAAATGAGCAGCAGGCAACGAAAAGCAGCTTCACAAAAAACAGCACTAACAGCTCTATATAACACCATTTGTGGTGCAAAAATTAGCCCAACTCAAATGCTAGGTTAGTTAGTGATAAGTAAACAATAATAGGGGAATCTATTAAACCGTGCGGCGGACACGCGGTGGCTGGGTGTCATGAAAATCAACTCATTCGGCGAACACTCGCAAACAAGGTCCACATCCAATTAGGCTTCACGAGTGAGAATGGAAATTCGAGCCGTGCCTGTATTAACCTTATTTGCTTCGAAACCGTGAGCCGAGAGTCCGGTTGCGGCTACCTATTGTTCCACTGCTGGCACCCACTAACTATACGCGGCGACAATCCAATTATAAGCGGGAAAGAAATCACGTACACCTAGGTGTTGCAAGGTCCTGTTTTAGTGCGTATTGGCTTTTGATTACAGGGTACCTACAACTTTGCAATACGTACACAACATAGTGTGCAAAGCTTGCTGTGTACATATATTGATAAAAGTTTTTTATTATTATTGCAAAGTGGCCAGCGATGGATGAGGACAGGCTTCTGGGCGTGCTCGTTCCATCATAATGGAACGAGCACGCCCAGAAGATGCCTGTTCACTCTAGCTTTGAAGGCTGACGGGATATACGTGGAAGAGAATACAGACAATTTAGATTTGTTGACTATTTTTAGTCGTCAGTCTAACCAACAGATTAAAAAATATATAATATATTGAATTTATTTGAAATGTCTTGAATTAATTATAATAGTCCCTCATTAACCACATTTTCTAGTGAGTATTATGATACCTAATCCAGGTAAATTCATTCATTCATTTATTTTATTTCAGACATAAATCTAGTCCATAGTTTTACACTCATTGGTACAATTAACTTATAAACTATTTTAAATTCTACTCAGATAAAAACCCAAAATAAATTGTGTTTAACCTGTTAACCGGGAAATTCCGTACACGCTACTGTTTAAGTTTGACGTATTTATACGTCCCGCCCGGTTAACAGGTTAATTAACTTTAAATATTCAATAAACTAATAAAAAAAAAAAAAAAAATTGTCAAACAAATTATAAAAATGTCAGAATCGTATAAAAAACATAAATAATAGTAAAATGTTAAATATAAAATTTTCAAATATAAAAAGTATTAAAAATATAAAAAAAATCAAGCTTTTGATCTGCATACTAATCGTTTTTCGTGACTCCTATTGAGACCCAACTTGTATGGTACTTGGGCAGAGCTCAGCTTCTGCGCCGTGGCACTAGACATGCGAACATTGAGCTTGCTGACTGCTGGTTTTAGGTATAAAAATAGCCTTTTTTATTTTTACAAAAGGTATTTCACAGGTCACCTAGAAGGTTCGACGTGTCAGCTGTTTACCCGGGCTTGCCTGTGGGTGCTTCAATAAATTAAAGGCTCCAATCTGGGCTTTAAAAAACCAAATCTAAGCGACTACGCGCTAAGGGCACCTCTTGTGTGGTATCGATCTCGGGTGAGGGCGTCGCTGGGTGAGAACAGCAAGTGACAGGCTGGATCAGATTACAAGGATCTTTTGGCACTTGCATGACATTAAGTTGTCAGTAAAAGGAAACATTTACAAATTCTATTGAAAATTCTAGATGGTGGCATTAGTAACGATTTTCGTCACTCGCCAAAAAATCTTTGCACAACTATAGCTAACACATTTGAACTACCCACTAGTAATCCGTAAGCCCAAAACAATAGGTTCCGATACCATGACCATATATTCCGAAAACCAAAATGGCGCTGGCCACTCGCCTTCTGTGTTCGACGACGCCCGCATCCAGACAAACATTTGTATGGTCTACAGACGTTTGTCTGTTTGTGATATGTGTGTTGCATCTTCCGATAAAGAGAATACTAACGCAGGGCTATCTATGGCTTTCAAGTGTTAGTTTTAGGCGATTCCAAATTGGATCTTGCAAATGTCCTTATAAGTAGGTAGAGAACTGTCTCTAAAACTAAACCGACGATAAAAAAGAACTGTCTTTTGATCGTTGACGTCAGTTTTATTTAGCAGTAGATTAGTTTTAGTTTTGTTTATTGCGGGCGGAAGGGCAAGCGTTTTGGGGGACTGTCCTATGTAATTTTGACTTTGAAAAGTGCTGATTCTCAGCCTAATTTGAATAAATTACTTTTGATTTTGAATCAAAGTTTAATATGTTCCTGGTATCGTCTGTTCAGAAGAATATGTATTGCACAACATGTACACATGTAACATGTGACATGTGTGACATTCGTATTTAGAACCACCTACGTACATTGGTTTCACCGTAACATACCTACGTAAAAATGTAAGACATTATTCAACACAAGCCCACTGTCCTCAATTTGCGCATTATAACAAGCAGCTGATACCCTTAACTTCTAGTACTTCAAAACTTTTCTGTATCAAATTATCTAGAAAGTTTTGTCCTTTCTTCGCACAATGTTTAGGACCGATGGATCACAGAGGCGTCTTCCCCTAGCTTTTGTAAATATTGGTATGGTAACCCGTTATTTTGACAGGTCATCTATCACTGTCCGATGCAGAAACTAAACGAAATCGAGGGAGAGATATTTTCTCTGCCGAAGATAAATATGTCAATAAAGTTTTGCTTGAGGATGCGTAGTAAATATATTGTTATTGACGTTTATAAGTTAGTTTGATGTTTTGATTACCTGCACGACCATCATAGAAAAGGGTGTTGTCGTCATAGAAAGATGGGACCAAATGACAGATTTCTTTAGAAATCTTACTATAATCTGATATTTCGGCTATTCTTAGGTCGACAAGACCCGTTTATAGTGGTATTCATGCTACGCGTGCTGTTCTGGAATATCATGCTAATGTTATTTACTGGGTTTTTTGTACTCCTTCTATACCATATTTATCACTGTTTTTTCATTTCTAGCTAAATTTTTTTGAGACTCATTTACGTTGTGTTTACGAATGAGGGCTCCGCTTGAGTCCAAAACTAGTCAGTCAACCACGAAACTAGTCAGACATAAATGCATCTGTTTTAAACCGTCAATAAACAAAACAATTTTTATTAGCTGCGCCCCGCAGTTTCACCCGCATAAGTCTCGATCCCGTTAGAATATCGGGATAAAAAGTATTTTATGTGTTAATCCTGGTTATTAACTATCTGTGTACCAAATTTCATCCAATTCCGTTCAGCCATTTGAGCGTGAAGAAGTAACAAACCTACAAACACACACTCACAAACTTTCGCCTTTATAATATTAGTGTGATAAATTGTAGACTGATCGATCCACATCTACACCCTAATCGAATAGAATTGATTAATTTCAAATACACATGAAATACCTAACTTTAACACAGAGACTAATAAACGTAAACATTAGTGACAGGCTCAATACATGACATCGTTACTGCCATATCAAATAATTCCGACATCATTGTAATTCGGTTGATCTAATTTACGGGTAGGTACGACTATATCCCCGAGAACGGAGACTGTTCGGGCTAATTGCAGTAAGCCAATTTCACATAATTTTGTCTTAGTTTCAAATTTGACTGGTATGCGACACGTACGTACATCGTGTGCGCTAGTTCAGGTGGTGAATGTACCTAATTTAATTAGCTGGAGTTTGTTGATAGTTGTTATTTGTGAATTAGAGGAATGAGGTCGTGTAGTTTGAGTTGTTATGTCCTTGGGACTGGCTGGTGGTAGTGAAACTGAGACTTTGCTAAATAGAATATTAGTTGGTAGTATTTGGAGTAGTTAGCGGTGAATAATTTGTTGTTATTGACTGGCATAAGTTTGTAGTGTTTTGGTAGAGATACTAAACAGCAGTGCGATTCTCTAACCGTGAAAACTTAGGTGAAGTGAGCGTGGAGTGAACTGTCAATGTCATCCCACCTGATAATAGGGATTGATCAAGCATACATTTACAATCATAATCGAGAATACCAACTAAAACACAATAACTAAAATACTAGCTTTGATATTATATAAAATGATCAATAGAATTAGCAAAAAAAATATGATTAAAATGTCAATTATGATTGTGAATGTTTGCTTGGTCAATCCCTAGCATCAGTGGGATGACACTGACAGCTCACTCCACGCAGTTTTCATGGTAAGATTTATACAGAATCGACTGGCAGCACTTGTGCTGCAGTCAAAATTTTCTCATTTAGGTGATAAACTAGAATATTTTCTCGAGCATTTCCGTGTAATGTGACGTTCTTACAAAGGGTACAATACAGGCAAAAGCTCTGTTACCAAAGCATTTTCATGTAATGTAATGTTCCTACGAATGCTCGACGCTGCGTTCGACGTAACGTTCACGGCAAGTGAGATTTTACCTGTAAAATTTCTTTCTATCTTGCATTAATTGTTGATGAGTTTGCGTTATTGCACTCGTAGCTTTGCTCGATAAAATGTTACACCAATACGATAATTGATTTTTTAAATCAGGTTGTAACAAAGCATCGAGCATCCTATTCTGCTTAATGCTCTATGTTCTGTTACAAGTAAATGGTCTAATCTATACTCACCTTTATTTATGTTAGGTATCGCTACAAAAACCCACTACTCTTAAACTCAATAATAATCCTCTGCTTATCATTGATATTGTGTTTAGCAGACCACATTTTTAAGGAACAAATAAATTAAAGTTTCGTCTTTCCTTATAAATTATTCAACCGTGACAGAAGTAAAGTCTTATTAATTAAATTAAACTAGAAAGGAATTTTGCATGGCAGATGCAAGTGGAAACACCAGGGACGCCTAGAAAGGCATAAAACAAATTCATTATTGGCGATGTTCTTCAAATAGGGTATGACGAGATGTATGTAAGTAAATGAAGCAAAAAGAGCAGGTAGGGATGTAGCAGGTGGCGTTCCATAGTGTCTGCTTACCCCCCACGGGAAGAAGTCGTCATTTCTGTAAAAAAAAAATAGAATTTCATAAATGTATTTCTAAGTAACCCTGGTACCTTTGACATCATAAGGCAGTCTCGTCCAAGGGCTAGAATTAATCACAACATACAATTTCATTTCACACTCCTAACAGCAGTGCTATTTTGTAAAAATCTCACCGTGAGAACTTAGGTGAAGTGAGCTCTGTCATTCCCTAATGGTAGTGATTAACACTATTAACTGCTCACTTCACTTATGCTTTCACGGTGAGATTTTTACAGAATCGACCGGCAGAATTCATATAACAACGTTCCCAGTTCTCACAACCAGTTAGAAGTGTTAGAACTATAAAATTCCGTCGCTCTTCATAAGAACACCAGCGTGACTGTTTAATTTAATTTTATTGTCAAATGCACCGCTGAAACACTGCACTGCGCCGCTTTTGTTTCAAACCTAATTGTGTTTGCAAGTTTGGACATGCATTAACGTTTTATGCTGATGAGATATGTGCAGGAATGTTGGAGGAAATATTTTCGTAATTGGAACTTTAAGGCCTCAATACGATTAGCGATAAACGAAATTAAAATTGAAATTCATTTATTTGTTTGTTACAGATGGAAAAACAGTTCTTATCATAATTATATAAAGATCGCTGTAACATACCCATAGGACGTACAATATTTAACGCCAAAACACCCTATCCTCCGCCTTCCACATCCAGTCTATCCCAGCCAGCTACTTTAGGTCGTACGTCCATCTAGCTGGGGGGCGTCCCACACTACGCTTGCCGATACGTGGTCTCCACTCCAGGACTCGTCTGCTCCACCGGCCATCGGTCCTTCGACAAACATAGCCAGCCCACTGCCACTTCAGTTTGCTTACTCTGCAAGCTATGTCGGTAACTCCAGTTCTTTTCCGGATAATTTCATTCCTGATTTTATCCTTGAAAGAGACTCCTAGCATAGCCATATAATATGGGCCAGCCCGACCGTCAGTGTCCACGAACGTTCTCGTCGGCGTTCACATGGATAACCTGTCTAGTCCAATACAACGTCTAGAAGACGTCCTCCAACGCATTTGTAAGCAAATTAGGGGATATTACATCCCCCGTCTCACCCCCTGAGCAGTTGGATGGGGCTGGTTTTCTGCTCCGGGATCTGGACCGTCATCGTGGAAGCGTCATATAAACATTTCGGCCAATGGCAACTGACCCACCCCTACCACATGGGACTTAAATATACATAGCTGGCAAAATGTGAATGTAGGTAGCAATAAACACTTCTGCCTAACCTTTCTGGGAATACAGGTGTGATGTTATGTTATATTTCTTGAAATTCTGAACATTTGCGTATTATGTTGGAAATATTCTAATTAGCTTACAGCAAAATGTTAATCAATTATTTCTATAATTACATTGTAGCTAGAAATTCCCGGTAATTCTGATTCCCGCAGGAAGCTAAAGATTTAATACTTCCAGAGTATAAAGTTTTCGTTACTGTGTGTTCAAGATATTATGCTGGAGGTTTTAGGACAAACTATTAAAGCCTTGAAGTCTTAACTTCATGTGGTATGTGTACTTAGGCCCCTGTCCTACCTGCCGCCTAGGAAACGACTAGCTAGCTATCAAAGATTTTCTCGCTCAAGAAACGCACAAAAATTGTAGGTCCCGTATCAGTAAAAGAGACACAAATATTAATAATTGATCACTGTCTGTTCACAACAGAGGCGAGTACTCGTTTTTGGCAGTGAAAAGAGCCATCAAAGAAAGTACTCGGTCAGCGACGCTCGCTTGGCGGTAGAACACTCGCTGAGATACGCATACCAGCGAGTCAGTAATCGCTCGTCCCCGTACCTGCTGATTGTTGCTCACCAACTCGTTTTTGAAGCGTTGATAGCTCTACTCACTTCCCGTTAATCGCCGGCGGCGTGACAGGTGCCTTATTCAACTGATATCCATCTGTCGGTTTACTGAATTTTGTTAGTTTCGGTACCTACAGTCACGAACCAACAAAGGTAAATACTTAGCGAAATAAAAAGGAATTTTCTTCTGTGTAAGTGAATACAAAATAAGTTCAGTATGTTTTTTCTGACACTTATTCCGAGATTATTAAACGTTACCATAACACGTACTTTGGCTAAGCATCATTTCTGTCACTGTCACATAACTGTCAAACTACAAATACAGACTAGTAATCAGCCAGAAATAAAATCTATCTGCCTAATCATTTCCCAATTATGCTAGGATCGATTTTCAATCTAACTGGATGCAGATGAATATCAGTAATTTACATAGAGTGACTGCTTATCTGACAGTGTTTTGGGCTTCTGACAACCCGCAGCGACTGACAAAGATCTTCAAATGACAGTCGGGACCAACGGCTTAACGTGCTTTCCGAGGCCCGGAGGGGTCTCGATATGTTATCTAGTAACATTTACTTATCTCGGCCTTGGTGTACAATGCCACAATATGTCTAATTTCCACAAGAAATTAAAAGCGTCTCCACTTATGCACCTTTACTACAATTTTTTTCTTAATAATTGCAATATTCATAATTCTGTAGCAGCAAAATGAGTAAACAAAAGCATGAGTCCTTCACCATTTTGTGGAAGTTCCCTAACCAACAGAGTAAGCTTCTCAAACAATACCCACTCTTCATTCCTTTTGCTTCGAGGAAAAGTAGCGGAGCCAATTTGTTTGCTTCCTCTGATTGGTATGAAAAAAATAAACATGAAAATAATTAAAAAGGACAAAAGACTCTCTGAGGTAAAATAACGATTTAATTCTACAGAAATAAACTACTGTGGGGGAGAATTTACTTGCAAGTCTGTATTGTTCTTTTAATACAATGATAGTACTGGCGATCTCTGCATTGCGTTTAATTGATGTTCAGTGTGCATTGCTGTGGTATCATTTGTGTAAACGGAGAGATATTGTGAAGAAATTGGTAAGAAAGAAAGAAATGTCACAGAAACATAAGAAGAGATAGTTAACTCGAAAAATAAAGAAAAATAAAAACAAAATAGATCTACAAATGTCGTTTCTTTTTTTTTTGTTGCGTGGGAAATTATAAAATAACTTTTCCCGCTCTGGGCGGAGCGGGAGAGCGTGTCAGACTTTTACTGACTAAAACCACGGTAACTTTTTCGAACAACCCGCGACCCTGGCAGGCATCGGCCCTAGCGGACCCCGTCAGTTAGTGCTGACATCTCTTTGAGGCGAGCGTGGAACACAACGCGCCGTCGACCCGGTCTTGGTCCTTACCAGACGGCGAACTGGCCATTGCTCTTTTGACTTTAAGAAGTCCTATAATTTAAATTATTTCACCTATAATTTTTATTGTTTAAATATTTTTTATCGGATTTTGCAGCTTATGAAATAGCATTTAAACTACAATTAAAAAATGAACCTACCTCCAATTATTGGCACACTTTTTGCCAGTTATTGGCACCAAATTCCCCGAAAGAGAGTAGGGAGGTATTTTTCCTGTAGTGGGACATTCATGGATAATAAATACATATAAAACGATCCTATTAATCATTGAGTAAGTATATTTTCCAGTTCATCGTCAGTGTAATATTTTTTGTATTTTATTGCATTGAAAAATTTATTTAATGTCCGAAACAACTTTTATGTCTTTCTCTGGAGGCTTCTTGTTTTTTTTTAATTTGAGGTGCAATTCTGCAACTTTAGAGTTGATCTTAAGAAGTTCAAATTCGGTATTGAAATTAGATAAATCCAATTATCAGCATTATGCTGACAAATGGTCAAAATTCGGTTCAGCATGGTGTTGGACATTTGAAAAATAATGTCTTATCATGTTTTTGAACATTAGTCCTTACTAACAATTGTTAGTCTTTGTTAGTAAGGAGTAATTAGCCTACAAAAAAAAAACTGTAAATTAGTAGTGCCAATAAATTGGATTTCTGATTAAAAATACACCCAGATGTTGGCACCTCTTATTTTGAAATAACGTAACGGAAATTTTTTATATCGTATTGAAATAACTAATCAAAAATACCTTATAAAACGTAATAAAACTAAGATTGCATTACGATTCTCATAACACATTAGAAAGAAACATAATCATAAATTGACAGTCAAACATAGCTCCAATGAGTAAAAATGGCCAAAAACACCAATAACTGCCAACGGACTTTTTGTAGTACGACGCTGCCGTCATTTTTTATATTCACATATTAAAAATGTTTCCACTGTATAAAGTAAGATATCCCTAGTATATTTTTTTACTTTGCAATACAAAAACAATTAGGACAAACTTATATTTTAACTTATTCACAGAGGTGTTGATAAATTGATGGAGTAATTGGGTGATTCACCCTACAGTCTGAATGATCGAAAATTTATTTTAAAACTGAAATATTTTAAATTAAATTTATTTAATTAATTTTTAAACTAAAATAGTTTATAATAAATATGTTTTCTTTTCTGACTGTGCTATTGGCAATACCCAAAGACCCGTTCATTTTCATTTTTTAACTAAAACGCAGAGCATACCGCAGAGCGTACGTATGGTATGTAAATAAGTGCTCTAAGAATATCTCCAAAACGATCGTAGAGTGTGGAGTGTGCTGCAACCAGTGTACCGATGTATTTCTACGTCAAATGCAGTGCATACTTGAGCACTCACAGGGATTCGAGCACGCATTGTGAACATAAGATTGCAGGTGAAGTATTTGCACTACGACTCTTTAGGATACAATATCCTGAAAAGTAGTAGTGACATGTGTGACAATCCATGCTTTCAGTTATCAAAATAACTCAAAGCATGAATTGTGACACATGTAGGTATAATTTCAATTTGAATTATGTAACTATTACTTTGTAACAAATTTTGATTTAAATGAGTGTCTGTGGAATTTATTGGCCGTTTTTCTCCATAGGTTACTACGCTTTGGAATGGGCAACTAGCTTCATCTTTTTGTCCGACCGACGCCTTGATTATTCAAAAGTGATTTAATTAGAATAAATGCTTTGAGTTTGGGATTGTCAATGTAGTTTTAAAATTACTGGATCTCATTTTTTAGGACACAATTTTATCTAATCCGATTGGACTTGGAAAAAAATCTACAGTTATTGGTAAAAAAACATTAGAGTCTTGTGGAAATGGTCCTATTTCCACAAGACTCTAATGTTTTTATTTTTTATAAAAACAATAATATCCTAACTCAACTAAAACTATTAACAAACTAAAATATGGCGTCGAAAATTCAAACGCATCGCTCCCGACTTATTATGTACCCAAGAGACTGGCGGAGTTGCCACGTTGTATGGCAATGCTTAGCTTCTGACCAAGTTAGAAGCCAGCCCCTGGGTCACTGGAAATATCAATAAGTTGTTTGTTTTTATTTCACATGGCCTTTGGCATTTTACTGGACACTTCAGACGCTACTTTATTTTTCTGACCTAAAGAAACAGAAAAAAAACAGTCGAATTGAGAACCTCCTTCTTTTTGAAGTCGGTTTACAAAGATCATCACTGTCGGTAGGTAGGCATATGCATTTCCTAAAAAAATAATTTCTTCGTACACTGCGAACCGATTTGTTTCCGTCACCGAACCAATTTGTCATTTCATGCTCAATACAAGTTATTGTATGGAGTTGAACTAAAAGGCGAACTAACATCAATTTCACTGAAATCTTTATAAACTTATCCAACTTTACGTCCGAGGTATCACGTACCTAGCTGAAACTATACAATACCGATATATTACGAGTCATACGTGCTCGAGTATTTCACGATTGGATTTTATAAAAGTGGACGTAATACTTCTTTTTTAAAGTGTCCATAACGTAATTTTTTTTGTCTTATATTTTTAAGTAATGGTTTGTTTATTAAGAGATAAGATATCACTACGTTTGTATGCCTCGAAGGGTTGGGCAGAGATGTACAGACGCCAGCACATCAAGCTACCCGAAACTGTCAAATTTTGCCAATCAATTTTGAACCTAATGCTTTAGCGATAAAGTTGTAAATCTATTAAAGAAATTTGACAGATTGTGATAGATCGATGTGCTGGTGTCTGTACCTATAATACACACACATTTCACCGGTTATGTATAAGTCTTATGTAATAAGGGGCGAGCCTGTTGCCACCAAGCGGACACATCCCGGCTCCGAGCTGCTACTGAGTTCCTGGTTCCTGGTACCTCACGCTCACCACTTGTACTTGCGATGACTAGACTAACGAGGCAGACAAGGTGTCGTTAAGAGCTCTTACACACCACGTTTTTTCAGGCGCCGTTGGCGCACCTCGTACGCAACTATAACGCGCTGCAAACGAGATCTTATCGCAACTAATTTACCTTTTCACACGTTCATAAAATTGTAGTATGCAGACGACGACTTTTTCGCGTACTGTCGACGCGCTACTAGCGCGGAGTTAACTACATCGATCGCGTCTGTTTAGCTGCAAACACATAAGTACAGCGCGTTTTAATCGGATACTTGCCGACAGTATTACGATAGCAACACTTCTTACTCTGGCTTTAAGTATTTTTGTTAAACACAACGCAACACAGCGTACGCACGTTTCCAGCGCAATACACGCACGGTTGTGGCTCATTCGTGCGTGTTTTACTTTGCAAGGAGAGTTGCTCACGCGCGTCTGTAGCGCGTTTCTCGTGAGTTTGCAGCGATGCAATCGCAAGTAATCTGCCTTTTTCAAGTTTAGCAGCGCCGACAACGCACGATAGCGAAACGCGCGTCAACGGCGCGGAAAAAAACGTGGTGTGCAAGAGCTCTAAGGAGAAAGTTCCAGGGCAGCTCGTGAAATTAAAATTTTCTTACGTTTTTTGCGATTTGCAGGTCAAGTTGTATGTTGATTAAAATATGTACAAAGGTGATGCTTATTTCATAAGAAATCTAGTCCAGCATACCTGTGATAGGACAATAGATAGAGAGATGTAGACAGCGCGTGTGAAAGAGTAAAGAAGACAAAAAAAAACATAAAATCGTAAACAATTATTCACTTAATAAAACTAAACAAACTATGAAAATATACATACAGACATACTTCTAAAATATCAGTAGGATGTTAATAAATATCACGTAATCAAAATAATAAATACATACAGAACAATGATGAAGTGGAAAGATAGTGTTCTTTTAAGCTTCTTTTAAAAACTGCAACAGTTTGGCAGTTCCTAATGTCAGGCGGTAGTGAATTCCACAACCGCACCACGTGGACTGTGAAGGAGTAGGAGTAGAAGTCAGTGGAGTGTCAGAGGAGACTTAGAAGGTTTTTAAGATGTGACCTGCAAGGCGCATCTGAAGGAAAAATATGATTCACGAGCGTAAAAAAATGACTTTACATAACTATAATCATCACACTAATATTATAAAGGCGAAAGTTTGTGAGTGTGTGTGTGTATGTTTGTTACTTCTTCACGCTCAAACGCCAGACCAATTTTGATGAAATTTGTCACACATATAGTTTATAACCAGGATACTTTTTATCTCGATATTCCTACGGGACCGAGACTTATGCGGGTGAAACCGCGGGAGCTGCTAGTTCAAACATAATCCTATTGATTGATATTTCATGAAATAGTCATTCAATAGGATTATAAGAACATAGAGGGGCACCTAGTGCACTCCTCTTAATTAGAGATTGAATTTGATGTCACTTAATATCGTTTGAAGTCCTACTAACTATTCACTAACTACTTTACCGCGCCATATAAGTCATTAATTTTGTTAGTATAGTCGTAATTTGATCAAGCACATTTCTTCTACGAATAATTCATAATTTACTATATTAATTTAAATTATCATAGTATACTTACTTTACAGAATAGGAAGGCAGAGGCAATAAATGTTATCACTACTGGAGTTCGCTGAATTTCTCACATCATGTCCTTACATAATTGACTAAAAGTTTTTAGTATAATATTAATGTCACAGTATTACTCGTATAAAAAGACTTTCAATTTATTCGATAGAAGGAAATGAATGCGCCTGGAACCGACGTGCGAGCTATAATGCGTTCTTCCGTTACTTAGGTTGTCGTCCGCAGATATAAGAGATGGTTCTTATCAAGCGACGTCATGTGAGGTGTCTCAAAGCCTTCAATACTGTCCAAGATTCAAGATTCTTTATTTGTGATCATTATTTATAAACGTGAACATGAAGAATGTTATGTTCCAAAGGACACATGGTCACGTGGACAAATTGGATTCTTTACGGAAAACCATTTTTTTTGTTAAATTTTAACGTTTTCTTACGCTATAAGCAATTAAATATACCGCCAATCCAAGGAAAAGTAAAATAATCGGTAGAATGTCCAATTTCCATCATCATCATCATTTCAGCCGAAAAACGTCCACTGCTGAACAAAACACCACCACTTCGACCGGTTCTGTGCTTCTCGCATCCAGCGCTACTATGGCAGTTCGACTCCAGGACCGGACCTTGAAACATATCCTTCTGCAGCGAGGGGTGAGACAGGGAGACGTAATCTTTCGGAAACCGTTAACCGCTGCACTGGAGTATCTCTTCAAGGTTCTGGACTGGAGAGAGGTTGGCATCAACAGCACTCACCTTCAGTTTGCCAACGATATAGTAGTCACGGTGGAGACTATGGAGGACCTCAGTACGATGCTCAATTACCTCCGTAGAGCCTCCAATTTCCAATATAAGTGTAGGTTTACATAACCAAATTTTCTTTACAAAAATCGGGGAATATTATGTGACATACTCTCGAGTTTAGTTAAGCCCTATTTACACGATGCAAGTTTCTTGCGTGTGGCATACAATAAAATTGAAGCAACAAAGCGTCGTCGCAAACACTGTTAACTAACAATAAAAGTTGCACCGTCTAGGTGCAACTTTTATTTTTAGTTCAACTTATGGTATGCTACAGGCAATTAAATCACACCATGTGTATGAGGCTTTACGCTAAAATTAAACTTTCGCTAAGCATGACGGTGTGACGTGCCTAGTGGCCTAGAGTACTTAACTCTTTCGTTACGAGCGCCGGATATAGCCGGCATCCACTCGATGACTTCTGTGTACGAGCGCCGGATATAGCCGGCATCCATTCGATGACCTGTGTGTACGAGCGCCGGATATAGCCGGCATCCATTCGATGACCTGTGTGCACGAGCGCCGGATATAGCCGGCATCCATTCGATGACCTGTGTGTACGAGCGCCGGATATAGCCGGCATCCATTCGATGACCTGTGTGTACGAGCGCCGGACATAGCCGGCATCCATTCGATGACCTGTGTGTACGAGCGCCGGCTGTAGCTGGCGCCAGCGTGATACCGCTCACCAAACGGCCCCGCGACACTCAGTGTGTCAGTGGCGCTACTCCGACGGCGCGGTGCCCCGTTTGGTGGCGTTATTCCAGCGGAGCGAAATGCCGTAACGAAAGGGTTAATATGCTTGCGTCTAGAACTTCACTAACGAATACTCTTCATCTAGACCAGCCGGTCGATTCTGTAAAAGTCTCACCGTGAAATAAGTGAAGTGAGCACTTAATGGTGTCAATACCTACCATTACGGAATGATAGAGCTCACTTCCCGCTTACTTCACGTAAGTTCTCGGTGAGATTTTTACAGAATAGCACGGCAGTTCTTAGTAACCCGATGCTGAGACAAAAGGGTCTAGAAAATGTTCTTATAATATTGTGTCAAAACCGTGTCAGAATAATAAAGATATCGAATATATTTTCTTGGTATAAAGTAACTTTATCAATATAAAATCCTGACACGTTTAGTAAATATCCGAAATAGATAGAGTAGGGTTTGCGTATTAGCTGGAAAGAAAATATTGTTACAATACATAATTTTTTATTTTTTTATTTATAACATGTGTAGTTTAGTGAGTCTTTTATGCTTATTCCAGCACTCAGAAATGATGATGATGATTGCTGTTGACTAAAAAACCCTCCGTGTGTGACGATTATATCCAGAAGATAGGTTTTTAGCGCCCTGTTTCAAATCTTCAAGGCTGGCTAGTCCTTTAACTATATTACTCATGCTATGCCGACAATTGACGCATAATGTAGAAATGAAGAAGTCTTGAGATCGCTAAGCACTGTCCTCCATACTACAATATTTCAATTAAGTGATCAGATTCCGAAAATCATTTCACTAATGGAAAGCTACAGTATTGATGAGTATGGATAAACAAGTAATTTCACGCGAATTCACGGGCGGAAGCTAGTTTCCTATATTCCGCCAAGAAAAGAAAGGGCCGCTTCAATTTATCTTAAGATAATGAATCATTAACCTTAATCGACGTCTGTAAGTGCGGGTGTTAGTATTAAACATCAAGTAAGAAAACCTGAATTTATGTGTATTAAAGCTGGTTTCTTACGAAAAGATTATCTCGTTTCTTCCCTAGGGAGTCTTAAGTCTGTGATACCTTTGGAGAAGAAAGACAGAAGAATTACTTTTGACTTAAGGACTATTTCTTGGCTTTTTGTAGGTTTCATTTGGCAGCTATGCTTGTACGGGAGGGTTCCAGGCGTTATTAAACGATACATTTTCAAATAGAAAGTGAAACGTATGCCTTTTTATTTTTGTGTACCGTGTTACATGAACTGTAGCCAAAAATATGTATTTTCTTTTCCTTTCTTTTTTCCTCTTGTCAAAAAAGCAAAACTGTAAGAAACCTGGATCTTATAAATTCAAGTAATGTAGATAAAAAACTATTATACTTCTCACAAGAATTGAAATATTTTAGACATCTACTTCTGCCATTATTCATGATCAGGGATCATGATTCTTGTTTTTTATTTCAGCGTGGTTCGTTTATTTTGTACTAGCAGTGCCCCGCGGTTTCACCCGCGTTAATTTCAGGAAAAAACCTATTAAAATATATTCCATTACTTATGATTATTACTTACTACATTAATACTTACTGTAAGAAGCTATTTTAGGAACGACACGCTATGATCAGTAAGAGTGGAATTAAGTATAGTGAACTTCGCAGAGCTACCGGCGGCCGTGCGGATTTATTTTAAAACTATGATATCTTCTAAGATATTCATTGGAATCAAATGATGTCAAGGGCAATTTTGTTAAAAATTAAATACTTGTGATGAATAACGCATTTATTTGGATAAGGATTAATATCATGTTTATGAAAACACCTTCGCAAATAATGCATTATTTAAGAACCAATTTGATTAGCATAAAAAAAGTTATAGTGAGTCAACCAAATAAGATAGACATATGCTGTCGTGGATTTTTTTATAGAACTTTTAAGTGGGAACAATTCCGTTATACATGATTTTTGCGTAACTTTAACCATTTACGCAGCGCACGCAACGGAAGCTCTCAAAAAGAATATTTTTTTCCGCTTTTGCAACATTTTTCATTGATGCTCCGCTCCTATTGGTTGTAGCGTGATGTTATATAGCCTATAGCCTTCCTCGATAAATGGACTATTCAACACAAAAATAATTTTTCAATTCGAACGAGTACTTCATGAGATTAGCGCGTTCAATCAAACAAACAAACAAAAAAACAAAGAAACTCTTCAACTTTATAATATTAATAATAATATATAGTATAGATTTTTTTCTAGCCTAAAATAATCCTAATCCCCACTGCGGGGTCACAGGCCTCTTTTATGTAAGAGTGAGTGAGCTGTAATCCACCACACTGGTCCATTGCGGGGTGGTAGATGACACTTTTTCAAATTTTTGGTTCTAGGACAATCTGGTAATTTTTGGTTGTCGGTCTCCTCACGATGTTTCCCTTCACCGTTTTGAGAACAGTGGTGATGAAATAAATTACAAAACGTAAAGCGCCTGTCGGAGTTCGAACTCACGACCTGCAACTCGTAAGTCAGGGCCGCAACCACTGGGCTACCACTGCTGTTTTTCATTATGCACTTGGTGTGTTTTGTTTTTTGTCTATACTAAAAGTAACGTACATACGCCAGCACATCAAGCTACTACAATCTGTCAAATTTCTTTAATAGATTTTCAACTTTGTCACTAAAACATAAGGTTCAAAGTTGATTGGGAAAAATTGACCGTTTCGGGTAGCTTCATGTGCTGGCGTCTGTACTAAAACCATAAAAAAAAAACATTAATAAACCCAATTTTCCATCTTTCTTTCGGTATTCTATTAGGTATTTCCGTTCTGTATCACACTAATATTATAAAGGCGAAAGCTTGTGAGTGTGTTCGTTACTTCTTCACGCTCAAACGGCTGAACGGATGTGTATGAGATTTAGTACACAGATAGTTTATAACCGTGATTAACACATAATTTTTATCTACTTTTTATCTCGATATTCCCACGGGATCGACACTTATGCGGGTGAAACCGCGGGGCGCAGCAGCTAGTTAATCTATATACCGGAAAATTTATTTTATAAATCTATCTATACAACCAGATGCTTTTAGAAAAACTTTTAAAGTACTTTAGGTGCATCAAGTTACTACTAAGAGCCGTATCTTTAGATGTGCAACTGTGGGCCGTTAGTAGGATGAGAATAAGGAGACTGGTCGAGATAGAGATGAATCGCTTCCATTCATCTCGACGGAACTCACACGAAGATTGCAAAAAGTTTAATGGGCACCGACGGGGCTCATTGGTAAATATTTGTCGTAAATGTGGCTGAGATTATGTTACTAGAGTTTTGGCATCAATTGAAAGACGATATTTAGGTAGTTATTTTTTTTTTTGTTTTGCAAATATTACACAATATTATTTTATATACAACGTGTAACGTTAAATGCGCAAAACCTGAAAATAGTTTGATCAGAATAACGAGCAGAATTAATTGAACCACTTTTTAATAGAGGTCACATTTTTCAAAAAATCTTCATTAGAAACGTTGCCGTGTCTATTTATTAATAGGTCAAGCAAGGCAATGTCAGCGCGGCGCAGCGGCCCGGTGACGACTCCTCCCTCGATAAAACGTCGTCGCAAACGCAAAAACGGCCAGTAAAACTAAAACAGCACATAAAACCTTTACAATTTTTTTATTGACTTATTTTTTTTCTGAAATAGGTCAATTGAATTAAAAATCAGTTGGGGTGTCTGAGGTTTTGCGCATTTAACGTTACACGTTGTATATGATAATATTACACAATATTATTCAACAGTGTGTTAGATTGTACAGTATCTTGTAGTAAGAGACCAACGCTGAAATATAAAAAAAAAACAAACCCTACAAAGAGTAATACTACGCGATCAAAATGAGGAACAGCCCGTCGATTCTGTAAAAATCTCACCGTGAAATCATAAGTGAAGTGAGCACTTAATAGTGTTAATCCCTAGCGAATTACAGCTCACTCCACGCTCACTTCACCCAAGCTTTCACGGTGAGATGGTTACAGAATCGCACGGCAGATGATTTTTTCCGGTATTCCCGTATGTCACTGTTTGTCCCATTGGTAGAGGTTGTTCATTTTCACGAGTACTATACTCCTTTAAAGTATGTCCCTCGTTCAATCTAATGGTGGGTCCACACGATACAGACTTTCATACAGACTACAGACTTTCATACAGACTTCTATAGAATTTTGTCTGTGCAACTAAGCAGTACAGACAAATGTCGGTGTGGTAAAAAGTCGCACAGACAAAATTCTATAGAAGTCTGTATGAAAGTCTGTATCGTGTGGACCCACCATAAGACTTAACAATATGGGTTGCATAGATTTCTCTTGGTAAATAAAAAGAATGAAAGCTAGATAGATGGCACTTCTTGTCCTCAGCGAAAGCACTAGGAAGTGGTGAAGGGCGTTTTGGGGGACTGTCTTTTGTAATTTTGACGTTCGAAAAGTGCTGATTCTCAGCCTAGTCTACAAAATAATAGTAAGTATTAACTTCTGCTGGGCAAAGGCGTCCCTACTGTCATTCCATCTCTCTCTGTCCAGAGCTGCCAAGGACCAATATCTATGAAAGGAGTCCAGCAAATCCCGCCATCTCCATCTGGTCCTGCAAATTAATTTATTTTAATTCAATTTCAGTGTATATATAACGTGTAACGTTAAATGCGCAAAACCTCAGACACCCCAACTGATTTTTAATTCAATTGACCTATTTCAGAGAGAAAATAAGTCATTAAAAAAATGTAAAGGTTTTATGTGCTGTTTTAGTTTTACTCGCCATTCTGGCCTTTTCTTGCGTCTGTGACGACGCTTTATCGAGGGAGGAGCCGTCACCGGGCCGCTGCGCCGCGCTGACATTGGCTTGCTTGACCTATTAATAAATAGACACGGCAACGTTGTTAATGAAGACTTTATGAAAAATGTGACCTATATTAAAAAGTGGTTCAATTAATTCTGCTCGTTATCCTGATCAAACTATTTTCAGGTTTTGCGCATTTAACGTTACACGTTGTATAAGTACATTTAAACACCAAATTACTTTTAGTAGTAAAACAATTATATTTAAAATAATAATAATTAAATAAAATAAAAAAAATACTTCTGAACACAAGCCAAAAAATACAAACAATATTTTGCACACAAGAAATTGTGTGCGTGTGCGTGTGCGTGTGCGCGCGCGTGTGTGCGTGTGTGTGTGTGTGTGTGTGTGTGTGTGTGAGATTAGCCTAATACTACGTCAACGAGAACTTCTGTGGCAGTATATAATAATTAGTGTGTTGAAAGCGCAATGCCGCAAAACCCGCATAGTTCGGTTATTATTGAAATTTTTAATTAGGTTACTTAATTTGTGATACTGAATGGTATAAACATAATAGGAGGGTCGCCACGGGCATTCCAATTATATTATATTAATGACAATTTTGTTGATGCGGTAAAAGCTTCGTCAATTGTTATTACGTAGGTCATATATCAGAAATATTTTGATAAGCATTGATGGCAAAGACAATTACATGATGTCAAAGTATCTATGTAATCATATTGTTTAAATGAACAATATATACAAGTTGTAACTTAAATAACGCACAACCACATAAGGGCTCATTGTACTCATCATTATGAACAACTTTTACTATGGGACCAAAACAGAAGTCGCGGAAAAGAAACTGCTATTTCCTACATTTTGACGAGTTATGCGAACATAAATCTAGGGAACAGCTGATTCTAATCAGCATTGCCATACAACGTGGCAATGCTGCCAACCTTTTGGGCACGTTTCCTATTGAAAGCGATACGGACGAATTTTTTGATGCCCTTTTTCTTTGCCCTCCTTTTTATATACTTGTACATATTATTATTATTTGAAGAGTGTTAGCATTTTAAATTAAATGTAAATACTTAATAAAGATTATGAACTATGACTTATCATAAAAAAATAATCAAGGAATCCCTTAGGATAACCAGCATGTCGATTCTATTAAAATAAATAAAACAAATTAATAAATCAAATAAATGCAATACAATCAGTAGAGAAACATCCACTCATGTGTGGCCATCACTGGTTGCTACAACCATTTTAAATATGGACCAGCAACGCACACCACCTTTTCAATTTGTAATCAATGATAAAGCTCCGACCGTAATGGTCATAATTATGTCGATTCGCTCACTGAACAAATATTCAGGCAATGTACCTATGGGGCATTCAATGAATGTTTTAATTATATTGTAGAACAGTGTTGAGCAAAAATAAAATAAATGATAAATCATTTATTTTCTGTAAGTAGGTTTGTACAAACACTTTTACATGTCAATCATATTTTTTTTTAAACTAGATTTGGTCGGCGTTTCTTATCTGACTACTCTGAGAAGAAAGGCCGAAACAAACTCAGAGGTCACAGTCTCTTTTAAAGTCCAGACATTATCTTGGTCAGAGCATGTGAAGACCATGTAGATTGGTGTCTGAAATGGTCTTTTGAGTAAAGAACCACACAGATTGAGTGGACCTGTCCAGTCAATGCACCCATTTGTCAAAAATCGTGCAGCTCAACTCAGTCATTAAAATTATTAATAGTTAATTATTATGAAATTTTCAATACCAATCTTGCGCTAGTAGAACTGATTCAATTAGTAATTTTTTATAGTGTTTGGACCACCAAGATACAGGCTGTTCCTAGTTCGGGATCCGCTGCTAAATCAGTCTAAGCTTTCTCTTGCTTAGAACTGCATGCTAATACTATGTTTGTGTACTATGTGTAAATTTTAATACATTAATTTATTTATTTTCATTGGTAATAATATGGACTAATATGGACCCTCTTCCAATTTATAGAATTTTGATGGCTGATACGCAGTTTACTGATTAGGCCACAGAAATATCGTCAAATAGGAAAAATTGTGTTGCTTGCCTGCCACACAGATTACTGATCAAATTGTTTTTATTCAAAAACCTTGTTAGAATGTAACATCTTACCACAAAACTTTTTTAAAGGCCTTCATGACATCCACGAAATTTTGGGGAGTCTCCTATTAATCTTTAAACGTTAATACATTTCAGAAATAATATGCAAATCGTCATAATTCCTTTGTCTCCCTAATTGCGTGGGATGTTAATATTTTCCTTCCAAACAAACATGCTTGACAGCACAATACGTCTCAATTTATGCGGCGGGGTTGCCATCAGCCTAAATTCAAAGGCCTATTGTCATCTGCCGGGGTATGGCAACATTTACAAGTTAATTGGAAAACTACATCGACTTGAATCCGCGCGGGAGTTAAACGGACTCTGTTTGTTTGGTTCGCATTTAAACAAACATCTGTTAATTGCATCCGTTTCATTGGATGGAGGGTAATTTAGATATTCAGTCAATAGTGTTTTGAGTTTTGACGATGTCATATCAAAAGTTGATTTTGCGGAATACTCAACTTTTTAAACGTACCAACCTTATATCATTTTTCATGACCTATTTTTGCGACCTTTTTCTTTTTCTTCTACGTCATCGTGTCGGTGGCACGATACTGAATTAAATTTCGTTGGCCTAAAATGTTGCCACTTTAACGGCATCTTCGGGGGCAGCACAGTCCTAAAAAATGCAGCGACAGTGACCTATCACTGCATTTTTTGGGGCACAGAGAGCAGATTAAGAGGTGGGACATAGTTTACGCGACAGCTTCACATTTTTGCGATAGCTTTAATTATACCTGTAGACTTGTGATAAACATTTTTGTTCCACTTCCGTCCAAATGGAACAAAAACAAATGAAACAAACAAAAACACAAATGAATGGAACAAATTAAAGCTGCAGCTGAAGACCTAAATATCTCGTAACTGTAAGTGCGCCAGACGAACCTTCGTAACTCGAATTTAATTCTATATCAGACGCACTTGGCATACGTTGAGATTGTAGCAGACATTTTTAGTGGCACCGCTCAATAGGATGCTCAACGTAGCGCAAAACCAAAATTTGTCTGTAAAGTGACTATTCCGCACAAAATAATTGAGCAGTTATGCTAATGAGATACAAGCTGAACTGACGCCAAAACGATGTCCGCGGAGCTTTATGCAAATCACCCAGGGCGTGCGATACGAACGCGCTCGCCACCGAGTATCGATAGCCGGAATACGGACGCGACACGTTACGTCTCTGCATAGTTCGTATTTTGTAATTCTCGTGTAATTTGGGAGTTTTATTTCTTTTATGTTTTAGATTTTGGAGTCTGTGAGTATAAGTAGGTACTTGAAGCTTGTAGTAAGCTTTCGTTTTATCGTATTATTAGCTAAGATGACACAGTTCAAGGTTCCGAATATAGGTCAATGTATCGTTTGTTACCGGAATTTGTGAAACCATAGTAAAGACACTGTATTTTTATACCATTAGCCGAAGAATATAAGTGTCCATTTATTGTAAAGTGGTAAGAGATAACCCAAAACGTTATATTCTACCAGCTACGAACAAATAAATTGCTATTCCTTTGTTGAAGTACTCACCCATTTCTTAACGAAAAACAAAATAGCGTTTTAATTGTCTAAATATATAAAGAGGGTATGCCTAGTAGTGAAAAAAAAAAATCCTTTAGAAGGTCGACTTTGGTAAAGATTTTAATGTATTTCTATTTTTGTTGTTCGTGCTTTGTTTTATTTTTACGTTTTATTTAATATCCTTCCGTCTTTTAAGTATTGTATTGATGTGTAAAAGGCTCGTGAAATTAGATTGACGTGGCAGAAAATGGAGAGTTAAGTGACTTTTATTGAAACATTTCGCTTGCTTAGCTGTTTTCTGTTATATTTATGGAAAATTCCAAATATAGAGCGGGAAGTCAAAGTCAATTCTTATAAAGAGAAAGCCGGGATTCCAGTTCAAGGCGTTTTTGCAAAAAGTTCTTCAATGCCAAGTTTATTTTGAGATGTCCATTTACTACCGGTGTTATCTTTATATAGCCTTTATGTAAGATGATCATGGATGGATTGATGGATAGGTATGTTTTCGTCTCATTGCTCCAGATACTTATTAACTACTATCGAGGGATTAATATTGGCAGGCAGAAAACCAGGAAGTCAAAGAGAATGTAAAGCCAGGCGTTTGTGTAACTGAAAGTCCCAGTGAACGTGAACGTCCATTAAGCCACATATTATAGCAAATGGAAAGAAAAAAAGAAAGAAAATACGTTTATTTGCGGTAAACATGACGCAGAGAAAGAACAAAAACACAAAAAAAATAACAAGTTAGGGGAAAATATGCGTCACAAAATGATCATCGCTCAGCATAATGCTAAGACCCTATGCGAGACAGATCCCCAGCGTTGGTTTTCATCGACAGCTAGCATCGCGATTCACTGTTCATATAATGAGTTCCTCAACATTAAGGGACGGATGAAGGAGGAGAAAGACGTAGAAATAGCACACTTAAAGTAATTCCAGCAGTATTACATTAATTTGCCCTATCTGTTCGGCATTGAATCTGTGGCCGACATAATTATTAATTGCGACATACATTTTAATGCCATGTCCCGTTACCATTTATGCCACATTTTCATTTTTGTAAATAAATGAATCAGAGTTTGTTCCTGTTTTATTGAGTAAAATTAAGACTAAGGTTTTCGAAGGAAATTTAAGACTAAGGTTTTTTTGGAACAAAGTTCCACCCATATCCTCGAAAACCATGAAAACCATGACGAAAAATTTGAAACTTTTTGCAGCCGCCATTTTAGATTTTAATTTTTATCTCACTGTCGGCTTCACCATCCTCGAAAAACGTAAAGACCCACGAAGAAAACTTTGATAATTTTAACGTTTTTTTCGTAACGTGACGATTTCTACAGCTTACACCTACCGCAGGCTTCGATCTTCCGTTAATTGGCCCGGGGCTATATTATATTGTATTGTGTTATGGAGTATTTGTGTCAATATGATTCCGGTCCAAAAAAGGGATGGTGCTATCGGTCACCTATAGCTCCGTCTCTCTCTCCCACTGGAATCATAATGGCATTAAAATGTCATCATACAGCACCTGACACTACAAATTACCGCCATTTTTGCCCTAATCACGTGCTTGAGGATGGTAAGAAAGACTGTGTACATCTAAATCTGGACTCCGGACTACAATCTTTGTTTTCTTTTCAATATATAGGATTATTATAATAATACTTGAGGGGAAATACCTACCTACTGTCTACGCCTACTATAAAAAAAATACTTATACACGAAGCAAAAAAAACAATTGAATGCTGCTTTAATCAGCATTCATTTTTTTTTGTTTTCCTTTTGTAGTAATACGTCTTAAGTCGGGTAGTCAGAAGCACAAAAGTCTGACAACTAGTCATACCAAGGGGTATTGTGTTTCCCAGTAACTGGTATGTGGGCGTCAGATAGGCAGTCGCTCCATGTAAAATACTGGTACTCAGTTGCATCCGATTACACTAGAAGATGACGGCACGTAGTGTTCTACGCGCGCTCCTCTTAGACGTCGCAGGGGGAGTCAATCACCTCACTCCCTCTCCTCTGACCTGAGGAGGCCCGTAGTGGAGGGGGTTGCGGACACCAGTAGGGGGTTGTGGATGGATCGTACGTTCCCGCGACCCTCCGCGTAGGTGTGAGATGGAACACTGGGGTGGTTTTTAGTCAGTAAGAGTCTGACAGACCCCGCCGCCCACCCTAGGACTGCGGACATGAGGATTTTACACCCCGGAAACAAAAAAAAAAAAGGATCGTACGTTCCCGCGACCGCCAGCGTAGGTGTGAGATGGAACACCGGGGTGGTTTTTAGTCAGTAAGAGTCTGACAGACGTCGGAGGACATCCATGAGGATTTTCCACACCAGAAAAAAAAGAAGCCGACTCCAACTTAGTTGGGTTAAAAAAAGGTTGGGCAGATTTCATTTTTGTCCCTTAAGTTTGGGTCGAATAGCTAAAACTATTTTCGTTATTTTTGCACTAGGTTAGTTATAATAATATGCTATTCCATGTCTCATAACTATCTCACAGTACACAGTAATCTCCTACATTAATTGCTTATCTCATCGTGTGTATATAGGTATGCCAGCACATCAAGCTACTACAATCTGTCAAATTTCTTTAATACATTTTCAACTTTATCTCTAAAGCATAAGGTTCAAAGTTGATTGGGAAAATTTTACAGTTTCGGGTAGCTTGATGTGCTGGCGTCTGTACGTATGTTAACTATAGCATTATTATGCTCCACGCTATTCTGTATTTGTTAATCTACAGCAAATGAGGCAACTGTGGTACTCGCTCTTGCAAGCCGTATTGGTATAATTGGCAATACGCACAGTTTGAATTAGGTTTCCCTAACAATTGCACAATTAGAATGTTTAATGCATTTATAATAATTGCATTTAATCGAACCCCAAATAACTCTCATTTTTATGTCCTAAAAATATTAATGAACACTATACTGGATGTAGGAAAGAAGACTGCCATTCTCAAATGGGATTGGGCGGATCACACGATGACCGCTGGGCAAAAGTCTCCACACAATAGATGCCTTTTCTTTTTTTGGATGGGAAATTATCAAATAACTTCTCCCGCTCTGGGCGGAGCGGGAGAGAGACTTTTACTGACTAAAACCCACCCGTGTTCCTTCAGTTGCCTGTACCAAGGGCCACGGTCACTCTTTCGAACATCTCGCAACCCTGGCAGGCATCGGCCCCAGCGGACCCCGTCAGTTGCTGCTAACATCTTTTTGAGCGGCGCGTGGAACACAATGCGCCGTCGGCCCGGGCCGGGTCCTTACCGGACGGCGAACTGCCCATTGCTCGCCATCCGCAAGCCCGCGCCTATGGTGGCCGGGAGTCGGCTATTGACTCCCGACGCCCAGGGCGTCTCCTGCGGCGACTAAGGGCGTGAGGGCGCAAATATTGCCTCTCCCTCACACACAATAGATGCCTGAAGATGGACGGCACCACCA
Source organism: Eremobia ochroleuca (assembly GCA_949629135.1). Taxonomy (NCBI): domain Eukaryota; kingdom Metazoa; phylum Arthropoda; class Insecta; order Lepidoptera; family Noctuidae; genus Eremobia; species Eremobia ochroleuca. Next base: position 9,004,306 of record OX451397.1, on the reverse strand, counting down.
AGGGTCCAGAACGAGATGGTGAGATGAACTGGATGCGTACCACGAGGGGTGAGTTCCGGTCTGATTTGGGAGAGGCCTATGCCTTGGGCCAAACAAAAAGATGTGCCTCTTTTTGTGAACAATAAATAATTCCTATTTTTAGTCCTATAATACTAAATAGCCAATTAACTGCGAACAGTTTGGGTTTAGCGCTCGCCAACTGCTGCTGGGGCACTTGTTAAAAATAGTACTCATTAAGAGGTCAATAAGTTTTTAGAGGGTCAATTAAACATTTCCCAATTTATTCCTAGACGTTATTTTCTTCATCGGTAACGATGTGCCAAATGGTGGACAAAGCAGACATGCCATCCTCCTGGAAGTTTTTTTTTTTGTCCGATATCCATAACCAAGGTGTCAAGTCTTAAGTCAATAGGTTACATCTAGGACGCGTGCACCATTGATCGTTTATTGCATTTTCGTATACCATCAGCTGCCTAGCCTTTTCCCAACTAATTTGGGGTCAGCTTCCAGTCTAACCGGACGCCGCTGAATACCGGTATTTTACATGGAGCGATTGCCTACCTGATGTCCACAACCCAGTTACTAGGTAACATGATACCCCTTGGTAAGACTGGTTGTCAAACTTCCGGACTTCTGACGACCCATAACGACTGTCAAAGATTCAAGGATGACAGCCGGGACCAATGGCTTAACGTAATTGGAATGCAAAGATGGTCACCCATCCTCGGACCAACCACGGCAAGTGTAACTTTACCTAATCGATCGACCCGTGAGTTAGTGAAGTGTGTCTGAGATTTAAAATAAAAATATAATTTTATTTTAATAAATGTTATACAAGTGCTTAGTTTTACTACGAGGTAGGAAAGACCTCGAATACAATCAAGTCACTGCTTATACAACGTGTAACGTTAAATGCGCAAAACCTGAAAATAGTTTGCTCAGAATAACGAGCACAATTAATTGAATCACTTCTTAATATAGGTCTCATTTTTCAAAAAATCTTCATTAAAAACGTTGCCGTGTCTATTTATTAATAGGTCAAGCAAGCCAATGTCAGCGCGGCGCAGCGGCCCGGTGATGAGTCCTCCCTCGATAAAGCGTCGTCGCAGACGCAAGAAACGATCAGAATGGCCAGTAAAACTAAAACAGCACATAAAACCTTTACAATTTTTTTAATGACTTATTTTCTCTCTGAAATAGGTCAATTGAATTAAAAATCAATTGGGGTGTTCTGAGGTTTTGCGCATTTAACGTTACACGTTGTATAGTCTACGATAACAGTGGAGCTCGTGGGGATGGAATCTTAGTTGCGAATAGTTACATGATGACTAGTCTACGATAACAGAATGACGCGTTTGCTTGATGTAAGGATGTCCTTATCTTCGTCGTGTTGAGGTATGTCATTGTCTTGTGTTATGCAGGTAGGGTCGTGATATTTACACGTGCGGCAGTTATTTCAAAGCCACAAGCCCCTCTTTTAGCATTTTCGCATAGCATCAGTGGCAAAATGTAGAGAAAATATGAACAGTATAGAAAACAAAAAGTTTGATTGGAGCAAATTATGAAAATACATACGTTGGGCTTCTTTAAAATAATGAGGCACTATTTATTCATCCAAGCATCACAAATCATTGCTATTAATAAAATTATTATAAATAGAAATAACACAGCATCCCCATTTTCCTGTTTTGTACAAACAAAAGTAAATAAGGAAGTAGCTGAGAGTCTTGAGGTACATTCCCGTAGCATTGGAAAAGACGTTACCTCCCCGCCATTGTTCCACTAATGGTATCGAAATTCCCTCAATCTTTTTCCGTTACATTAATCATTTCGTTTGTTATCAAATAATTTATTTTCCTTAATCAGAAACAGGATAAATACAGGCGTAGACGGAACATTCAGGGTTAATATGACACTCACGGTAAAGTTTAGTGGGCCGAAGACGTGTACAAATAATAAGACTGCCACTCAACCCTGCTTCCACGCGGTGCGGGATAATCCTCGCCATTTTTGCTCGAGTCGAGGAATATGTCAAGTTCACACCTGCCAAGTTGTCGAACCCTTACCTTGCTGCGTTCTCGGGGAGATTAGGATGTGTTGAAGTCCGGGTTGGTCGAAAGATATGTTGTGTTTATTTCGTATAGAAGTTAGGGAAAAAAAAAATTATTGACGTTGTGTGTCTGTTAGAATAAATAGAAGTAGAAATGTGAGTTAAAATTGAATTATTTTTTACTATTGCCTATCTCATCATCTGCCTAGATTTTTCCCAACCACTTTGGGGTCGGCTTCCAGTCTAACCGGATGCAGCTGAATACCAGTATTTTACATGGAGCGACTGCCTATATGACCTCCACAACCCAGTTACTGGGTAATACGATACCCATTGGTAAGTCTGGTTGTCAGACTTTCGGGCTTCTGAGTACCCATAACTGATCCATGAATGACATTCGGGACCAACGGCTTACCGTGCTTTTCGTGGCACGGCCTTGGTATGTAAAGATGGTCACCGATCCACGGACGAACGGCGGCAAGCGTAGCTTAACCTGATTGATTGACCCGTCCGGCTGTTAAGTAAGGGGCTTTTGTCTATGTAAGCCTCAAGCCCCTCTCTCAAGTACGAGTACTATTGGCTACCTGAAAGTGCATAATAGTATTTACTTTTCTTTAGCACTTCGTTGAAACCAGCACGGAACCTTTAGATTAATCTTAAGTAAAACATTTTGTAACAGGCAAAGTTCAGTTTTTTTCCTATTTCTTAACTCAAAACAATAGAGAAATAAAATGGGACTGATGACTAAGTTCCTATCATCTACTCTTGCAAAAATAGTCACCGAAGATCACTTCATCAAGGACTATTTTAATATTAATTTCACCAGTAATTAGATTATTATTAGGTGATTTGAAATAGCCTTAAATTAGGTCATCATCTGCCTAGCCTTTCCCAACTATGTTGGGGTTGGCTTCCAGTCTAACCGGATGCAGCTGACTACCAGTATTTTACATGGACCTCCATAACCCAGTTACTGGGTAATACGATACCCCTTGGTAAGACTGGATGTCAGCTTTCGGGCTTCTGACGACCCACAAAGACCACAAAGCACGGAGGGGTCTTGGTATATAAAGATGGTCACTCATCCACGGACCAACCGCGGCAAGCGTAGCTTAACCTGATCGATCGACCCGTGCGGCTGTTATTACTTAGCCACAAGCCCCTCTAAATAAATAGCCTGAAATGAGGTAAAGAAACAAATTACATTAATTTACGAAAGGAAATTAGGAAATCCACATCGCGTCGTCCGGTAGCTTAGGGTTGGGAAAGCCACGAAAAACTTAATATTTGAGTGGGCAATGCTAAATGAAAACGAACAAATCTTATTTTCCTGGGTCGTGGATTATTTCGTTAGGATAACTTATAAAATGGAAATGACATAATGCGGAAATCTTTATTTTGAGTAAACGAACCTTTGTTAAAAACTGAACCTGCTCTTGTGTAAAACGCTATATTCTAAAGATAAAGGTTGCGAAAACTGAATTCGTCAATGAAATTGACAAGCAACACTGCTTGTACGAATACAAAGTAATGAGATTTGCTCAATCTGTTGTTATTATAATTATTATGTTCAAGAGATACCAATCACAATTTCACTAACACGACAATTAAGATACCTAAGTAAACGAAGTATTCGACTCAAAAAGAAACGTAACACGATGAATTTAACAGAATGTAAATAAAGATGGCACCTAAATGTTTGATTGCGCCTTAAACTTTTTACCGTAATCATCAAATTACATAAAAAAATCTCGGCTCACGGCATTTTGCAGTTATATGATTGGGCTGTAAAAACTTGGATGGCGGCAACGCCGGTGGGGCAATTTTATAACATCAAAAAATATAATCGTCCTTACGATTTATAGGACTAATGCGAAACTCACATTGTGGCGTTTTTATGTTTGCCCCTAGTTACGTCGTAAAGACATTTTTATTTTAGCCCCCTGAGTGGGTCATTACTCACCCGGGAACTGTTTCAGCGTTTTTGGAAATATTGAATGTATTACCCTCCAAGGTAATTGAGGCTTACGATGTTATCGACGACCAGATTTGATTTTTTTTATGATATGTTTTTTATATTGATATGTTGTTATGGATCGATAATTGGCTTATTTTTTAGGTTCTCCTTTTCATGTCATACTGTTATTTGTACAGTTATTTGTATCTATTTACAAACCTAGAGAACATCAAAGTCATATCTATTGTCTCTTAGTGGTCGAGTTCGTTCCATGTAGGTAATCCTGTGAACTGCATATTCAGTAGTAAGCTCGGAAGTACACAGCGTACTACCCGAAAACTATTGGCATAACTGTCAATAGTTTTATTTCCGTAGTTCCAATACACAAACAATGGTAACTATAAATTGGTTCACGTGTGCACTGCATACATTGATCGCTCCTCGCACAAAGGTGTCACAATCGTCATTTTTGTCCGTTTGCTCGCGAAATTCAAAGCGGTGATATATGAAACGTCATTTGCGAACAGTTCGCCGTGACGTATTGTTCGCAACGTGATGCACCTGCGATCCGTCACGGTGCACAGTGGGGAAAATGAAAACGTCAAAACTAGCACGTGGAGCGTTTTATCTTCAGGAGGCCTGGCAACGCTTTGTTTTAGGAACAACGCTTTTATTTTGTTACCTAAACACAGTTTCGATGTTCCATTGGAGAATTCAAGTAATGGATGTGAAAGTTTCGCGTACCTACCTCTACATCTATCCTACAACTCCGATCCCTGTTTTCTTTTGTTTGGATCGCCGTTTGACAGCAAAATGTTCGCCGGACTATATTGTTTTCGGAAAAGCTATTATGGAATTATGAATAGGTACCACAGAAATTATTTTTGGTGGATTTAATGTTAACAAGTAATTACAAGTAGAAATTAATAATGTTTTATGTTTCAGGTTTATACTATACAATAGATTACAATATTGTTTTGCAATGTTTTTGATTCAAATTTGGGATAGGTAGTTGAATTTTGATGAATTTTGAAAACTTTGTGTTTAAATTAAATAAAATATGTCATATAAATCACACTAATATTATAAAGGCGAAAGTTTGTGAGTGTGTGTGTGCGTGTATGTTTGTTACTTCTTCACGCTCAAACGGCAGGACAAATTTTGATGAAATTTGGCACACAGATAGTTTATAACCAGGATTAACACATAAAATACCTTTTATTCCGATATTCCTACGGGATCGAGACTTATGCAGGTGAAACCGCGGGACGCAGCTAGTGGTAATAATAATGCAATTCTATGTAGGTATGTGACTTTAATAAACCGGTTTTTTGTTTTACGTAATGATCATGTTCCGAATACTTTTGATAACCGAGTAGTTCTACTGACGTTTTGCTCTCCATCATGTATTGCAAATCATAACATCCATGAAAACAAGGAATATCTTAAAAGTTGTCTTTAAAAGATCTCTTTTAGCAAACAAACTGCCTATTGTGTCACTACTTGTAAAATTTCTGCATTTATATCTGTAATTTTATGGTGTTCATAAAAAGAGTAAATATTCGACCTATCGTAAACGCCCGTTGTTTCACTCAGGGTTGATTTTTGAATCGACAGATAATTTTTATTTGTGGAATAAAATTGACGTCTGCCAGATTTTGTATGGAAGAACTGACAAAAATTCAAAATTATTCTTCGGATAAAATTATCTGGCGCTGGAAAAATCAGCCCTTACACTATAAAATATCTCAAGGCCCACCAACATCATAAACTCGTACAAAAAGCACATTTTTTCATTAGAACAACCGCAAACAGTTGTGAGGAGCATGCCTCCGTTTACGATGCAGGCCGCACTCCACGTATAAATTACCTTAATGGCTTATTTGACATGATTTATAGCCAACACCTAGCTCTGGTAAACGCGCCTATTTGATGTTTCATTTCGCTTTGGGGAATTAGCATGAAATCTAGGTGGAGTAATTACCTACTCGAATTTAGAAATTCAATATTCGTTTTCTGCGTATTATTTTGGCTGCCAGAGCTTTGTGTGCTGTTACGTAATGTGGAGGGAAATTTTCCTACTAGCCTGATCCTAGCCTTTAAAATTGTGAAAAAGGTGGGGTATGTAATGCTGTAATGATAGCCATATGCAACTGCTGAGTATTGATTTTCGTTTATAGAGCGCGTGCACGTTTTTCGCTTTGTTATTCAGTATTCTTGGCAGTCTGGCACACAGAATTTCTTTGCTAACTTTTTAGAACCCAAGTAGGACCGAAGTAATCATCATGCTGTAACTTCCTTTCTTATTTGATCACTTTATAGTATAGCTGGTGGCCCTTATGAGTTGTAGGTCGTAGGTTCGACCTCTGACAGGAGCTTTACTTTATGTAAATTATTTCATCACCACTGCTCTCAAAACGGTGAAGGGAAACCTCGCGATGAAACCGGCATGTCCTAGAATTAAAAATTCGAAGACATGTGACATCTATCAACCCGCACTGGGCCCGCGTGGTGGATTGCGGGCCACTTCCTCTCATAGAGAGGAGGCCTGTGTCCCAGCAGTAATGTTCCCACTGCTGATAGGTTAATTATGTAAGTACCTATAGGTTTCTGCCTTATATTCCAGGTACGACACAACTAACAAGGGAAGTATCTAACTTGGGAATCACAGATTCCCATCACTTTTATACAACGTGTAACGTTAAATGCGCAAAACCTGAAAATAGTTTGATCAGAATAACGAGCAGAATTAATTGAACCACTTTTTAATATAGGTCACATTTTTCAAAAAATCTTCATTAATAACGATGCCGTGTCTATTTATTAATAGGTCAAGCAAGCCAATGTCAGCGCGGCGTAGCGGCCCGGTGACGACTCCTCCCTCGGTAAAGCGTCGTCGCAGACGCAAGAAACGATCAGAATGGCCAGTAAAACTAAAACAGCACATAAAGCCTTTACAATTTTTTTAATGACTTATTTTCTCTCTGAAATATGTGAATTGAATTAAAAATCAGTTGGGGTGTGTGAGGTTTTGCGCCTTTAACGTTACATGTTGTATATGTTCTAGAACAGATTCCCCTTATTGTTTATGTAAAGTGGTAGAACGCAATACGCTTTCATTCTCGAGAAATATCAATTCAAAGTTCTACGCGGAACTTAAATAGAATTAATCTTTACACTGCTTGCAGCTATGGTTGCGTGGCACAGCGGCAACGCTCTTGCCTATCTAACTTCCATAAACCAGTTACTGTGTTATACGAGTACAATACTCCGTGGTAAGACTGGTTGTCAGACTTTCGGGCTTCTGACGACCCATAATGACTGTCAAAGATCCAAGAATGACAGCTGGGACCAACGGCCTCTCGTGCTTTTCGAGGCACGGAGGCGTTTTGTTATGTAAAAAATGTCACCCATCCACGGACCGACCGCGGCAAACGTAGCTTGAACGATCGTCTCGTATGGCTGTTATTACTTAGTCACAAGTCCCTCCACTGGACAGATATTGCAAGACCGTCAAATCAAATCCAGGACAATGCTCAACAGTGTACTAATACACCAACGAGACAGTCCCAACTTTAATAACAAAATAAAATCTAATTCCATGGCCACTGATTAGGAGATCTCTGATTTCGTAAATTATTAATCCCAGTTCGTTTGTCCGTCATTTCGCCGACCCGTGGTTTTCGTATTAATTTTTTTTAAACCATTTTGATGAAAGTTATTGCTCGGGATTTATTCTGAAAGAGAAACGTGATTGCGTAGCTCTATTTTTTTTTTTTTTTGCTGCCCTCGAAATAGAGGTGATCGATTTTCTACTGCTTCGGGTGGCCACTGAATGGAAAATGCTTAGACGATCTTGTATTGAGTTCAATCAAGGCTTATTTATTACTAGCATTTACCCGTCGCCCGCGTCGAGGTCGAAAAGTTTCCTACGGGAACGTACTAGCGTGATAAAAAGTATTTTATGTCCTGACCTATATCATGGTCTATCAATGTGTCCATCCAAATCCGTTCAGTCAGTATGTCGAAAAAAAAAATGAGACAGACAGTTCATTTCGCATTTATAATATTTGGTATGGATTTTGGAAAATTTGGTTTCGCAAAACCTTAGTTCAAAATGACCAAGATTTCTATTAAAACATTCTTGCTAGAGTGCATTTGCGTATCTGTAGCTTAGCTAATCAGCGTCGATGGGCGTTATCCACGAATTTAACTTGAAAAAGCTGTGCTTTAAACAGGCATTTTATAACACCTGAGATTTCAAGTTAGAAACAAAGAGTTTCTTAGATTATCTTACGATTCTACGTCGTTGTAGGTCCAGAGGAAGATTAAATGAAAAAATAAATTCAATCTAGAAATAATGTGATGCTAAGAAACAAAACAAGTAAAGCATTTTACTACATTCTTATATTATTTAAATGCATAAGCATTATGCACTCGAGTCTCAAGTGAAAGCATTAAAAGAAATTAAGTACACTTTCAAAATTTACGACGTGAACGTTGGAAAACTTAGGTGTTTGTCATGTTCATCTTGAGAGATGCCTTAAAACTTAAAATTTATTCGTTCAAAAAAGCGGTGTAGTTCTCAAAGGAATTATGGACCATACATCACAAGTTTAGAGACGGGTCGAGGCTCCCACCCTCCAGACAGATATCGCGCTATGCACTACCCACTTCCGATGAGAAATTAATAGTTGTTTGTTGAAATTTCAGTGAAACTCCCCGTTAGGTACGGAAACTGACTAGTGTTCAAATTAAAAAGCTGAGGGAATTTGCTGTGTATTTAGAGACAGAATTCGATAAAATTGAGCTGCTATAGAGTTCGTACTAGATATTTTATAGTCTGAGAATGGAAGCTGGTGGGTGTTTTTGTTAGGAGCTCTTGATGAAGAGTTATATTGAACACTAGCTTCTGCCCACGGCTTGTAAAAACAGAAAAAGATAACTTTCAACTATGATCCCAAAGGATAAAAAAGTATCCTATGTTTTAATTCCGGAAATGGTCTATCTATGTGCAAATTTTCATCCAAATCAGTTCAACGGCTTACACGTGATTGAGTAACAATCATCCAAACATCTTCACAAAATTTCACATTTATAATATTATTAGGACTAAAAATTAAATATTACATTTAGTTGCGTATGTTCTTAAAATGCCTTGCACTTAGTTACTAAAATTGATGGTTTTATTTCCTATATATTTGATATCCTTCTTAATCAATCTTAATCAATACTTGTTCTTAGACATCTTGCGCCTTACTTATAAACGAATCTTCAAGTTAAGAGACGTTTAAACGTCAAGAAATATATGGTAGAGAATATAAAAGAATACTTTTTATTATGGTACACCATATAAATTACAGACATAAATATAAAAATATTACAAAGGGTGACACAATCTGCGGTCTCATCGCTAAGCGCGATCTTAAAAACATGAAACCGATCTTTTAAAGACAACCTTTGGATGGATTGAAAAGGGAAAGAGAGACAAATACTGTAGGCAGTCTGTGGTGCATCATTTACACGATACAATTAATATATACAGAAAGTATAATAATAATAATAATATTTATTCATAAGTTCACATAAGTATAAATTACATAGAAGTTACATCATTACAAAGTTACATATTAATATAAGGAAAATATTAACTATGCCTAAAATAAATCTAGTTTATCACTTATATATTATATTGGTTAAAGGCCTACTAAATTTAATAGCGACCTGCCTGATGTAGGTTTATTCAAACCTGTGTTTCAGGCCATCACTTGACAACGCTGAGTGCTTTAGTGGACTATTATGTTACTGAACATAGAGCTAGCATACATTATATATGATACATAATAACTATACTACTAAGTATATTATAAATATATATTATAATTATAATTATATTATAATTATACTAATCTAAATAAATATACAGGTTGAAATTGAAAACATGCGATAAATCGAAATGAGAGATTGTACTCATCATTGTGAACAACTTTTACTATGAGATAAAACCTGAAATCGCGAAAAAAAAAATCAGCTGTTCCCTACATTTATGTTCGCATAACTCGTCAAAATGTAGGGAACAGCTGATTTTTTTTTCGCAATTTCAGGTTTGGTCCCATGGTAAAAGTTGTTCATAAAGATGAGTACAATCTCCCATTTCGATTTGTCGCATGTTTTCAATTTCACCCTGTATACATGTAATAATAGACATGAAACAGGAGTGAAGAAAATATAATGATGCTGTTTAAGGAGAGAGGAAAGCAGTCGTTAATCATGCCTTAACTTTAATAAATACTCTGGGGTTTATATTAATGTGGTTAGACAGCAATTAGGTCTGCCAACTAGTTCTCTGTCAGGTATTTAATTATACATTAATAATAACGTTAAACAAAGAACATAACATTGAAATCACATCAAAAATCACATCGCATTATATCGTACATACAAGTCGTAATTTAACGAAAGCAATCGAAATTACCGTCCAATCGATTTCGAAGCGAACATCAATTAATATCGTGAAGCAGTTTGCCGAAAGAATCTCATATTCATGTTTTAAAACATGATATAAATATGAAGTGTGTAAGTTGTTAATGGCGCGCTGCCTTCAAATTCAGACTCAAACTCTTCATTTACTGAGAACTAAGTTAAATAATAGCAAGTTGTGACTGGAATGAACGTGAGAGTTAATTATGTATCTTAGTTACTCCTTATCTAAATAAGAGTCCTTGTTATGTTCATTGGAAGAGCACTGATTTCCAAGATACAGGTTCTTACCTAGTTTGGAAATCTGCCGGTCGATTCTGTAAAAATCTCACCGTGAAATCATAAGTGAAGTGAGCTTGAAGTGAGCAGTGTCAATAGTGTTAATCCCTAATGACAGCTCACTCCACGCTCACTTCACCCAAGTTTTCACGGTGAGAAGGTTACAGAATCGCACGGCAGGAGTTTATTTACGTTAGAAGCCTCTTATATGTTATGTTTTTAGTATTGAAACTGTAGTAAGCTAAGTTCTGATTTTGTCCAATAAACGTTATTATTATTATTGTTGTTCGTAAGAGAAGATTTTTTTTTAATATAAATTGTAGCCCCACACTAGAAATTTCTCCTGTATTGTGGGTGCGTTTACAAACATTTAAACCCAGATACACAAACAGCCAGACCCGGAGCAACTACTTGTAGGTCATACAAATATTTGTTCCGTGCGTGAATCGAACCCGCAGCGCAGCAGTCAATCGCTTAACCACTGCGCCAACCGTGCCGTCCGTAAGATAGTATAGGTATGTAAATAGATACTTGATTGCACTTATTCTCTCGTCTCTGAATCACCTAAAGGTTGACTGCTAGAAAATGCCTATGGCATTAAGCCCGTTTCAGTACATTTCATCATCATCTGCCCAGCCTTTTCCCAACTATGTTGGGGTCGGCTTCCAGTCTAACCGGATGCAGCTGAATACCAGTATTTTACATGGAGTGACTGTCTATCTGACCTCCACAACCCAGTTACTGGGTAATACGATACCCCTAGGTAAGACTGGTTGTCAGACTTTCGGACTACTGACGACCCGTAACGACTGTCAAAGATCTACGAATGACAGCCGGGACCAACGGCTTAACGTGCTTTCCGAGGCACGGAGGGGTCTCGGTATGTAAAGATGGTCACCCATCCACAGACCAACCGCGGCAAGCTTAGCTTAACCTGATCGATCGACCTGTGCGGCTGTTATCAATTAGCCACGGGCCCCTTTCCACGTTTCAGTACATTTGTGTGCTTAAAATCACTACATAGTATAAAACAAAGTCGCTTCCCGCTGTCTGTCCCTATGTATGCTTAAATCTTTAAAACTGCGCAACAGATTTTGATGCGGTTTTTTTCAATAGATAGAGTGATTCAAGAGGAAGGTTTATATGTATAACACATGCATAATATATTAGAGAAACACTGATAATTTTAGAGATTTCTTATGGGATGTCGTAAATAAACACATGTTTTTGCGCTTACATTGGAAACGCTGGCTTAACCCTACAAGATAGACCAAAATAATGTACTACAGTATTGTAAACCTTAAAAAGGTCTACAAAAAAGTCCGCGATGGCATATGTCTATCTCTTAGGGATAACCCACAATAACCATTTTTTATCCTATACTTTTTAAGAGAAATAATGGCTCTAAAATTATCAGTGTTTCTCTACTATATTATGCATGTACCATAATTATGCATATAAACCTTCCTCTTGAATTACTCTATCTATTAAAAAAAACCGCATCAAAATCCGTTGCTTATTTTTAAAGTTCTAAGCATACATAGAGACAGACAGACGGCGGGAAGCGACTTTGTTTTATACTATGTAGTGATAGTGATCGGCATTGCACCCGTGCGAAGCCGGGGCGGGTCGCTAGTATTAAATAAACAAATAGGTATGGCGAGAGAGCCCGTGTAGGTACTAGAAAGTAGTTGAAGCATTGTGTCTATAAATCCAACGGCACTCTCCTGGATTTAGAATAAATAGCATGAAGTAGGATTTCTTTTTCACAAAGAAAGAGAGAAATGATAATCTCTTATTTGGGTCACGCACAGGAAAGAAAAACAACAAAAAAGGAACACTAACCCAAACAAAATCATGAAGAAAATAAAAAATGACAATTTATTTTTATTATTTAGTTAGAGAAGAATTCGAAAGCGCATAACAAAATCATTCAGCAGGCTAAATGCAAAAACAAATAAATTCACTCAAAAAAGAAATAATGGGCTCAAAACATGGTCCCATATACTAGCCGCACCTCATCCTTCTATTTCCATAACCAAAAACAAAATAATAAAATCAAAATTAAAATTCAAAGTCACTTATTCAAGCTAGGCTGAGAATCAGCACTTTTCAAACGTCAAAATTACAAAAGACAGTCCCCTAAAACGCCCGCCCTTCACCACTTCCTAGTGCTTTCGCTGGGAAGAAGTGGCGTAACAAACTCCCCAGCAGCACAGCTGTCTGTTCAGTTAAAATACATGATTGAATACAGTACAAGGTATGCAAAGTAATTAACATTACAAGACACAGAACACCAAATTAAATTATTTGCTAAATGTCACGCTTGTAAATCTCAAAGGGTTAGGTAGAGATGTACCCTAATAACACACCCACATCTCGCCAGATAAGTCCAAAGGGGGCTTGTGGCTAAGTAATAACAGCAGCACGGGTCGATCGATCAGGTTAAACTACGCTTGCCGCGGTTTGTCTGTGGATGGGTGACCATCTTTACATACCAAGACTCCTCCATGCCTCGGAAAGCACGTTAAGCTGTTGGTCCCGGCTATCATTAGGTAGATCTTTGACAGTCGTTACGAGCTGCTTCCGGTTAAACTAGAAGCCGACCCCAACATAGTTGGGAAAAGGATAGGCAGATGATGATCTCGTCAGATAAGTCCCACGTAAAAGGGAGCAAGTCTATTGGCATCAAAAGGCCACAAATCCAGACACTGGGCTACTGAGAAATTCAAAAATAATATCCGTCAATAAAATAAGGGTACTTCGTCTAATGACGAAATATTCCAGGATTGCGAATTTCCTCTAAATCAAAGGCTGTTTTAGCTGAGCCATATGATTTCATTATTGGAAAGAGCAATATAAAAGTTATTTGTACCCTAGATTCCTAGTGTTCGGTGTGCGTAGTGTGGGACGCCCCCCAGCTAGACGGACGGACGACCTAAAGAAGGTGGCTGGGGTAGACTGGATGTGGAAGGCGGCGGACAGGGTGTTGTGGTGCAGTCTGGGAGAGGCCTATGTCCAGCAGTGGACTGCGATAGGCTGAGTTGATTGATTGATTGATTCCCCCTGAGATCCTGGTTTTATTCTCATTGATGGACAAGTCCAGGGTCATTCTTTTCATAAATTATTCTCTTATTAACCGAGAGACCAGTTGACAGACGATATGTCCTAGGTACAAGAAAAGTAACCCAGGTCATTGTCTACCTGCGTGAATGAATAAATGACTGATGAGTTATGACTTATGCGTGCCAAAGGACAATGGGTAATCTTGTATGGACACCGTACCCAAGAAACCAATTAGCTGTAGCATTATGAACCACTTCTGTATCTTAAGCACTCAGGCTCTCAACTATTTCAAATTTGCATCATTAGAAGCCCAAAAATTTTTAGAGGTTCATTCATTTCTAAAAGTGTCCATCATTGGTACGTCAGTTTTGAGAGGATAAGTTAAATATATCCCTTTATGAAATCAATTTAATTTCCTCACATATCTTTTTCCCCAAGTGAATTCAGAGATGCTGTCTTAGGATTAATTAAACTACCTCATGAGGGTTACAAAAATCGACATAGTTCATAATGCTACAATTAACTTTGTATCTGGGTACGGACTTAATCTTTCTCCTTTCATTGAAATCTGTTTAGCCATTACGGCGTGAAAAGGTAACAAATAGACAGACATACAGACATACTTACAGACAGAGTCTCATTTATGTTATTAGTATTAGTACCTTACCATTAAAAATATAAGAATAGGTAACAAAACCATAGATAAAGGTGCACCGTCGAGCACTAGAATTTGCCGATAACCGTATTACGTCCCGTGTGATAGCGAGGCGATTTATTACAACGGCTTGTCACTGAAAACTGTCGTGCAGAAAAACCGACCGCTAGTTTCTCCAAGCCCAGTAGAATTTTTGTGGAGAATCTTTCTGACTGCAGCATAAAGACTGAATCGTAGCTACAGAAAATAAAAGAAAACGCCGGAGTTAATTTATGTAATAAGCCATGATAACATAAATTGTATTTTATTATCCTAAATAAGTAGACTTTTGCCACCCCATAAATCCGATAACCACTAACAAATTACACGAAATATTTGCGGTGGACAAGCACTGGAACAAATAGTGGTTAAAATTTAGTGTTTCCTGTTTTCTGGGGCCGAGGCATTCCACGGTGGTGCAGGGCACGCCACATTTGACGTTTATTCGATTTAAGTCCAACCACGGACCGCAAGTCCAGTAAAGTACCGTGTGAATAAAGTTTAAACTCTAAATTTAGTTTCCCGTGTGGAACGTTTCTGCAATACTTTGTAGCAATCAGGGGTCTCCCGGGATTGGTGCGCAAACTAGTGCTGTAACGACAATGGTGCGTTGAGTTCCATATTTCGACATTTGCTTGCTGTTTTGTGGACGAAAAATGTGTTTTGTATTTCTGTGTACACGAAAAATTGTGTAGATTTTATGATTGTTGCACCTACACACCTAAAGTGTTGTTCAATGCATTTAAATGACGACATTTAAATATCTCAGTGAGTGCACTAGACAAATAATATAAAACTTGATTGATAATCCACCATAATACTTGGTTTTAAGCTGCAAATTGTACGAAAGCATTTTGAAATATGCAAAGTGCACCTTATAAAGATATAAAATTCTCATTCTAGTAAAATGAAACCTAATAATGTTGAAATGGATTTCAATAAGAGCTTACTACGTAGCTTTTAATGCGCCATTTTATCTACGTCAAAGTAATCCGAGGTGGCAGTGTTTAAATCTACTCAGAATGGGACGGACAAATATTTTTGAGCATACGACTGTTGTTGTGGAGTTGTAACCCATTGCTGTTTATTAAAGGAACAGGTGTAAAGAGATTTTACTTTGACCGAGCAATGAAACATGAAACAAATGCTGTGAAATAAAAGTCTCGTTACTTCATAGCAGTATTTTTCAGTGGAATTTTTCTCACTCATGAAACATTCAGTCAAAATAACATTAATAAATACAAATGGCTGAATAAAAGTCACACTGTATTAACTTGTCTCGACTTTTTTGCTATTGAATTCATAAAATCAGGCGCTCCACATTTTAAATTTCAATAACATGCTAATATAAAATTGGTTTTACGAAGTTCTGGGCTACGCTTCCCTTACGCTTGTTCCTTTTCAAGAGGTCGAATTTTCCATACTAGGCCTGAGTATGTAAAGCGGATTTAGAAAGAAATAGAATATCCGATTTTACAAACCTCAAACCCTATCTTTGGGTGATAAGGTTCAAATTTCTTTTAACATTTTTATGTTTGATACTCTGAATGTGAATATTGAATCATAAAGTCAGTGTCATAAATTGGATTATCGTGATGGCAACTATGATTGAATTGGTAATGAAACTTCATTAGCTCGTAATTGAAGTGACATCTCTGAGGTGAAACAGACGTAATGGATGTTATATTCTGAAGATTAATTTTCTATTTTAGGACCGCCTTTAGTAGGTACCTAATCTAATTTCCCCATTATTTGATTTTTAGTAGCAGAATTATTGTACGTCTTTTTTGCTTTTATCTTCCATTTACTAATATAACATTTTAACGTTATTATTTTATGAGACTTTCCTTCAGATTTAAGATTAAATGGACCATAGATAAGCTGCCTTGAATCGCGAGAGTCTTTTTAGTGCGATATACAATCATAGCGGGTACTCATAATCAGACTATAATGTTCTCTGTGCTGGGACACAGGCTTACACTCGATGAGAGGGCTAGGCTGTAATCTACCACGAGTGCGGGTTTCTGGATATCACATGTTTTTGGTTCTAGGACATTCCGGTTTCCGCAGCGGGGGCTACTGTCACGAAGCAAAAGGTAGTGGCAAAAATATGTAAAGAGCGTAGCAGGTGGTGTTCTGTAGTTTCTGCCTACCCCCATGGACACAAGGTGTTAGTTTAATAATAATAATAATAAAATCGTTTATTTATATAAAGGGGATACATTTACAATTAATACCTTAACAATTACGATAGCGCACAGTTGCTAATTTGCCTGAACTAGGTTGAACCTAGTGCTTCAGGCTAGATATATAATATTTTTTTAAATTTCCAGAACGGAAGTGAGCAAGCCAATATATCCATGATGACGAAAAAGATTGAAATGCGATGAAAATGTAACACTAATCAATAAACAAATGACTACTTTTGGAAACAAAATTCCATGTTTTTAAAATAAAATTAATTTGAAATTAGAATTCTTAGCCAAACAAAAATTTTTTTGATTTGAAATGGCCAGTACTGCAGAACGGCAATTTCATAGGTAAATACCTAATATATGTATGTAAACTATTACAGCGGCTAGCAGGCAGACTGGTCGTTTAATTACTGATTTGAGGATATCCTATAGAGTTATGAGGAAGAGGGTGTAAAGTTCACTCATTCTCTATGAAAAAGGGACGATCCTCCGACCAGACGGGTGTTGTATCTGGTGGGCTAGTGTCCGATGATGGATGTCGAGATTGTACATATATGCTAGTTGCGCGGTAAACTCGTCTTGCGCGATGCAGACTCTTGCGTGACGTCAATGTGATGCGTAGTTCGCATGTGGCGATGTAGATCCCGCCACAATGCTACTGTAGAATAATTGTCAGTGATAACGGTGATGCTTCCCATGCACTTAATAGAATTCCTAGTGAGTTTCGAAACTGGATTAAATGGTAATCAGTACGTAACGAATCTATCCTTTAGCAGAAACTTCACTTACCTCGTTTAGTAGATAAGATGAGTAAAGTGTAATAGATAGTACAGACGCCGCCAGCACATAAAGCTACCCGAAACTGTCAAATTTTCCCAATCAACTTTTAACCTTCAGCGATGAAGTTGAAAATCTATTAAAGAAATTGGACAGATTGTAGTATAATAGCTTGATGTGCTGGCGTCTGTACAAGGAATTCGAAAAAAGATCGCAGTCTACTTGAGAATTTAGGTACTCTTAAAGGGGGAGACTGTAACTGATACGTTTGTAGATCACTACATAGTATAAAACAAAGTCGCTTCCCTGTCTGTCTGTCCCTATATATGCTTAGATCTTTAAAACTCCGCAACGGATTTTGATGCGGTTTTTTTTAATAGATAGAGTGATTCAAGAGGAAGGTTTATATCTACAATACATGCATAATATAGTAGAAAAACACTGATAATTTTAGAGGTTTCTAATGTGATGTCGTAAATAAACACATTTTTTTGCGCTTACATTGTAAACGCTGGCTGAACCCGTCGAGATAGATCAAAATAATGTACTACAGTATTGTACACCTTAAAAAGGTCTACAAAAAAATCCGCGATGGTATATGTCTATCTCTTAGGGATAACCCACAATAAGCATTTTTTATCCTATACTTTTTACGAGAAATAATGGCTCTAAAATTATCAGTGTTTCTCTATTGCACCCGTGCGAAGCCGGGGCGGGTCGCTAGTTATATATAATCTAGACAATCTATGCATGCATTAAATTAGTAACCAATAATTTTTGTCTGTATGTACATATATGTTACGGATGGGCGCAAAAAAGGCTAAGCGGACTTAGATGTTTGGTACACAGATAGTTTATAGCCATACTTTTAGTCCTGGTAATACGTTCCCGTGGGATATTTTCCGACACCTACGTGGGCAATGGCGCAGGAAAAAGCTAGTAAAGCAAATACGTTTTACATACCTATATAATTTTATCTAATAAAACATTTTGATTTGATTTGATTTGACAAGGGAACACGCAATAGACTCTCGTTATTTAACCATTTTATTTTGTGTTATTGACAAGAATATCTCGACAGACTACCTCTTCAATTTAAAAATAAAATAATCATAATAATATATTCTTGCTTTATAATGGTCCTTATCAACTGTGACTTAAGTGTTACAAGAACCAACTGCTGTTACAATTAATCAGTGAGAAAGGGTAACGTAATCTTACATTTACTTCCTCTACCGCTATATTGCCAATAACACGTAAAGGTCATCATCATCTGCCTAGCCTTTTCCCAACTATGTTGGGGTCGGCTTCCAGTCTAAGCGGATGCAGCTGAATACCAGTATTTTACATGTAGCGACTGCCTATCTGACCTCCACAACCCAGTAACTGGGTAATACGATGCATGGCCCTTGGTAAGACTGGTTTTCAGATTTTTGGGCTTCTGACGACCCGTAACCACTGCCAAAGATTCACGAATGCGGCCGGGGCCAACGGCTTAACGTGCTTTCCGAAGCATGGAGGGGTCTTGGTATGTAAATATGGTGACCCATCTACGGACCAACCGCGGCAAGCGTAGCTTAACCTGATCAATCGACAAGTGCGGCTGTAATAACTTAGCCATACACAAGCCCCTCCAGCACGCTCTATAGCCCGTAGAAGGTATCCCACAAAATTTAAATAAGAAAAGTAACGAAAAATTATTTTTCTGAAAATCGATATTTACCTCTTTGCATAGCGTCACTAAGGGTGGATTTATGGTGAAACCCGCATCAAAAAACAAAACTGATAAAGGGTGCTCAACCTGCCCGGACTGCGGTCCGTAGCTCGTTGTCTAGAGCCAGCCAAGTTGATGAGGAGGGATTCACGAAACTATAAAGGAAGAGGAAGAAGAAGCCCTGTTCTCGTAACCTTTGTGGCATCGCACCGAGTGAACCCAACATGCTGCTGCGCCCTCCTGTGGCTACGATGCAGCTGTACCTTTCGCATCTGCATCACTTCACGAGAACTGAGGAAGTCGTGCAGTATTTGACGGTGAAGACCAACTGGGCTCTGAAGATCGAAAGGTTGAAATCGCGCCACAACATCAACTTTAAGTCATTCGTGGTACGAGTTCCAACCCAGCATCTACAGACCTGCCTGAAAGAGGACTTTTGGCCGAAAGGTGTCGTATATAGACATTTTCGAGGACCGTTACGCGACATCACGCAGCGAAATATGACGCCAACAGTGTGTACAGTCATAGTTTTTTTAATTGTATAAGATTATTTTGTGTATTTTACCTATGGGCCTTAGTTGCCTGATAATAAAATGATTATTATGTCGTTTATTTATTTCGTTATCTCATTTTATTATATTTTAAAATATTTCTTGAAACATAAAAATAAGTATAAGTAAAAACATTTAAAAAAATAGTGATCCGCCGGTGACGGGAGCAGGGTCCAAGCTACCGGTGGTTAGGGCTCCAGAGACCTCCTCACAGTGCGAGCCGTATCGAGGAGTACTGCCTTCTGAATCAGGCCCTTGATCCAACCGCCTAACGAGAGCCTCGATAGAAGTTGATAATTAAAAATAATAATTTAATAATTTTTATATTTATTATTAATAACCTTATTTTTGATTAATATTATTATTAAAATCCGTTGCTTATTTTAGAAGAATAACGTGGATATACAGACAGACACGAAAGGCTTCTTTCTGCCCGCAACTTCGTCCGCGTGAAATTCATAGAATAGAATAGAATACTCTTTATTACGTATACCATATAAATTATATATATACCATATAAATTACAGACATAAATATAGAAATTTTACTATGGTGACACAATCGGGTCTTATCGCTTAAGAGCGATCTTTTAAAGGCAACCTTTGGATGGATCCCCGATCCATCGCGTCGTATCGCATCGGCCACCCTTATTTTTCGTTTATCGCTCCGTTAACCGTGCGAACCTATGTATATGTCTACCTACTTATTCTAATACCTATATAATTTGCACCCATTTATTTACGAATAAATTTAAGTGGTGTGCATCCGAGAAGCTTGTAGGCTGTGAGAAGCTGAAGCAGATGGGCGCGGGGTAGTCGATCCGCGAGTAGTCGTCTATGTGGTCAAGGCAGCACGTGCAATCTCCTCGTTCGCTACACTTTCAGAAAACTTTATTCTTTATTTCTTGATTACCTCCGCTACACGCTCTTTCTAACTTTTTGCTCGGCTCCAAAGAGTCGTGGCGTGATATCAGGAATTGGGTTAACAAATGCAAAATTATTTTTTGAAATCCAAATGACAGTTCCAGAGTTAACACTTTCACTGCCAAGTACCTAGATTACTTGCTTACTTTTTCTTATTTTAGCCAAACATGTTAACATGATTTGCACTCGGTAGGCGGGTGCTGGTCACATGCCACATATATCTATTTATATGTAGGACGCGGAAGGCGAGTTCTGGGCACGCGAATGAATTATCTTTCTACCCGGGAGCCGGGTGCTGAGCACTGAAAGTGTTAAGCATGTTTAAACAAAGAAACGAAGAAAAAAACAAACAAACTCTTCAGCTTCAGCTATTGTAAGTGGTATATATGTATAAATAGATAAGACATCCACTCGTTTCCACTCAATACTTCCCGTTCAACTATTAAGTCAAATGAACTCGGAATCGGTTACGCCTCAGTGGGTAATCACGCTTAGCCAGTTCTAATAAAGTAATACAGAAATATATTACTTGGAGTAATGCCATGTGCCAATAATCTCAATAATAGCTTCTTATCTTCGTGAAATATTACTAAGTTATTATATTTTCTCGTATTTTATGAAAAGCTGTATCAATACCAATGTGAACTACTCGGGTGTAAGTGTAATTGTGTATGTGTGTACGGAGTCTGTTGTTCCTCGTATTCAGCATAGGGTATGTTATGTTTTGTTGGATGTTTTTCTATGATGATAATAAATACATCTGTCTCTCTCTTTTATAGTTAGCTATCCAATCGATTCTAATGAAATTGGATAAGTTATGGTAGAATACATCTAGGGAACACAAATAAAACACAAACAGCAAGCTTTTTATTAGGTACAGATGCCAGCACATCAAGCTACCCGAAACTGTCAGATTTTCCCAATCAACTTTGAACCTTATGCTTTAGCGCTAAAGTTGAAAATCTATTACAGAAATCTGACAGATTGTAGTAGCTTGATGTGCTGGCGTCTGTACATAATAAATCAATACATTCTTAACCGTTACAATTTACTTTGAAACTATAGTTAGGTAGCTCAAATTATGTTACCCATAGAGCAGTCGTGGCCCAACGGTATCAACTCCGACTTACGAGTTGTAGGCCGTGAGATCGAATCCAAACAGGTTGTTGAGGGATTAAAAAAAACTTTTAAAACTTTAAATATAATGTGTAAAATCGTTAGGTACAATGCTGTGATGATATATAATCATTTTAAGAAATCGCACGCGCGGTCGTCCTTTGTGGAGTGTCGGTCCCCTCGTCCCTCTCTTTCACCTCGCTCACCCTAGTGCGGGGCGCGTACAGAGGTAGTTTACTTTGTCTATTTAATTTCATCACCACAGCTCTCAAATCGGCGAAGTAAAACATCGTGAGGAAACCGACATGTCCTAGAACCAAAAATTCGAAGACATGTGACATACGCCGACCCGCACTGGGCCAGCGTGGTGGATTATGGCCCACTCCTTCTCACAGAGATGAGGTCTGTGAACACGATAGGCTGATTATGCTAGGGTTGTTATAATCTAGGAAACTTAAAAAAAATCACAGAAAAGACTGTGTTTATTATATTTAGTACAAATAATTTGTAAACATTAAATAAATAATAATTAATTGAAACTACAATTAGCTCGAATCAAGTGACCCGTAGATACCTACGAGTCTAGTATAATTAAAATAACATAATATAACACTAGAATTTAGCTAGAGGGTCGCCATTGTGGCGGTTGAGAATGGTCAGTCATTCTCATCCTAGACAGCACAATGACCGCCCGATCCCTGCATGTGTAATAAAAGGACATTGTCAAGAATCGCCCTGTGCAACACAAGTATCGGACATACACGATAGTTAATTGTCTGTTTTATTACATTAGTTGCAAATACTTTTGTAACACGGACTAGCTGCATACCAGAATTAACATTATAAAGTATTTTACGCGACTAATAACATTAATCGCCGCCATCTTTGCCAAACGTCATGTCGTGCCGAAAAAGAATCGATTGCAATCGATCGATTGAATTTGTAATGAACTGTTGCATATTTAAACTTAAATGTCAGTGAACGCGACGGAAAGCGTCGATGCGCGAGAAGTCGCGACAATGCTCGTGGATTCGAGCTATTCTCTATACACGCAATTTTTTTGTTTGTGAATGGCATCTCGCAGTTCAACCTATGAGGTTGTCGTCTGCTTAAGCGGGCTTGCCTGTGGATGCCTCAATAAATTAAGGCCTTCAGCCAGGGCTTAAAAAACTCAAAAACTAAGCGACTATATGCTAAGGGTACCCCCTGTGGGGTACGGACCTCAGCTTAGGGCGTCGCTGGGAAAGGACAACAAGGGACAGGCTGGATCGGAATTATTTAGGGACGAATTTAAAACTACAGACTCAGCGGCGCGGGCTGGCTCGAGCAAGGGTCGGGGTATACATGCAACCAGTATGCCACTGACGTTTCATACCGCACTGCGCCACTCTATATGCCAGCTGCGTAGATTACCTCTTCGTCACCTATAATAGTCACGAGAATTCTCTAGAATGCTCGACAATTCTTGGGAATGCGATACCATGTTCCTAAGGTTTTATTTGAACGTTACCTACAAAATATTAATAGAGAAAAACATGACATAACATCGTAATTGTTTTAAGTATTATTTGTAATATTATATATGTTTTAAGGTTGAGGCAGAGGTGTCTTCGTGGTTTCCTTCTGCGAAACAGTCGTCTCGCAGAAGGAGGCTGCGGAAAGGGAGAGAGAGATCTCATCCCCTCACCCCGCCCGCAGCAGGCGCACCGGGCGTAGGCGGAGGGCGGACAACGCCCTCTTCCAGCCCCCATAAATGGGTCCAGGGGCGACGGACTTGGGGACGTCCGTCGCCCCCCACACATCAGGACCCGAGGCGGCGGTGCGTAGTGTTCCACGCGCGCCCCTCTTAGACGTCGCGGGGGGAGTTTAACACCTCACTCACCCCCTGACACGAGGAGAGGCCCGCAGGAGCGGGCCAGCACCAGCCGGGGGTTGCGGAAGTATCGTTCGTTCCCGCGACCCCCGGCGTAGGTGAGTGAGGGAACACCGGGGTGGTTTTTAGTCAGTAAGAGTCTGACAGACCCCGCCGCCCGCCCCAGGGCGGCGGACATCCATGAGGATTTTCCACCCCGAAACAAAAAAAAAAAAAAAAAAAGAGGTGTCTTCGCCGATTATGTTAAAGTCCCATGTGATAGGTGGCGAGCCCATTATACCATCAACCAGGGACAAATCCAGAATCCGGCCTGGTACTGAAAAATCCCAGATGGAAATTGTCATTAAAACTTTGCCCGACCTCGGTATCGAACACAGGATCTCATATGCTTAGCAGTAGCGATTGCGACTATTTATAGAGAAAATGATGCAAAAAAGTCGCTTTGCTTTCCTTCCTTTCATTCATCATCTGCCTAGCCTTTTCCCAACTATGTTGGGGTCGGCTTCCAGTGTAACCGGATGCAGCTGAATACCAGTATTTTACATGGAGCGACTGCCTATCTGACCTCCACAACCCAGTTACTGGATAAAACGATACTCCTAGGTAAGACTGGTTGTCAGACTTTCGGGCTTTGACTACCCGTAACGACTGTCAAAAATCTACGAATGACGCCGGGACCAACGGCTTTCCGAGGCACGGAGGAGTCGCGGTATGTAAAGATGGTCACCCATCCACAGATCAACCACGGCAAGCGTAGCTTAACCTGATCGATCGACCTGTGCGGCTGTTATTATTTAGCCACGGGACCCACAAAATAGTAATATTTGGACAATTAAAACTTTGCCACCCCCCCGCCATTCCTTCCTTTCATTCATAATGTAAATATTGACCCTTATGCTCAACCGAGTAAAATAATTCTCGTACATACAGGATAATTTTTTATTATTTGTTTTTTAGAGTGGCGCATGGCTAAATAATAACAGCCACACAGGTCGATCGATCAGGTTAAGCTACGCTTACCGCGGTTAGTCTGTGGATGGGTGCCCATCTTTACATACCGAGACACCTTCGTGCCTCTGAAAGCACGTTAAGCCGTTGGTCCCGGCTGTCATTCGTAGATCTTTGACAGTCGTTACGGGTAGTCAGAAGCCAGAAAGTCTGACAACCAGTCTTACCTACCCGGTAACTGGGTTGTGGAGGTCAGATAGGGTAGGCATTCGCTCCATGTACAATCTTGGTATTCAGCTGCATCCGGTTAGACTGGAAGCTGACCCCAACAAAGTTGGGAAAAGGCTAGGCAGATGATGATATAATAGATAATCTTGTAACCAGTGCGCAAACTGTAACCATGAATTCAGTTTTGATTCTGAACACTCCTGCGTTGAAATTTTTCGTCGGTTATCAAAAAAGGAATCAGCTGTTTCATAGAAAAGTGCAATACCTACGCGGTCAAAATTTCCGGCACAGATTTATTTTTTAATATTAACTGTAAAAAAATTACAATGCAGGAAGGTTCAGAATCATGTACTGAATTCATGGTTATAGTTTGCGCACTGGTTAAAACAATATCCTGTATTATGTGAAAGCTAAATCTCCACACAGATTAATTACTATGACATTCTGACATGGAAGTTTTGGAGGTTGAATGACGGTCAGCCGGCAGTCTAGACGATCAAATTAGAACTATTCATCACTAGATATCACGACCAGCTGTACGAGACAACAATAAATCATAAATTAATATTCATGATACGCGATGCTCATATATCACTATAATATTAGAATAAAATATGAACTCAGGTTCTATCAATAATGTACTAGGTGTTTTTTAGCATGGATAGCGTTGAAGCTTTTTGAGTGGAATCACTCTAGTTTGTGAAAAATGAGTTTGAATATTGCATACAATGCTCTCATAAAAATGTATATTAAAAATGGATATGAAAAAATAATTCCATAAAATTGCTTGCATTCTGTCACCCACTTCGATTTCATTTTATGTGCTTGACCTACTCGTACTTTGCAAACTCTTTTACAATAAATAAATAAAAATAAAAATTAAAATTTATTTAGGTTTTTACAAAGTAATAAATTTACAAACTTATAAATACTTAGTAATACCAGGTTCTTAACTGATTGACTTAAATACTTATTTAAAAAGTAGTTAAATTTATATTTTATAATTTCTATGAAAGGTGCGTTGGTACTGACATTATAACTTGTGGCGACCTGCCTGAGCTAGGTTAATAAAAACCTGTGTTTCAGGCCATCCCCATACTAAACGATCAGCTGATTATTTATCCACAGTTAGTTATTATTTTTATAAATAATACTATCCTACTTATATTAGGTACTAAATACAAATAAATAAATACCAATTTAAAAACTACATCATTATTGAGGTACTTCTAGAAGTCTTTCTGTGTCTGTGTAATCAAGTTTACCCAAATATTCGCGTATCTTCAGACTACAATGTTTGTAACTGGCACTATAAATATTAAGTATTCTATTTAGCTTATTATATAAATCGGGTCCTAAAAAGACATAGAATCGGTTCACAAAGGCATTTCTAGTTTGAGGCCTTATGCAGACCAAATCCTTCCTTCTCTTGTCAGAAGGTACTGGCTTGTAAGCGAGTTCAACGTGCTGCTGTAATATTATGTGCATTATAAACAATTGGCGTACTGTTAGCACCTCACATGCAATGTAAAGCTGGTGTGTAGGAAATCTGAAAGGCCTGAAGGTGGCTACCTTTAGAATTGCCCTTTGAGCACGTTCTAGGGGGAGTAAAATAGACTTTGCTGCACCGCCCCATGAAGTTATGCAATATGTAAGTACAGATTGGCACAAAGCTAAATATACCTGTTTAATTAATTTAAAGTCAGCAATTTGGCGTAGATTCTTAAAGATATATATGAGTTTGCGAACACGAGTACATTGCAAATCAATGTGTTTACGGAAGTTTAGATTTGTGTCAATTGTGATACCTAAATATTTCATGTGATCGACTTTAGCTAGAGTAGGACACGAACAAGCAGAGTCAGCGTCTGGCGTACAGTTATGTGCATAAATGGTAAGGTTAGTAAGTGGTATATTAGTGTTTCTCATTTTAAATAGAATATACTTGGTTTTATCTGCATTTAATGTTAGTTGGTTCATACGAAGCCAATTTGATACTATGTTAAAGCCAGTCTGAGCATATTTATAGACCTCCTCTCGTGATTTAGCTGAGAACAATAGGGCTGTGTCATCTGCATATGACATTATGATACCATCTGTTAATTTTAGGTTGCACAGTTCATTTATGTAAATTAAAAATAACGTTGGACCCAAAATACTTCCCTGTGGAATGCCATAGCAGCTGTTTTTAAGTTCTGAACTTTTATACTGACCGAGTTTTACACACTGATGACGATTTCTAAGGTAATCAGAAAAAAGTAGGAGTTGTGTTCCTCTTATCCCAAGTGCTTCAAGCTTGTGCAATAGTTTAGAGCAAGAAATAGTGTCGAAAGCTTTGGCAAGATCCAGGAAAATTCCCATGCAGTGCAAGCCAGTATCCAGGTTTGTAGTAATATAATTTGTCAACTTGTGAACTGCTTGGCAGGTTGATCTTTTTGGTCTAAAACCAAATTGACTATCGGAAAGTAATCTGTTGTCCTCAAGATATTTTATTAACCTATTATTTATAATTCTTTCCAAAATTTTCGAGAGGCCACTTAAGACTGAAATAGGTCTGTAATTATTAACGCAGTACTTGTCTCCAGATTTGAATACAGGGGTGACCAATGCGTTTTTAAGTAGGCTAGGAAAAACTCCATTTGACAGACATAGCTGAAAGATATGTGTTAAAGGTTGAGCAAGAAGGTATTTAAATTTCTTAAGGATTCTATTTGGTATATCATCCCACCCAACTGCACTGTCATCTTTTAACCCGGAAATTAATCCTAAAACCTCATCGACGTCGGTATCTAATAAAACAAAAGAATTAACTGGATTTACAGTTCCAGCCTGGTGTTGGCAAGGGAGAGTTCTAGTTCCAGGTGTTTTGTCAGCCAAGTGTTTACCAACGTTGACAAAAAAATAATTTACTTTATCTGCTGCAATATATGGGCTAATATCTGTTGATAGTAAATCAAGTGCAGGTTCGGAGGTTTTTGTGGTAAATGTATTTGTTCTAATATATTTCCAAACTAGTTTACTATTTTTTCCTGCTGATTGAAGCTCATATTTATCATGTTGGATTTTTATTTTCTTCAGAAGGTTATTGCAGAAGTTCCTATATCTTTTATACGTTATGCTAAGTACCTCGTTGTCAGGTGCGAGCTTAGATTTTAAGTGCAATTTATCTCTATGTCTTATGCAACGGACGAGACCTGGTGTAATCCACGGTTTGACATTACTATATTTTCTAGGCATTTTTGTAGTGAAAGTGTTTTTAATAATTGCTTGTTGCAGTGAGCCTATAAAGTAGTTTAGTGAAGTATTTGCGTCGCATGAGTTGTAAACTGGGTCAAAATTTATGCTGCTTATATCAGTTTCAAGTTTTGCCATATTGACTTTGGTGTAGCTGCGCATGCAGTTTTTTCTGGGTAAAGATATTTGTAATGTTAGTATAATTGCATTATGATCAGTTAGCGAAGAATTAGTAATGAATGTTTTTGTTAGTTTTTTTGTTTTCAAAATAATATGATCCAAGCATGACCCACTTTGATGCGTGGGGTAATGATAAGCTGGCAATAGTCCGTGATATGAGCAAATGTTTAGGTAATTATGGGCATGATTATCGATTTTCCCGGAAACAATGTTAATATTTATGTCGCCTATTAGTATAATAGTTTTGAAATTACATAGCTTGTTTAGAAGTGTGTCAAGAGAGACTAAAAATCGGTCAATATCTTGAGAAGGAGGTCTGTAAACAGCCATTATCACTATATCGGAGCTAATTTCAATGATCAAGCAATTACTATCCTGAACTATCGGTTCCTCTACTGTTGCTTTCAGATTTTTCTTGATATAAACTACTAAGCCATCATTTTGATTGATGTGTCGACTTGTTTTGTGTGCAGAATAACCATCCAGGGGAGGTAAATTGAGTGTCTGGTTGGACAACCAGCATTCGGTTAGGACAATTATATCACAGGTTATACCAAGATTTTGTAACAGCACTTCAAAACCGTTCATGTTTCTATTTATGCTGCGAATATTTTGGGTGAGCACAGCAAATGTTTTATCCATAGCAGGAATAAAATGTTTACAGTCTTCAACATTACATATTTTAGTTTCAGACACAGAAAAGCTGTCTAGGTTACAAAGTAAATTATCAATCATAATTATATTTACTATTTAAGATATAAATCTACAGTTAAACTACTGCTAGCGTGCTTACAAATATATGAAATATGTAGCGCTCTTAGGCGCCTTCATAATCGATAGAATTTATATAATTTTCCTCTGCGTACCTGCGTGCCGGGCAACTGGGATCACCAGTTTTGTGGTCACTTTTGCGTTTGAAGCGATTGCATGTCGCACATTTGTGGGGAGTGTTTTTATTACTGCAGTCCTTAAAGGAATGACCAGTCTCTCCGCAGTGGTTACAAGTTGAGCTAGTTTCCCGGCAATATTTGGCTGCATGTCCGAATTGCTGACAATTGAAACACCTGGTGACTACCGTGAAATCTCTCACGGGGCAGGACGTCCAATTGATGAAAATTCGCCCTTGGTCAATAAGAACTCTCCTGATACTAGCTGGTAATTCTAGAATATAATTGCAGGTGCTCAGATTTTTCTTACCTGATTTATGGCTTAATTTCATTGTAGCTAAGAGGGACTCACGGGTCGTGTTCGGCAGCTTCTCAGAGAGGTTTTGCTCGAAAATGCACTCAAATACTTCCTGTTCAGTTAGGGCTGCAGGGACACCAATAACTGCAACCCTTGGACGGCGCTTTGTTGGTTCTTCAACGGTAAGGCCTGATGAAACTAGCTTCTCCGACTTCCGCAATTTTTCGATGTCTTCTTTCTTGTCCGTGCTAATGATGACCCCTCCGTTTCTCACTTTGCGAACGCTGCGAACATGAAGTTTTAGTTCTTCGGGAGAGATGATTTCCTGGACAAGGGACTTCGTGTCGTCGCTGGTTTTTGTTTTATCGCTATGGTAAATTGCAATAGAGCTTAAATTTGCAGGGCGGATGTAGTTGTCGGTGCCCTTCTTGACCATATCCGCGAAGGAAGTTGTCTCTGCTGGCTTCATTTTACTTTGTACGACTTCTTTGAATTGCTGAAGTGAATTCGCAACGCCCTGTTTCTCTTTTAGGTGTTCAATAGTGGTGTACGCCTGAGTAGTTTTATGAGTCAAGGACTGATACATGACAGCCATCTGAGATGTCCCACTAGTCACTTTACGGCATAAATTGGTCACACGGAGCTTCTGGTCAGCGTTCATTTTTCCCTCCGCTACTATACTGCATACTTCGCTCAAGATGGACTCTATTGTGCTCATCCATTTCTGAATTTCCGTTGTGGGTATGACTTCAGCGGGTAACACATGTTCCGTGGGTGCTGGTGGAGGTGGGGCTATGAATGCTTCAAATCTTGGAATAAATATCTAATATCTGTTCCAAAAGTATGTGATGAAAATGAAAACAAAGAATTTAACTTGAACACGGGGGCTTAAGTTAAATTCTTACACAATCACTCATTAAAGAGAATTCCACATTCATATTTTTTTCCAATATATTGTTTGAATAACACTATTAAATTATAATTGAATCATCGACGAAAATTGAGGTTATAAAAGCAACCTCAATTGTCATATTAAAAACATCTTGAATCAAAAACATCTTGGATTTAAAATTAGAATTCCGGGTTTAGGTATTCACAAGATCAAATCAAAGCACAAAATTTGTTAGTGGCACTACAAATTGACATTCACACGTACTTTTTCTGATCCATTTGTTCATACTTTTGGAGCAACTTACAAGTTGTAGATTTTAACTAGGTACTTAAACCAATATAACTACTTAAACAAATAAAATTTTGCGAAAAATTTTTCATACTACATTATAACTTTATGTTTTTACCAATAACGTTAACAAAAACCTGCCTGATACCTCACGAAAACTAATAATTACAAGCCATACGTCCGTCCATCTTACCCGTCTGTTTTCCTGAAGTTAATTCCCAGAAGCGACGTGAAATGATGACATGGTCACAAAAGTGCAAGTAATGGCAGCTCATTGGGGATAAACGCCATTATGTGCCCGTCTTCGTGTTTCTTTTCTCTGTGGTCAATTTGGGGGGAATTTGTGTTGATGTTATACGGCATTGTTTTTGTAGATTGTTCTCTGCCCATTCACTGCCTCGTTCGTCTAGTAGTTGCAAGCTATGCTACTTGAGGTCGTGGGTCCGATCTCCAGGTTGAGATAAGGTGTAATTGGGTTTTTCCATCAGGAATTTAAGCTGCCCGGAGTCTGGATCTGCGCCCGGTTGATGGGAATAGGCTCGCTCCCTGTTACACGGGACTTAAACATAACTAACGAAATGTAATCTACATTCGCGATTTATTTTCCAAAAATGTAAATAAATTTGAGTTTATGGAAAAATAAACTTTAATTCCTACACAACAAAGCTCAGTTTAAGCTACAACTTCAAACATTTTTATAACTTTTTCAATAGTGCTAGTCACTCTGAAATCAACTTAAATGCCATTAAAATATAGTTGATATTTGTTTAGCTGGAAATAAAATCAATTTGAAACTTTAGGTGTACTGCAGGTGCACCTCTGCCGAACCCTTTGGAGGAAACAGGGGTGATATTGTTATTTGGTCTCTTCATGTGTGTTAAAAGAGTACCGATAGTCAACCTGATAATTTCTTTACCACTTTTAACAAAAACTTCCAATAAAACGTACGTGTGAATGCCAATTTGTAGTGCTACTAACAAATTTTGTGCTTTGATTTGATTTTATGAAACCCGGAATTCTAATTTTAAATCCCACTCAAGACATTTTTCATATGACATATGAGGTAACTTTTATAACTTAAATTTTCGACGACGATTCAATTATAATTTAATAGTACCACTTTTAACAAATAGCTTGAATTTCACTAAGTTTGAAACTATCTAACTGTTACATTAGTCTTAAGGCAAAAATACACCCTAAAGTAATAACGAGGTTTTCATTACTACCTGTGTCAATTAGAAGAGTTAAGGGTAATGCCACCCTTAGCCTGTATATACATATGAACCTCCATCTCGAGTCACTTATATACAGCACTCTTAAAAAAGGTGCGATCAAAGGAGACGGATACGCTTTCATACAATTTTGGGCCTGGATGTAAAAAGATGAAATTGGTGTCAATTGATAGCTACTATATTAACAAACAATCACTGAATTTTGCAGATTTTGGCAATCTGAGAGCCGAGATAAAAGAGATTTGTAAAGTGAGGTTACGTAACAATCTGTACTTAACAGCCGATTTTTGAAGTGGGATTGTCATTTTTTACCCGAGTTCCAAAGGAGGAGCCACAATTTACACAACGATCCATGATGTCAATCAATATCCAATCAGTAGGTCGTTCGTAGAATCCAAAATAAAAAAAACGAGCGAGCCTTATAGTAGTCGCATATATGATGTGTAACATCTGACATCTCACCTTGGTAATAAGCAACATTAACACTATATCCTGAAAAAAATGATTCAGGTATTATTTGAAATGATTTTTCGTATCGAAGAATAATTATATTTAATAAAAATTGTATTTTATTTAATTAACACTAGGAGATTTAAAATTTTATATCACGGGCGCTTATTGGTCAAATCAAATAGCGCGCGCATCTGCAACTTCCTGTTACACACTTTCGTTTCTTTTCACGAAATTACTACCACAGATTGCAGGAAAGCGAGAGGAAAGATGTTATACTACGGAATTCGGAACGCCTCTCTGGATCTTCTTACTTCTTACTTAAGTGATAGGATTCAGAGAGTTGATGTTAACGGAAAAAGGTCACCCGGATCTGTAGTAAAAATGGGGGTCCCCCAGGGCTCAATTCTTGGCCCATTTTTATTTCTTATTTATATAAATGACTTGCCTTACCTCATAAGGGATGAACATGATATAGTGTTGTTTGCAGATGACACTTCACTTTTATTTAAACTCAAACGTCAGCAGCTGGTTACTGACAATATAAATAGTGCCCTCGCAAAAGTAGTTAACTGGTTTAATGTTAATAACTTACTTCTTAACGGAAAAAAAACGAAATGTATTAAGTTTACGATACCAAATGTTAGACAAGTAGAAACTAGTGTTCTCATAAAGGGTGAAGAGTTAAAACCCGAAAATACCACAGTATTCTTAGGCATAACTTTGGATGCCAAGCTTCAATGGGGCCCCCATATAGATAAATTGTCAAAAAAGCTTAGCTCTGCAGCATACGCCGTTAGGAAAATTCGTGACTTAACTGATTTAGAGACAGCCCGTTTAGTTTACTTTAGTTATTTTCATAGTGTGATGTCGTACGGTATTCTGTTGTGGGGAAATGCCGCCGATATTCAGACAATTTTTATTTTACAAAAAAGGGCAATTCGTTCCATTTATAAATTAAGTCCCAGACACTCCCTCAGAGACAAATTTAAAGAGATTAATATAATGACTGTGCCTTCTCAGTACATTTATGATAATCTTTTGTATGCACATAAAAATATTAATCTGTTTAAAAAATACAGTGATATCCATAATATAAATACTAGGAACAAACACAAATATGTTGTTCCTACAACAAGGCTCAAGAAAATAGGTGGCTCGTTTAGATGCCAATGTATACGTTTTTATAATAAACTTCCTAGCCACATTCAAGAACTAAGCATTAATAAATTCAAATCTTTTATAAAGCTAAAACTATGCCAGAAAGCCTATTATACTGTAAAAGACTATATTGAGGACAAAAAAGCTTGGGATTGAGCTGCTCCAATAGGTCTAGACAGTGAATGTTGTTTATTTTTTATTTTGCTGATTTACACTTTTGTTTTTTTTTTTTTCTTTTCTTTCTAAATACATATCTATTTATATACAGAATGACATGAACATTTACTGTTTAAAGTCTTATATTATTTTAATTATTGTGAATGTGAGGACTATGTGGATCATTGTTTCCGTTTTAATCATGGTCTGGCAGTTTGAGTGGTGTATGCGGTCTACACAAATGTCCTGTCCTTGGTATTGCTCGTCGAATCGTTGAGCTCCTTAAGTTCTGAGTTGAGCTGCACGGTTACTGACGAATGCGTGCATTGACTGGACAGGTCCACTCAGTGTGGTTCTTTCCTCAAAAGACCACTTCAGACACCAATCTACATGATCCTCAAAGATTATATCCGGATTTTTATATACACATTGACATTGATGAATTTTATATAAACAATGACATGGATATTTACTTTGTAAAGTATCTTATTTTTATTATTATTACTGTGAGTGTGAAGACTATGTGGGTCATTTCTTTTTTTAGGTTTTCCTTCTTAGTTAGTTTTAATCATGATCTGGCAGTTTGAGTCATTTATGCGGCCTACCCAAATGTCCTTTCATTGGTATTGTTCGTCGAATCGTAAGGCTCCTCAAGTTCTGAGTTGAGCTGCACGATTTTTGACAAATGCGTGCACTGACTGGACAGGTCCGCTCAATCTGTGTGGTTCTTTACTCAAAAGACCATTTCAGACACCAATCTACATGGTCTTCACATTATCTGACCAAGATTATGTCTGGACTTTAAAAGAGACTGTGACCTCTGAGTTTGTTTCGGCCTTTCTTCTCAGAGTAGTCAGATAGGAAACGCCGACCTCATCTAGTTTAAAAAAATATGATTGACATGTAAAAGTGTTTGTACAAACCTACTTACAGAAAATAAATCATTTATCATTTATCATTTATCATTTATAAATCAACAAGTCCAAGTTCAACATTTAAGCGGTGTTCTCCGTGTCCAGTATGGTAGCAAGGCAAGGGTAGTACAAGAAGAAAGATCAGAAGTCCGTAGGAAAGCAGGGGTCGAATAAAAATCAATAAAAGTATGGGAGGAAACACACTCAAAACTCACACGCACTAGACGATACGAACGAGTGTCGATGTCATGTCATGCATGTCAAGTCAGAGTTAGCACAGGTTAAAAATACAATAATCGATTAGTAAACGTGAATTGATTTATCTTAATTATATTAAATATCTACATATTTAATTAGTTTAAACTCTTAATACTTTAATTCTGACAGATTTAAATATTTTAATTGAATTAATTATCTGGTGAAAGCATTTTCGTAAAGGTAAACAATATGAACTCTGTAACGTTAATCGATTATAATTGAATCGATATTCCAATTACTTCGTAACCCTAACTTAATTATTGGATTTCTCACTTTCCAGATTGTAAATTGAGTTGATTTTTCACATTTTGAAATAAAAAATATATCCTTTTTTTTAAGCCATACCTCAACTTATTACAATCAGGCCCAGAAATCCCCGTCTCCTTTAAGGGTGTGGTCCTGACTATCAAAATGAACAACTCTGTAAAAGAGGCCAACATCGTAATCGCAAAAAAAAATATCAGCCGTTACATTCGTTTGTATACGAATACGCTTGCCGCGGTTGGTCCGTGGATGGGTGTCCATCTTCACATACCAAGACTCCTCCGTGCCTCGGAAAGTCCCAGCTGTCATTCGTGCATCTTTGACAGTCGTTACGGATCGTCAGTGGCCTGAAAGTCTGACAACCAGTCTTACCGAGGGGTATAGTTTTACCCAGTAACTGGGTTGTGGAGGACAGATAGGCAGTCGCTCCATGTAAAATACTGGTCTTCAGCTGCATCCAGTTAGACTGGAAGCCGACCCCAACATAGTTGGGAAAAGGCTAGGCAGATGATGATGACATTCATTTGTATCAATTCGATGTTCTGCTGTAGGTACCACACCCTTCAATTTGATCACATCTTTCTGATACATTCTGTATACGTTACAAGTTATACCTCATGCCCCGGCGCTGTAGGGACGACTGGACGAGCTCTTTTTCACACGAGAAACAAAAAATAAAAAAAAAAAACATTAATTAATCTGGGCTTTTAAATATCAAACACATTTTTTTTTGGAAAATATTTTTGTCCTTTATAACAATATCGAATGTATCAAAGAGATAAAAGGACCTCATAATAAAAGATTTTATAATATTTATTATCACTTCGGCACCTTATTATATCCTCTCGCAAATCGATCACTCGAGTGAACCCATAAAATACTTTCTAAGTTATAATCCCGGATTATAGAGAACACAATGGAATGAGCTCGTTTTCTTAGCAAAGGGAAGAAAATGTTAATAAGAGAGATATAATGATAGATGCATGCGACCCAGCTGTCGCAAGAAAGAGCTTTACACTATTCATAGAGGTATCATCCCTACTCCCATTGTTGATATCCCGATACAATTTTTTATAGTGGGTTGCCAGTAGTTCGACATTCGTTCGAAAGTCGGGGTGAATTTAGATTCGATTTTCGTTTGTATGGGTCCTTACTTGTAAATTTAATTAGCTTCAATATTTGATTTGAGACTTAAGTAATTTTATTGAATTGACTATTCTGAGATACGAAAGTGTGCTCAAAGAATGTGGATTGAAATTTTATTAATAAACGCTCGTGCGTAAGTTTCTAGTGTTGTGCTATGAAAAGTTATTTGTATCATCATCATCAGTCTCCTGCGCTGCGCTTTTTATTTCATATTTCTTTACTACTCGTCACGAAAAAGTAAGTTGAAAAGTATATTAGAGGTTGAATGTTTTAAAATGACAATTATTTTCAGTGCAATAATAACGTGAGTGGACATTTGCAAGAAACTCTATTGCGAACAGATTAGTGACTGTAGCAAACACCAACGGATTGCGCGTTTTCTTTTCAATGTCTCAACCAAATTTGTACGTTTTATAATAACAGACAAGCATATTATTCAAGAGTGTTTTAAGATACAGGGATCCTTCTTTCAATTCAGCAGTAGTTTACGAGGGTCATCGTGTGGCATAAAACGATAGAATTATGTTGCTACGGACTACGGCGTAGCGACCAATACAAAATCAACTACGTCAGTGTTTCGTAGCGGATATAGCCGAAACGCTACGCTGCTACGAGTTTGATTATGTCATTTTTGAATATTGGGCGACAGATGTGTTTTATTGTTTCATTTTTAGGCATTATTTTGATTTAAATTTAAAAGAAAAATGTAAAGCAAAGAAAAGGAGAATGTAAGGTTCGTATCAGGTGGTTTTCTGTAGTTTCATCATCTGCCTACCCTTTTTCCAACTATGTTGGAGTCGGCTCCCCCTCCAACCGGATGCAGCTGAGTACCAGTACTTTACATGGAGCGACTGCTTATTTGACCTCCACAACCCAGTTACTGGGTAATACGATACCCCTTGGTAAGATTGGTTGTCAGACTTTCGGGCTTCTGACGACTCGTCACGACTCTCAAATTTCCACGAATGACAGCGCGGACTAACGGCTTAAGTTGCTTTTTTGTAAACATTGTCATCCATCGATGGATCGGCCGTGGTAAGCGTAGCTTAACCTGATAGATTGACCCGTGTGGCTGTTATTACTTAGCCACATCACATAGTCCACTTAGTATTCACAATGAACTAAATAATAAACGAAATATAATGCTTTACAAAATAACGAGTACGATCTCAATACCTATATTATGCCAAGAAAATGGTATTTTTGAAAGGCTGGTGGCAATAATGCCCGACATCAATCTAATGGAAACGGATTTATAACGAGAGAGGCGTTTAATTTTAAAAATGCATTGGTACGGAGGCGTCGTTTACGATCGCTTCACACGGGGTGACTCAGACGGGCTGGATGCAGGTGCAGCTAAATTTTTATCATATTTTTTTATGTGTAACATCTCTCCTCTCGCTTTCCTGCAATCTGTGGGAGTAATCTCGTGAAAAGAAACGGAAGTGTTTAACAGGAAGCTGGAGATGCGCGCGCTATTTGATTTGACCAATAAGCGCCCGTGATATAAAATTTTAAATCTCCTAGTGTAGTTAAATAAAATACATTTTTTATTAAAATATTTATTCTTCGTTACGAAAAATCATTTCAAATAATACCTGAATCATTTTCTTCAGGATATAGTGTTAATGTTGCTTATTACTAAGGTGAGATGTCAGATGTTAGGGACACATCATATGCGACTACTATAAGGCTCGCTCGTTTTTTTTTATGGTTTATTCAAATAAGTAGTACGAATTGGTTATAAAAAAATATTGTTTATTTGCACCTTCAAGTAAAAAAATATGGTTTACAATAAAAATAGGCCTAAGGCCATAGTCATAGTCCTAGTCATAGTCATTTATTCATGAACAAGTAACGTGTATCTGAATTTGCACACAAAATTACATAATTATAGCATACAGTCATACACCAAACTAAATTACATTTCAATTTCATAAATTACATCATCAATTTACCTGTAATTAAACAATATGACGAACACCTTAAAATTGAAAATAATAACAATACAATAATTAACTAAAGATATATTAGCATAGATTGATTAAAAAAAAATATTAAATTTATAGTTAGTTATTAGAATGAACAAAATCCAATAAAATCTAACAACCCATGATAATCTCAATAAAATTACAATTCATTATAATTACAGTTCTTCTACAGCATACAGACACTTTTTCAATAGGAACTTTTTTAGTTTTATTTTGAAAGCTATACTGTAGACAGTACTTTTTATGTCTAAAACATAAAAAGAAACCTGTTTTCTAACCTGTTGAATAATTTTGCAGACTGGTATCGTGGACTATGTTTAACAATTCTTAGGTTATGATTATTACAATTTTTATTCTTCAAGTCCAGCCAAGTTTAAAGTAAGTAAGTTGTATATTAGAGTTGCAGCCAATACCTTTTTTTTTCTGGGATGGGAAATCCTCATGGATATCCTCCGCCCTGGGGCGGGTGGAGGGGTCTGTCAGACTCTTACTGACTGAAAACCACCCCGGTGTTCCGTCTCACCTACGCCGGGGGTCGCGGTAGCGTACAATCCTTCCGCAACGCCCAAGTGGTACCATCCCGCCACTGCGGGCCTCCTTAGGTCAGGGGAGGAAGTGAGGTGTTTGACTCCCCCGTGACATCAAAGAGGGGCGCGCGTGGAGTACTACCCGCCACCGTCTCGGATCCAGTTGAATGGGGGCCGACGAACGTCCCCAAGTACGTCTCCCTTGGACCCATTTAGGGGGGCTGGAAGAGGGCGTTGTCCGCCCCCCGCCGACGCCCGGTGCGCCTGCTGCGACCCGGGTGAGTGGACGAAATCTTCCTCTCCCTTACCGAAGCATCCTTCTGCAAGACGACTGTTTCGCAGAAGGAAATTACCGCGTCCCAGGACTCTTCGCTACCGACCATCGAGTCGCCAGATCACTGCCTACTCCTGAGATAAGGGCGCGGCTCCTCCCAAGCGGCACTCTCTGCCAGAGTATATCGCGCCGTGTTCTTCCGAAGCTATCCTGAACCTTTTTATTTTTTTCTTTTTGTTTTTTTTTTTTTTTGTTTCGGGGTGGAAAATCCTCATGGATGTCCGCCGCCCTGGGGCGGGCGGCGTGGTCTGTCAGACTCTTACTGACTAAAAACCACCCCGGTGTTCCCTCTCTCACCTACGCCGGGGGTCGCGGGAACGAACGTTACTTCCGCAACCCCCGGCTGGTGCTGGCCCGCTCCTGCGGGCCTCTCCTCGTGTCAGGGGGGGGAGTGAGGTGTTAAACTCCCCCCGCGACGTCTAAGGGGGGCGCGCGTGGAACACTACGCGCCGCCGCCTCGGGTCCTGATGTGTGGGGGGCGACGAACGTCCCCAAGTCCGTCGCCCCTGGACCCATTTAGGGGGGCTGGAAGAGGGCGTTATCCGCCCTCCGCCGACGCCCGGTGCGCCTGCTGCGGGCTGGGTGAGGGGACGAGATCTCCTTCTCCCTTTCCGCAGCCTCCTTCTGCGAGACGACTGTTTCGCAGAAGGAAACCACCGCGTCCCAGGACTCCTCGCTGCCGACCATAGACTCCACCACGGCCGGCAGCGATAGGTCACTGCCTACTCCTGAGATGAGGGCACGGCGCGGCTCCTCCCAAGCGGCACACTCTGCCAGCGTGTGCCGCGCCGTGTCCTCCCGGCAGTCGACGCAGTGGTGACACCGGGCGTCCGGCTCCCTGTTTATGCGACACATGTACTTCCCGAAGCAACCATGCCCCGAGAGCACCTGCGTCG
Organism: Eremobia ochroleuca; assembly: GCA_949629135.1. Classification (NCBI taxonomy): domain Eukaryota; kingdom Metazoa; phylum Arthropoda; class Insecta; order Lepidoptera; family Noctuidae; genus Eremobia; species Eremobia ochroleuca. Next base: position 8,964,347 of record OX451397.1, on the reverse strand, counting down.
CCCGAAACGACAGGGAGCCGTGCCTCCTCCCGAGCCAGCGCTCGAGCACCGGCCGGACCGCCTCGATGGTGTCGAGGCCGGCGGTAGGGCGTAAAAGCCTGTCCCGCCACTCCGCCACCAGGACCTCGCGGAGCTGAGACCGACGCAGCTCCCAGTGTCGCTGCATCGGTCGCTCGCCCCACGCCCTCATTTCCTCGCGCCACCGATACAGTGGCGCGAGTACTTTCGCCTCGAGGTCCCAGGGCGGGGATCCGGCCAGTGCACAAGCCGCCTCGTAGGAGATCGTGCGATACCCCCTGATGACTCTAAGCTATCCTGAACCTTTTTTTTTTTTTTTTTTTTTGTTTCGGGGTGGAAAATCCTCATGGATGTCCGCCGCCCTGGGGCGGGCGGCGGGGTCTGTCAGACTCTTACTGACTAAAAACCACCCCGGTGTTCCCTCTCTCACCTACGCCGGGGGTCGCGGGAACGAACGATACTTCCGCAACCCCCGGCTGGTGCTGGCCCGCTCCTGCGGGCCTCTCCTCGTGTCAGGGGGGGGAGTGAGGTGTTAAACTCCCCCCGCGACGTCTAAGAGGGGCGCGCGTGGAACACTACGCGCCGCCGCCTCGGGTCCTGATGTGTGGGGGGCGACGGACGTCCCCAAGTCCGTCGCCCCTGGACCCATTTATGGGGGCTGGAAGAGGGCGTTGTCCGCCCTCCGCCTACGCCCGGTGCGCCTGCTGCGGGCGGGGTGAGGGGATGAGATCTCCCTCTCCCTTTCCGCAGCCTCCTTCTGCGAGACGACTGTTTCGCAGAAGGAAACCACCGCGTCCCAGGACTCCTCGCTGCCGACCATAGACTCCACCACGGCCGGCAGCGATAGGTCACTGCCTACTCCTGAGATGAGGGCACGGCGCGGCTCCTCCCAAGCGGCACACTCTGCCAGCGTGTGCCGCGCCGTGTCCTCCCGGCAGTCGACGCAGTGGTGACACCGGGCGTCCGGCTCCCTGTTTATGCGACACATGTACTTCCCGAAGCAACCATGCCCCGAGAGCACCTGCGTCGCCCGAAACGACAGGGAGCCGTGCCTCCTCCCGAGCCAGCGCTCGAGCACCGGCCGGACCGCCTCGATGGTGTCGAGGCCGGCGGTAAGGCGTAAAAGCCTGTCCCGCCATTCCGCCACCAGGACCTCGCGGAGCTGAGACCGACGCAGCTCCCAGTGTCGCTGCATCGGTCGCTCGCCCCACGCCCTCATTTCCTCGCGCCACCGATACAGTGGCGCGAGTACTTTCGCCTCGAGGTCCCAGGGCGGGGATCCGGCCAGTGCACAAGCCGCCTCGTAGGAGATCGTGCGATACCCCCTGATGACTCTAAGCTATCCTGAACCTAACCTAACTTATATTCAAACATTACAACGTTATACACAAATTAAATCGCTTGTCAAACTACAGAACAGTCTGTCGGCACGAAAGTATTGCACTGTTTTAATTGTATTTTATTTAAAACTGAAGTATTCTGAAGGATTAAAATTTTTAATCTGTTTATTTTAATGAGTGTGTATTATGTAATCCGAAATATTTTATTTGGTTTTCCTACTGAGTTAAATCAGATTTTTATAATTATGAGTCGCGTGGAGGGTACTAAGCGAAGGTGGAAACCATAAAAAAATGGAATAGAATATTTCAATAACAAGTGAATTAAAAATTCGTTTGGGACAAATATACAATACTTATAAAGGCATTTTAGTCATCATCATCTGCCTAGCCTTTTCCCAACTATGTTGGGGTCGGCTTCCAGTCTAACTGGATGCAGCTGAATACCAGTATTTTACATGGAGCGACTGCCTATCTGACCTCCACAACCCAGTTACTGGGCAATACGATACCCCTAGGTAATACTGGTTGTCAGACTTTCTGGCTTCTGACTACCCGTAACGACTGTCAAAGATCTACGAATGACAGCCGGGACCAACGGCTTAACGTGCTTTCCGAGGCACGGAGGGGTCTCGGTATGTAAAGATGGTCACCCATCCACAGACCAACCGCGGCAAGCGTACCGTCAAACCAGCCAACTTTGCCAATCAAGGTATCTTTGCCCTAAAAGCAATTTTTAAGCAAATCCGCTAATATAAGAAACAATTTTAGTTTTATGGCAGCATTTATTATTTGGGTGGAAAGTTGATTATATTTGTGGCAAAACTATCTAACGCATTCGTTCCAAAGTTCATTTAGTAACTTGTTAGAACTTGTCGAGTGCGGGGTATGTTTTTGCGGGCAAATTTCCTAAGGAAAGTGTTTGTGGATTTTACCTCATGGCGAAAACACAGGTAAGTGTATTTACTGTATGTTATAGAATATCAGTTGTTGAGTATTTTAAATATAGTTTCATTATTCAGGACTTTATAAATCAAAACTTTTAATGATGGGCAAAGTTACCCTAAACTATTCAGACCCTTCCATGCCAACATTGCCCGTTATCAAAAAGCACTCAGGGTTGTCACTTTTAGTTATTTTGTAACAGGTTGAATTAACGCAAAACCACAGAAACAAAACATCAAACACCTCAATTACATATTTCTTAACTAACGGCTTGAAAATAAAGTACTTAATTTCTTATGTTATAAAATATATTAGTACAGACGCCAGCACATCAAGCTACTACAATCTGTCAGATTTCTTTAATAGATTTTCAACTTTAGCGCTAACGCATAAGGTTCAAAGTTGATTGGGAAAATCTGACAGTTTCGGGTAGCTTGATGTGCTGGCGTCTGTACCTAGTGCAATTTTAATCACCATTTTCCTCTTAAGGGGTCATTGTACTCATCATTAACTCATCACAAAAAATCAGCTGTTCCCTACATTTTCACGAGTTATGCGAACATAAATATAGGGAACAGCTGATTTATTTTTCACGATTTCAGGTTTGGCTCCATAGTAAATGTTGTACATAATAATGAGTGCAATGACCCCGTAAAAGGAAAACAGTGATGAAAATTTCACCCAAGTTTCAAGTGAAGAAGAAAATAAAATTGTGAGAGTCTTGCAAGCTTCTAGTGATTTTGGATCCCCCCTAACTAAACTCGATCTAAAGTTATTGGTGCATGAATATTTAAGAAAAAATTCTCTAGAGTAAAAAAGTAAAAATAACATTATTTAATCATTTTACTGGAATGTGACAACCCTTAAAATCTTAAACTGTTTGTTGGGCCTTTTATGGAAAAGGGCACTAACCGCTAGGTAACATTGCCCACTGTTTTTATCACGAAAATATTTAAACTACAAACAGTATTTTAAAACTTAGGTTAAGATTGCCTTAAATTGTAGTCGTGGTGCTTTCTACGTATTTATAAGAGCTTGATTTGCGTCAAAAATCGAAGTGGGCAATGTTGGCTAAAAGTCCGGATTATTTTGCCCACCATCAAAATCGAATAAATCTTGGTTTAAATTTTAATTTTTTAAATATTTTACATAGCAAATGCGTGCATATGGTCATATAGTTGTAGTAAATGAAAAAATATACTTAAGTCCTATAGAAAAAACTTGTAATATATTCGATTTTCTTAAAAAAACGGGCAAAGTTGGCTTGTTTGACGGTAGCTTAACCTGATCGATCGACCCGTGCGGCTGTTATTATTTAGCCACGGGCCCCTCGTATAAAGGCATAAAGGCATTTTAGTCAATAGCACATAAAACAAATAGATATTTCTATTTGTTTTGATTTTTTTTTTTGCCTTGATGTCATTTATCTATTAAAAATAGGTCTGTAAAAACTTTCACGCTTGTACTCTCCGAAAGGTTACACAGAGTACCCTTTTAGTAGGTGCACCCAAATAAAATAGGTGATTTATTATGTCACACAATGGGACGTCATTACGTCATTCTAGAGGTAGTTGCTGAAAATCAGCGCTGTTGACGATAGGTTCGGCTGAAGTCACAGCATTTTGCTGAGCAACGACCTATTCTTGCACAGATGCGACGCACGCATAGCACACATGTAAGACGCACGGCTTATTATACTTAGTTATAATTATTATTGTTTGTTAAAAAAGTAGTTTTATTGTTTAGTTGTCATCTGCCGCTGTCGCGGGCGCATCTTGATTAATGTATGTGTTGTCTTTGGTCCCTGGCCCTGACATCAAGCGTTTGAGTACGAGGCTTTTGGCTACGTTGTATATTTTATGTCTTTTTATTTTTCATTATTATTTTGTTTTTTATTTGTAACGTGCGTTTTGTTTGTGCAGAATAAACGTTTATTCTTTCTTTCTTTTTTCTTTTATATGACTTTAATCTATATTTTCTTAAAGTGAGAATAGCATTGTTTTTTTCGCATGAAGTAGGGTAATTTAAAGAAAGTGGCTTGTGTGAGGCCGGGCTGAGTGGCCCCGGCGCACGTTTTCCAATAGAAGGCAAATAAATGACCTTTCGATAAAATGAGCAAAGAATTTATAGGTTAGTAGGAAAATGCATGTTCACTAAGCTTCCCTCGAATATAATGCAAGCATTAGACGATTCTTAGTTTTAAACCGATTTCAAAAAGGAGGAGGTTATCAATTCGGATGTTTATATATACATATATATTTTTTTAATGTATGATCTATCAGGTTAAGCTACGCTTGCCGCGGTTGGTCTGCGGATAGGTGACTATCTTTACATACCGAGACCCCTCTGTGCCTCGGAAAGCACGTTAAGCCGTTGGTACCGGCTGCCATTCGTGGATCTTTGACAGTCCTTACGGGTCAGAAGCCCGAAAGTCTGACAACCAGTCTTACCAAGGGGTATCGTATTACCCAGTAACTGGGTTGTGGAGGTCAGATAGGCGGTCGCTCCTTGTAAAATACTGGTATTCAGCTGTATCCGGTGAGACTGGAAGCCGATCCCAACATAGTTGGGAAAAGGCTAGACAGCTGATGATTATGATATTATTTTATATGAATAACAATCTAAACCCTTTTAAGAAGATGAATAATAACCAAAGTTTACTGTATATATCCTAGTTTATACTCACAGCGGTTTAATAGAGAGATGGGCGGCATTCAATTGACAGATGCCCACATCGATCTGTCGGGGGCGTCCGACCCTTCACTGAAATATCCCCGCTTTCCGATAGATTAACTGCCACCGACAACACTATCGTGGTATGGCAGTCGACTTACCTTGACAGTTCCGACATTTCATACCAGTACGAAGTTAACTAGTTTCCAAAGATAGTTGCTATCAGGAAGTTACTATGTTACTAATGTATTTAATGTTGGCTGTTAGTTAAAAGGATGAAATTAAAAGTACATTACGATACGTGTGATTTAAGTTGCTGAACGCCGCGCATTAATAGACTACTTCAATAATACGTATCGTATTTTATTTTGTAACTCGCGTGACCTTAATCCGCACATAAGACACACTTTTCTGTGTAAAAATGGAATACCTATGTTAATTATAAAGGTTGATTATAGATAAGAGTCGTCTAAACGTCCAAAATGTATGGTTAAACAATCGCTAATCATTACTCGACTTTAAGCAACGTTTATAATTGAACGGGATTAAAACAATGATTACTATTGATGAATCAATGTTTGATAGTATTTGTCTTATATACTATATCGACAATAATCGTTGTAGCTATAGTACAAAATTAGGAAGTCAAGGTCGGTAGGCTACCGTTTCCTAGAAGAGCGTTTCCGTCATATTTATAACGCACGTTTAATATTTAACGTATATGATTGTAATAAAGAAATCTCGATGTTTTGTTAGTTAATTATACAACGTGTAACGTTAAATGCGCAAAACCTGAAAATGGTTGGATCAGAATAACGAGCAGAATTAATTGAACCACTTTTTAATATAGGTCACATTTTTCAAAAAAATCATCATTAAAAACGTTGCCGTGTCTATTTATTAATAGGTCAAGCAAGCCAATGTCAGCGCAGCGCAGCGGCCCTGTGACGACTCCTCCCTCGGTAAAGCGTCGTCGCAGACGCAAGAAACGATCAGAATGGCCAGTAAAATTAAAACAGCTCATAATACCTATACAATTTTTTTAATGACTTATTTGTTCTCTGAAATAGGTCAATTGAATTAAGAATCAGTTGGGGTGTCTGTGGTTTTCGCATTTAACGTTACACGTTGTATTTGATACGAACCGTTGTTTGATCACATGAAATATAGTATTAGCTTTGATTTCCTAGAAATATACGTACAGCTACCATTTTAGCTATGTCAGATTAGTAGATGATTCTAACTTGTCTTCAAAGTGATAAAGGGATTCAAACACTTAACTTCTCGGAAGGAGAGATTTCTACTAACTAAATTCAATTAATACGTGGACCAGCTACAAACATTTCGTTGTGGATACTCGATTTCTACGGATTATTGGGCATTCCTGCTTTCAAGTTATTCATTCATCTCAACTATAGGTATTGACGATATGAGTGGCGTTGTAAAGTTTTGAAGACGTTTTGATTATGATGATAATTACGTTTATATCTTTTAGAATGATTATTTTTAATAAAGCAATAATACTTCTTGTACGACCGATCGCGTATCGGTAAGCGCAGTGTGGGACACCCCCCAGCTAGATGGACCCACGACCCATAAGTGGCTGGGATGGATTGGATGCGGAAAACGGAGGACAGGGCGTTGTGGCACAGCCTGGAAAAGGCCTATTAGTACAAAATCCGTATAAGAATGACCTTCACCGATCGAGTAACCGGACGAAATGTGTTTTTTACGGAATAAAATATGTTAACGAAAGTAACGGTGATGGGCTGCCTAATAAAATCCTGTCAAGGATATTTTTAAGTAGTTTTTTCGTTACCTTCACCGATGGAGAAACCAAAAAAAGATAACGCTAATCGAAAGTATGAAATCTATAAAATATGCAAACATAGAGTTGCATACCTTTTTCTTGTCAAGGCTGTAGGGTGGCTTAGTTTAAACAGGTGAATGGAAAATGTTACCTTTACCGATCGAGTAACCAAATAAAATATAATATATCAAAATTAAGATTATTTTTTTGTGAATACGGTGGTATAAGGTTGCCTATGATAATGTTACCTGTCAACAATCAGGATTATCTGTTACATTATTAATTAAAAATATCCTTGACAGGATTTCATTAGGCAACCCATCATCGTTACTTTCATTAGCATATTTTATTACATAAAAAACACATTTCATCCGTCAGTCAGGATGACACCTTAAAATTCTCGTTTTTTCAATTTTAATGTATTTATTTTGGAAAATTCATTGTGTTTCAAAAATTCACGAAGAATGTGCGTAATACAAAACTGGGGCTATGCAGAAATTTCGCGTGCGTGATCCATCGCCGCCCGTTCGATGTCCACCGCGCACAGGATGAATGGAAACCAGCACATGAAGTGATTTTTTTGCTCCGTTGGTGTAATTGCTGAATGGCGTTCCAGTATGAGGATAAATAAGTAAATAAATAAATTACTCGATCGGTGTAGGTTATTCCTCTACGTATCTTAGACTATATGTCCAGCAGTGAATTGCGACAGGCTGAGTTGGTTGTTTGAGCCACAACTTCGAGGTAATTCCAAAAGTTTCACGAAAACGAAATAAGAAACTTAAACGAAAGATTTATTGGCCACACTCAAAGTTAATTAGAAAATATAAAAGGTATTTATTTTCAAGAGCACATTAATAAGATGGTCCATAGATTACTTGCGAAGGCCTGATTTGTTTGGGGGCGTGGCCTCACTATTTAGAGCGAATTGGAAATCCATCTTTTTCTTATTTATGGGGTTAAGTGGTGAGTGATCTTTGCCTAAATAACGTTGGCTGTAGGTGAAGGCAGATTTGAAAGGTTTTAATATATGTCGGATAGGTTATATGTATCTCACGCTTCGTTGGAACGAATATGAACTCTTGTGCACGTGCAGGCGTATTTTCATAGTTGTCTTTGTGCTTCAATGGGAAGATACTTTAGTTATTTCTGCAATCATATTATTTAGTAATCGAACAATGCTTTTATGTATGCCCATAACGTTGCCACAGTTGGTACACAGATCTCCTTTAGGTGAGAGGAAGTAGGCCGTAATCCACGACGAGGGCCCAGTGCGGGTTGGTAGATGTCACATGTCTTCAAATTTTTGGTTCTAGGATATGCCGGTTTCCTTCACCGTTTTGACAGCAGTGGTGATGACATAATTTCCACAAAATAAAGCGCCTCTCTGGCTTCGAACCTATGACTCGTAAGTTGCGTCCGTTACTACTGGGCCACCACAACTCACTATTTTTATGTAACGCAACATAATTATAACATCAGACAAAACAATTAATATGCCACTGTGTCAAAATTGGCAAAATAATTTTTTTGTGCAAAAAAAATGTTTTTCTTTGTTCCTTTTATTTTACTGGTTCACAGAATTCAAGCCGCCTCGAAACGCAGTCCCCATATTTTTGTATTTGATTGGCGATGAGATTCAGTTAAATTTTCTCTATGGGCAATTGGATTAGCATCAACTGGCTATAACACGGGTACTTGACGACGCCACGATAAAATATGTTCAATTCCAGGGCAGAGATTAAAATGTTTATTTACATACTTATCTCATTTATTTTAATCTAGTACGTGAATCGTGTTTAGATGTGGTTGGATTTGTTTTTATTTTTGGTGAGAATTTGGTTTAGTTAAAATATAAATAGTTACTAATCTTACAATAGGCTCGCCCTGTTATGGCACGGTTTAGTTTAGGCACCAGTCTCCCACAAATGAACACAGTCCTACATCATAATTATTATTTTTTCCATTTTTAAGTTTTATTTAATAAGTGTTATTTGTGGAAGAAAATATACATTTTTATTATTATTTATTATTATTACATGGGGCTTAAAACATAACTGGTGAATTGTAAATAGGCACACCCAGTACTATAAATAATACTTAAATAATTTTATTTCTTTAAGTAGGTTTGTACAAACACTTTTACCTACACGTCAATATAGTGTAGCGAAAATAATAAGAATCACTGCATTGAAGATAAAACGTGCAATTTTTGTAAATCAAATTCAAATATATAAAAGAAATCTAAATATAAAACACGGAGGTTTGTTGCTTGACAATTATTGTTGGCGTAAAAATATTAGGAAAAAAAGACGAATTTATAAAAAAAAACAAAGGATTAGGAGAGTATATACTCTCCTAATCCTTCGTTTTTTGATAAATTCGAATTTGATAAGTTATATTTTTTATGATAAAAGTTTATAACAAATTTCACGAATTTTTACCTGATTGCCATCGGATTTTAGGCTCGTTAGAACAGATTTTAAAAAGAATTCATAGTAAAATACATTAGCTAAGTTGTCTTGAGATAAAAAGGTCAAGAGCTTAATTGTTAACAAGAAAAAATGGTATTCGATCGTAGTCTCCTGGACACAGACGAAGGTGGTCACGAAGTTCAGCAGCCAACGCCGCGCGGGACTCGAAGTACAAGAATACTCTGCAACAGCAGTTGGATGATCTGATATCCAGGAAAAAGGGCGAATCGCATTTTTTCACTGGCTCTAGACCTAAGACAAATAAAATAAGGTGTCAGACCAGAGAAAAAGGAGAAAAGTTCGATGAGGAAGAAGAAGGCCGGAAATTAGAAGAAAAATACATACTTACCAGGTTTGGAGAATGGGTTACACCAGACAGTGTGGTCAGTTTATGATGCGAAGCTCGACATCAAGACTTTAGCCACTGCACGCTGGCAGGAATCAGTGCATGTATGTATAATATAAGCAATTCGACTGTTTCGACTTTAGTGAAGTTTCAATTAACTGGGAATGAGGAAGGCAACTGTCAATATGGCGCTGCCGTAGCTAGTTTCCAACACAAGCCAATAATACAAGGCGTTAGGTGGTCTTATTTTATTTTTGCGAAAATTACGGTGCTGTTCCTAAATAATCCGAAATTGAAGTCCCGAGAGACACTAAAATTAGAAGATTGTGGCTTAAAGCTTTTTTTATAGTTTTTTTTTTTAATTAAACAGATTCCGAGTTTAGGTCAAAAACATTTTGAAGAAATTGATTACAAGGAAATACTTAAGGTTTTAAATTCTAACACTTTCCTTGTCAAATACTTGATCTAAAATATTGAAATCACCGAAAATAATGAAATAGTGAAATAAAATCAAAAATATGAATGAAGACGAAATGAAATGAATGAATGAACTGTCCAATTTATTCTAGGCCGTAGGGAGCTTGCTACGATCACGTCATCTATATTATACAATTAGCTTTGCCCGACCTTCCCCATTGTTGACAAAAGTGGAAGAACAATATTAGGACTAGGTGCTTACATTTTAGTCACGCAAGATGTCTTGAAGTTTAGGTTACTGAAGTAAAAGGTAATACTTCTTTGTTGAAGTTGCCACGATAACAATGGACAATACAATACCCGTACCTGCAGAAAAATATCAATCCATCGTATTTAAGAAAAGAGAATCAGAAGACGTTACTTTTCCTAAGTGTTTTGAATTTCAAGGTTGGTGTTTTCAATTATTGAATTTTGCTCTCATTGTTCTTGGGTTAAGGATACATTTCATTGTGAATGTAATTATGATTCCATATTGTTGCATTAACCCATTCCCTGTCCCATGAATCACATATGATTCATGTTAATTTTTTAACTATTGTGTCTACTTTGTGGACAGTGAACCTGTTAAGGACCTTCGTTCCAGTCTAACCGAATGCAGCTGAATACCAGTATTACATTGAGCGAATTTCTATCTGAGCCCGACAACCCAGTTCCTGGGTATCACGATACCCCTTGGTAAGACTGGTTCACAAACTTTCGGTCCGTTGTCTAGCCGAGCCAGAACAACAGCTTTACGTGCTTTCCGAGGCACGGAGGGATCTCAGTATGTAATGTGTAATGGATGGTGCCCTATCCAGGAACCGACATCGGAAAGCGTTGCTCTTGAAGATGGAACCATGCGGATCGACCCAGGCGTTTGTTGTCACTTAGGCACGACCCCTTGTTCTGTTTAATAAACATTGATAAATAATAATAATATTCCACAACTTTCACACAACGCCATCTAGTCCCAAACTAAGCAGAGCTTGTGCTCTGAGTACTAGACACGTGATAAACATACATATATATTTCTAAACACATACATACTATGAATAAATTACACCCAGACAAAGAACAAATGATCGTGCTCATCACACAAATATTTGTCCTGGGTGGGAATCGAACCCACGACCTTGCGTATAGTAGTCAGGGCCACTGACCACTAGACCAACACGCCTGCCCTAAATTAAGTTAGCACAGAAAATTCTCAAAAACGGTGAAGGAAAACATCGTGAGGAAGCCGACATCCCTTAGAACCAAAAAATTCAAAGACATGTACCAACCCGCACTGGGCCTAGCGTGGTGGTTTACGGCCCATTGCTTCTTACTGATAGGATGCTTGGGTCCCAGTAGTGGGAACGTTTTAGGCTGATAATGAGCACAGAAAATTCTCCCTAATGACTTTTACCATCGAATAAATAAAATTCGCTAAACTAACAGTTTTTATTATATAAATGGACGGAAAAGCTTTTTTAATCTAATTTATTAGCTTTCTAAAAATAAATTGTTCCAGACAGTATTTAAATTAGTTCAACGAAAAATCTTTTTCTGTAACAAAAGCTTTTGATGTTTTATTAATCGGTACCTGAGTACTTTGACTTTCACTTTGTTAATTAATTGCAAATTCCTTATCAAATTTTCACGAGAGTGGAAAAAGTAATTGTAATAAAAACACTACTCAGTGAAGTAATGTTTTCATTATATTTTTTTCGGGATACATTTGATATCCACGCAGACAAATCATAGTCATAATCATTTTTATTTGTGTAATAAAAAATAGGTAGTGAATACAGTTCTTAAATTAACCCGGCGTCATTGTGGTAGGAAAAAGTTACATGGACGTTAAGGTGGTTCAATATTACCCATATATTTAATACGTGGTATTTCCATAATTTTTGAGTAAATTCATAAACTGTGTCATTATTTCAGTATAAAGGTATTCTGGTTTTGATAATAAAACAGAAAAATAATAATTCAGAAATGTTTAATTGAGTTTAATCAACTTTTAAAATAACTCTCAAAATTTACAATAAAAAAATGTACAATATTGGCTCCAGCTACTGCACAGAACGGCAACGTTGCGCGCGTACTTTCAAAAATATTAGCAATTTTAGACCAGCCGGGTAATTTTGATCCAACCTCAATGACGCCGGGTTAAAGTTCATAAGTCGCTGTGTTATGCCAAGAGACGTACGGTTGCATGGTTGCAAAGCCGCGGCCAAAACTTAGTTCATAATAGAATACTGAGTTAAATCGAGTACGTGTTGAAGTACAATAGGCTCGCTCCCCATAACATGATACTTAGATATTACTGGAAAAATGTAGCTAAGCCAAAAACCTCTGACATCCCTAGGGGGAATATCAGATCGAGATGTTACCTAGTCAAAACACAATTAGGTACTGGTTAATTATTACTTCGTTCACACATAATGGATTGCAGCTCAGAAATTAATAGATAAACGTAGTCGAGTAACAAAGCGCTTAGTATAAAACTAAGCTGAATGAATTCAAGCCTCTGGGAGCTCAGCAGTACAAAATATATTGAGACAGAATGTCGGCTCCATGGTCCATACGACGACGACAGAAAAACCTACACGCTTATGTAATGTCTGTTCCAAAAGTTTACGATGGAAGAGTAAACACAGCCTATTCTGGTTAAAACCTTACGCAATCACTTTTTAACAGGGGAATGGTAAATTATTCATGTTTCAACTTTATATCTCACCACTTTTTTATTTTTGTTTTTTATCCTATCTGTTTGGTAAAATTGTAATAGAAAAAAGTATCCAGGATAATTTTAGATTATAAAGTTAACCACATTTGTCATATGAAAACATTTCAGTGACATTTTCTTCAGATACTTTTGGAACAGATCATAGATGCGTATAACGGAGATCTCAAACCATCTTCAAACAAATGCCAGTCGCGAGCACGCTAGCAGCCGGCTTTAATTTTGACAGTTCAACAACATTTGTTGCGTTGTTTACGTTGTTGAGCAGACAATTTTTCGTATATATGAAGCAATAATGGATTAGTAATATCCTTCAAAATAATTCAGATTCGGTTTGAAAGGGTGCTGCTGTCTGTGAAGCGTGTCTATGTATGCGAGCGTTTCCGCTCGATGTATGGAGCCAATCTTCTGCACCTATTTATTTTGTGACAGCACTCCGGTCCTGGGTAATACATTTAATTTATTACTTCAGTAAATTGTTACACAGTTTATATAAACGAGGTGACAGCTAGAACAGCTTTCTCAGCATTTTTATTATAGAGAGAAATTCTGAACCAATGGTAGTTGCAGAAATAAACGTCAATTGAAATAGTGGCTAGGGGTAGATTTTCTTTCAATTCACGCACAAGGCAAATTATTGTATGGCTTTAAATTGTATTGAGTGAAGGTGTTATGCCCACGGAGCCTTAATTGCAAGACGTAATACTCGTATTAAGGCTCCCGCAGAGAGGCACGACGCGACCGTGCGAAGCAATTATACTAGAGTCGCGTCGCGCTGTACTGGCCTTGACGTGTTGTGAGCTTGGTAAAACTATATTTTTTTTAATATACAGTTTATTTCTCTCATAAAGGTACATTGTTACAGTATTATCAATATACAATATTGCCTAATGATAGAAACTTTGTGAAAACTGGAGTCTGAACTAGGTTCGGGACCTGTATGACAGATCTCCAGGCTCACACCCCTTTAAACATTTATCATATTTAATGACATCTAGATTCAGTTTATAGTTACATACAAATATTAGCAAACAGTTTAGATAGAGAGGTAAATCTATAATAGGTGGTTATATTTGTGAAGTGTAATGTAAGGTGACGTTATTGTAGGATTGTGTGTGTAGTGTAGTGTTTTAATGTGTGAGGGTTTTATTTGTATGTGCATGTAATGATGAGTTTGGACTTAGTAGTACCTAAATATGAGTGGGAAGTACTTTCAAAATTATTTAATGGTTTGGATGATACTTTCTGTAATTTCATAGTCTATATCCAGCAGCCAGTTCCTTACAGCACATTTGCATTTATATTTAACCATTGAGTGCATATGTAAGATTGTATTAACTATGTTGTATACATAAGGACCAAGGAAGTAAAAGAATCGTTGAACTAGCTTTGAATGAACAGAAATGGACGAACACACTATATGAAAGCATACAGTGTGTTCAGTCGGGACGTAAGTAAGTCAGTTCAGTCTCAAGGCTTCGAACTTTTCGGGATTATAGGAATTGCGTGAGGGGACTGTTAGAATATAATTTAGAATGAACAATTTCTGAATAGAGAGGACCTTACAGGTTTTATAAAGTTAGTTGGTAGGAAACTGATAGGGAAGGTACCAACCTACTTTAAGGATCGCTCTTTGGGCACGTTCTAGTTTTAACAAATGTGTTTTTGCTGCTCCACCCCAGACAATTACACAGTACCGTGCAATTGACTGGCAGAGAGCTAGCTAAACTTGTCTAAGCACCTGTGTGTCGCCACATGGCGGAGATTCTTAAAAATGAATATCAATTTGCGCAGTCGGGACGTAAGTAAGTCTGTGTGGTTATAAAATGATAATGAGTCATCTATTTGAACACCCAAATACTATCTATGCGACTTAGAAAAGGAAACCTACATGGTGTATGAGGGGATGCATTTCATGTATCACACTAATATTATAAAGGCGAAAGTTTGTGAGTGTGTGTGTTTGTATGTTTGTTACTTCTTCACGCTCACACGGCTGGACCAATTTTCATGAAATTTGGCATACAGATAGTTTATAACCGGGATTAACACATAGAATTCTTTCTATCCCGATATTTGAAACCGCGGGACGCAGTTAGTGTGCAATAAACGAAAAATGGTTTACAAACTATGCTTTATTTCGGGTAATTAAATTATATCCTGAGACTTGCCTACAAACTCACACCGTAAACGTTCCCTTTAAAACTGTAAGGAACGGATCTGTATTAAAAAAAAATATTAGCATAATCAGCCTGTGATATTTCCACTGCTTTTCTCACCGGCCTCCTCTTTGTGAAAGGGGGTAGGACACCATGACGGGTTGGCGGATGCCACATTTCTTCGATTTTTTCTTTCTGGTTCTAGGACATGCCGGTTTCTTCACGATGTTTTCTCCTTTACCGTTTTGAGAGCAGTGGTGATGAAATCATTTACACCAAGTAAAGTGCTGTTTGGGTTCGAACCCACGACCTACAACTCGTAAGTAGCGGCCGTTACCACTGGGCCACCTATAATGTAAACAACATTTCCGAAACAAACGAGCAGTTTTCTTACGTAATATTAAGTAGATTTTCTTCGTTAAAACAAGACTACAAAAAATGTTCCGATAATATTAAGCGCCTTATTCATATGGGGGTTATTTGTTCAAAGTGAAACAATATAAGATAAAAGACCTTGTTTAAATATTTTTATGATATTTACTTTTAGGGTATCCATAGGGTGCCAACGGGACCCTATTACTAAGGGCCCTTACCCCCGGCAAGATCCCGTTTTTCGCAGTACGGTTTTTTGCAGGATACCGTTTAGTAGTGTACGTGTTTAAATAAATATATATTCCAAAAACCCAATAACAGCTTTGTATTGCATCTTAGAAGCATTGGATATACAAAAGGGCTAGTGGCAAAGTAATAATAGCCGCACAGGTTGATTGATCCGGTTTAGCTACGCTTGTCGCGGTTGGTCCGTAGATGGGTTACCATCTATACATAGTAAGACCCCTCCGTGCCTTGGAAAGCACGCTAAGCCGTTGGTCCCGGTTGACATTCGTGGATCTTTGACAGTTGTTACGGGTCTTCAGAAGCCCGATAGTCTGACGACCAGCCTTACCAAGGCGTATCGTATTACCCAGTAACTGGGTTGTGGAGGTCAGATAGGCAGTCGCTCCATGTAAAATACTGGTATTCAGCTGTATCCGGTTAGACTGGAAGTCGACCCCAACATAGTTGGGAAAAGGCTAAGCAGATGATGATGTTTGGATATACATGGAAACCAAACAACAACCCTTCTGGAGTACAAAATGGGGCTTTAAATATTTTACAACACTTTGTTTCCCTGACATCATCAATATTCTCAACCAATCGCGAAAGTCTCTTCAAAACAATCAGGCACACCTATTTACGATCGCGTAAAACTCGATCCCGAAATAAAATAAACAAATCGCGATAGAAATCTGCACCATAAAAAGTCTTATCTCAACATTTGCACGGAACATAGGAACAAATCTGGGATATTTGTAGCATACAAATAACCCGAAAGTCCGTTTGCGTCATAAAAGTCACATCTTTGTGAGTAACGAGATAAGTTACAAAAAAGTTGTATGCCCCCGGTTTTATGCTTGGCTACACTGTACCATAATATTTTATGGTAATTTTATTTGAACCAAACTGAACATGAACGCTTGCCGTGAATGTCTGAAAATGTTTGCGCTCGATTTTCTGTACGTTACGATTTTTGCTCCCGGCTTTGCAATTGGAAAATAAATATAAGAGAGGTAATATGGGAAACGGGAGACATTAAAATAATTTATTCATTGTTATATTAACATTTAAATTGTGGCAGAAACAACGCAAAAGGACATCATACATTTCGTACCCAAAAATTAAAGTGCCGGTCAGAAAGAAAAGTACTGCTTGCTGTATTATGGGAAATGCTCTCTTGGGCATTTTTTACTATTACAGTGAAAGTCTACCATTAACCTCCCGGCTGCTATTTGAGATTGAAAATGCCTAATTAAAATTATATTTTACTTTACTATCAAGTTTATAGTGTTCTTTTTTATTTATTTTTTATTCCGCAAAATTTCAAGTGGGTATAAGTTTAGCGGCCTTCCTCTCCTCGATCCACAGTACTGATAAATTAACCAAGAACATTTTATTTTCCTCACTGGTACATTTTGAAGTACCGTATTTGACGTGACGTGAACGCTTGGAAAATGGCTTGTCCCAATACGGTCTTGCCCGATAACCCGTCTTCCCAGAGATGGTGGGACGTGCCGCTCTGCAGTATTATGCGAAATACCCTTGTAAACCCGTCACTTAATACTGTTGAGCGTGCCCGTCTACTGGCGGTGCGAGAATGGGAGTCAGGCTTGTGGCTTCAGGTGCTCCCTTCATCCACCATAGGCGCTATGATCGATGACTCATCGTTTCAGCTCGCTACGTGTTTCCGCTTGGGCGCACCTTGTGTTGCTCCGCATTGGTGTCACTGCGGTGATTCTATCTCTGGCACCATGGCCTGTCCTGGTCGCATAGTACGGTAGGCCAGCATCAACGATATTATTCGTCGGGCCCTTGTCACCGCCGGCGTAACAGCGGTGATAGAACCGAACGGCTTGGTACGTGACGATGGGATGAGACCAAATGGCATGACGTGGTGTGGGATGCAACGTGTGTCGATACCCTTGCGCCATATCATGTTCCTAGCAGGGCGGGCTGTGCGAGGATACTGAGCTTATTATTAATACTCTAACCTTATGGGTAACTACAGCTTTGAGCCGTTTGGGGTCGAATCGCTCGGGTCATGGGGCCCGAGTGCGTGTCTCCTCTTTAAGGAAGTTTCTCGCCAGCTGGTCGACACTTCACGTGACCAGAGAGCTGGGTCGTTCCTTGGGCAAAGAATTAGCATTGCCATTCAACGTGGAAATTCTGCCAAACTTCTGGGCACGTTTCCGGATGACAGCGATGCGGACGAGTACTTCAGCGCCTAAGTGTCGTTTGTTTTTTTTATTTGTATAGTAAGTTAGTTAGTCATTTAGTTTAGTATCTAGTGTAAATAATTTTATGCCAATGTTGAATATATATTCTGCCTGTATTAATTATTAAGTTTATCGTTAAAACATGTTCAGGATCTTAAATTCAATTAAAAGTTGGTAATTTTGTAATTTTATGCTTAAAACACTTGTTATAAAAATATGATTTTTGACATTTGTAATCTCAAATAGCAGCCAGGGGTTGATTTTAGACTTTCGCTGTAATATTAAAAAATGCTCAACATCTTATTTCCCACAAGAAAACTGTAGTTTTTTCGAAAGTCTAGTTTTTCCGGCACTTAAATTTTTGGGTGTAAAAATAAATTAAATTTCTTTTCTTTATTGCTATAAAAACAGGTTACAGAAAAAATTGAGACCCTGGCTCCAGAGGTTAGAGTACTTGTATTTCAGGAGCCAAAATGTTCGACACTTGAGTGATGTCCTTTGTAACGTTAACGTTACCACATTGTAGTGCGATCTGATTTTGACACGCGTTACTCAATCAATTTAATCATACGTACGTGATATATATACCAGATCCCTGACCGTTTTTTGCACACTGCATTTTGTCAGTTTTGTTGTTGCAGTCAGTAGGTGTACACTACACAGTGTAGGTATTTTCTATTTCTCTGGTCCTTAGTAGAATAATTTTAAACACAAGCTTCAAACTTACAACTTTTTAGACGTCGGAAAACGTCGCAAGTACTCGTGTCTGTTTTGCAAATGTAAAACCTTGAATGATTCTCTTCAGACGATGTTTTAAAATAATGAATAAAAATATTATAAATTTACACAAGTTCTCTCGAAATCATAACAGAGACAGTTTCCATCACAAAGCTTCAAAACAACCAACACAAAGGTCAACGCCACAATCGACTTTGCGAAGTTGGGATTGAATGGAATCAACCGCACGGATGCGAGTATCCGGTTATTGGAGCAACATAAACATATCGATGTAATCACAATGGCTTAGAATCAAGCCTGTGGAGCAAACATTCAATTGTAGACCGTCATCAAGTCGGCCGTGAGTAAACAGCGAGTAAACAATGGATCCCGATCGTCTAGCTACGTGTCACCCAACATGGATATAAGTGAGATTTTTCACTTCACAACCGCATTATTTCTGCTGTTTCCCAGAATCCAACACGTTGTTGAGTTGAAAATAAATCTTTCCGTGCTTTGTTTATTCTGACGGCTTATTTGAGCTGTGTGATTTTAGAGGTGGGTAGAAATCTGTGAAAGTGAACTTGGGGTTTTTAGTAAGAACATCAGCTTAGTTATTTGTTTTAAAATCTGTCATTTTTATCCAAAATAAGGTAAATTAACATAAACAAACAGTTAATTTCATCATAATTTTTAATATCTTTACTAATTTTAATTATGACGGACCATGTACACTTGAAAACATTTCAGCAGGAACACCGGGAAGCGTCGAGCGGACTGAGTGCAACACTGCGCGTTTTGTAAAACTCCGCACTGTAACGAAGCTTGTTAGCGCACTTTAGTAAGAAGATTGTCTGCAGGAGCGAAGACACCTTCACACCGAGAGCACAAATGGAACTAATGAGTTCCCTGTTGTTCTGCGCGCTAGTCGCACTCTTGCCGCACGCGTTCGGTGAGTCACTGGAATTTGTGGAAATACCTTTATATTTTTTTAAAGCGTCTAATTTGAATTGAGTCTGCCTTTCTTCATTTTTGCAATAATTTTGGCCATTGACTTATAAATCATTTTAGTTTTAATAATACTGCTGTCAAAATAGTAGGGTATTGGTTTTATTTCAAGTCCGTAGCCGACTGCAGCTACTAGTATTTCATAAAAATATATAGAAACCAGAAGTGTCGCGGCGACACGTCGCCTGCTGCTGCTACTTGCCGTCGGTTACGAACTTGTGCTCTTACAGTTTACTATAATTATTGTTATTCACAGGTGCACCCAGTCCAGACACAGATATAAAATTCAAAAACTCAATGATATTCCATCAAATGCCGATGCAAAAGAAAGTTCTTCTGAACATTAATGGACCACCGCTCGTGAACATGGTCAGTGACCTGCAAATGGTGTTTATGGACGTTAGTTGTAGACAATGCATCGACTGTATGGAACGAGCCATCAAAGCATACAAAACTCATAATAAAATCATTAAAACCGTACCAAATTCTGACGAACTACACGAACAAGTCTTGCGTCTTAAGACAAAGAGGAATCGAAACAAGAGAGATGTAAGCACGACTACGACTGAAAAGACCTCCATTAAAACCAAAAAGACCAAACCCAAAAAGAAAGCGGCCAAGTCAGTTACAGTAACTAAATATAATGTCGACAGCGATGTGTTTGCCCTAAAAGTTAAAGAAACAAATATATTAGGTGGCGCAGACCAACAAAACTACACTCAAGTGTCGACTTGCCAAGTCTTCAGCGTTAAGAAATCTTTCCCTTGCGATACACCAGAAGGCGAATCACTTCTGACCGTTGCAAAGAAGAAGGTAAATAAGAAAAGTAAGAAAGAGAAGGAAGCTAACAAGACTGGTGCGACTACTACAACGAAGGCACATTTCAAGGCTCCGGCATTTAAGAAACGACAAGTGGACAACTCACAAGTTCCAGATAATTTCATGCCCTCAATAGAGGACCTTTATTAATAATATTGTTATTTAAATATTTTATTTGTGACTTTTAACAATTTTTTTGTTTAAATATTTAAAAATAAAAATACATATTTTTGTTACTAATAAACTAGTCATTTCCCTTCAAAGTGTGACTATTAAAATGTAGTTGTCATATCGCATCTATACGGTGCAAAAACGTCACTTATGCAATTTGGGAGGGTTGTAAATTTTAAACGTTTATATTATTTTATTACAAAATTGTGAGATGTTCGCTTTAAGTTTGATATGAAGTTCAAAGTTGTAGTTTAAATATCACCAGTTGATTTCTTTAGTCAAGAAGAACTATACATTATAATAGGATGTCGAATTTTCAAACGCTTCTCCTACGGGGTAGTTGTGTAACACACTATCAGTACCAAAGGGTTTCATTTTCAACATCATTCATTGCGTTATTTACGTTACACCACCACACTCGCTTCCACATTCGCTTTTAATTTGTCACTGTCGACCAAAGTCTTCGGACGACCGCGAGGTTCATTTTTTGAACAGACACAGTTTTCGAACATATGGAGCAATGGATTAGCAATATGATTCAAATTGAGAGTAATAGTGTGTTACGCAATTAGGGTGCTGAAATAATAGGTCTTTACCTATGAAATTGCCGTTTTATATGAAAAAATTTAAACGAATTTTTTTCATGTATTTTTTATTTGTATTAATCGAAGTAATCACCCATGCAATCAATGCATCTTTGCTAACGCAGTGGCAGTTTATTGATGCCCTTCTTAAAGAGATCAGCTGGACGGGAAGCAACAAATTCTTCAAAGGCATTTTGTACTGCCTCTCGGGTATTGAATTTTTTTCCCACCAAGAAGTTATCCAAATTCTGGAAAAAGTATTAGTCTGTAGGCGCAAGGTCTGGTGAGTAGGGCGGATGACGGAGAGCTTCCAACCCCAGTTCTTGCAACTTGGAGACCGTCTGCTGTGCAGTATAAGGTCACGCGTGCAGGAGCAGCGGAGACGAGCGATTGACCAATGCTGGTTGGAGATGTGCCAGCTTCTCCATCATTGTGTTCAGTTCTTCACAGTACACATCTGCAGTAATGCTCAACCCGTTTGGTAAGAAGCTGTGATGAATCACACCGGCGCTAGACCACCAAACAGTGACCATCACTTCTCTAGGGGTAAGTTTTCGTTTAGGGCATTGTTTAGGTGCTGAACCAGGATCCAACCAACTTGCTGAGCACTTGCGGTTATCAAACAGAATCCATTTTTCATCGCAGGTAACAATGCGGTTCAAAATTCGTTAATTTGTGTGTCTGTTAAGCAGTGCAAGGCACGTCTCGACGCGTACTTCGCGCTGGCGATCATTGAGTTCGTGGGGCATCCATTTGTCAAGCTTTTTTACCTTGCCAATTTGACGCAAATGGACCAATATTGTTTTGACGCTAACGTCGAAAGCTGCTGCTAATTCAGCCGTAGATTGTGTATCATCAGCTTCCACAATCGCCTTTAATTCGTCACTGTCGACCAAAGTCTTCGGACGACCGCGAGGTTCATTTTTCAGGTCGATATTTCCAGAACGGAAGCGAGCAAACCAATAACAGGTGGTGCGTTGGTTTGTAGTGTTAGCTCCGCAAACGTCGTTGATGTTGCGTGCCGCTTGTGCCGCGTTGCTGCCACGACGGTACTCATATTCCATAATTACTCGAACTTTTAACGTATGCATGATCACGAAAAAGATTGAAATGCGATGAAAGTGTAACACTAATCAATAAACAAAATTGACTACTTTTGGAAACAAAATTCCATGTTTTTAAAATAAAATTAATTTGAAATTAGAATTCTTAGCCAAACAAAAATTATTTTGATTTGAAATGGCCAGTACTGCAGAACGGCAATTTCATAGGTAAAGACCTAATATTACATCATTTGCATAAGTGACGTTTTTGCACAATAGGTGCGATACTCGTATTATTTTTACATTCTCAACACTGTCTAATCCATACACTAGCTGGTCCATACATTTTGAGCGTGTAAGTATTGCACTTTTTTCAAGAACAGCTGCTTGTCATAAATATTTTAGGATCGGTCTCATAATAACATACTTCGCATGAATACAGACAATATATAATATTCGAGACAATATGCTGTGCATGCTGACATTATGCTGAGCTGTTGCCTTTTTGACATAAGGATTGTGAGTTACCGTGGCCCTTGGCACAGGCAACTGAAGGAACACGGTTGGGTTTTAGTCAGTAAAAGTCTGACACGCCCTCCCACTCCGCTCAGAGCGGGAGAAGTTATTTGATTATTTCCCATACAAAAAAAAGGAGGGTTTATTTCATTCATTTTAGTTTTTGTTAGCCTATATTGTCCCATTACTTTTGAGGTGTTTAATTTGTATTTGCCCCAATTTTATTTCTTTGTTTGTATGATATTTTCAAATCTTAACAGGATCCGATCCAAAATGAATGTTGACTAACTACAACACCTTAGGTACAGACGCCAGCACTCCAAGCTACTACAATCTGTCAAATTTCTTTAATATTATTTATATGTTCAACTTTATCGCAACAGTATAAGGTTCAAAGTTGATTGGGAAAATTTGACAGTTTCGGGTAGCTTGATGTGCTGGCGTCTGTACGTAAAATTCTGGATATGTACTTGTTCTTCTATTCGGGGGTAAAAAAGAATCCTTCTTTGTGATTGTGTAGCAAAAATCTATTTTCTATTTATTTTGTCGAAGTTGGACGGCGGGCAGCAACTAGCGATGCGAATTTTGTTTGAACAAGTTTAAATAAACTTCATATTTTTGGTTTAGAATGAAAAACATATCCAGAATATCTGTTGGTGAAAATTAAAATCCACAAATATTTGGAGTTAGTCTGCGTATCAACTGAACGAATTTCAGCAAGGTACAGACGCCAGCACATCAAGCTACTACAATCTGTCAAAATTCTTTCATAGATTTTCAACTTTATCACTAAAGCATAAGGTTCAATGTTGATTGGGAAAATTTTACAGATTCGGGTATCTTGATGTACTGGCGTCTGTACAATGCCGGGGAAGCCACGGCAAAAGCTAGTGGCAATTATTATTCATTTGGCAAATTGATAGAGCGCTCTATTGGATTCACTCTACCTTCCAATGCATAATTGCCGAGGTGTTAATTAATTTAAATTCATATAGTTCGAAGTCTATTAGATTTCAAAGCTATTACGACAACAATGTTTAGAAATGCTGTCATAAAATACTGTCAAAAAATCGTATTTTTGATGCCTGTATAAAAAGTATGCAGAACAGATTTAGTTCAATACATTTTGATAACCTCGTGTTTCAGGTAAATTGATAGGCATTGTTAAAAAAAATACACCATACTATTTCAATGTCAACTGAGTTTTTTATTTATTTTGCTAATTACTTAGAACGAATCAGTCATGAAGACGACGGATTAACTTTACGAAGGTAAAGTTTTAACTTCTATTTCTTATTTTTGCATAATGTAGAGAAACCTTTTTTGGCAAATGCACATTTTTGTAGCCTCTGGTTTTTTAGCCCTCTCACAGAAAGGAGTCCTGTGTACTAGCAGTGGGAAAATGTTGCTTTAGGCTGATTATACTTCATGCTTATACATTTTTTATAAGTCGAACATACGAAAAGATTTCGTATTTACGAGACTTTTCCGCACTTTCCTAATTTACTAGTACTTTGGCCGAAAAAAAAAAATAGTAGAATAGAAGAAGAAGGTTACTAATCTTATGGTTATACACTAAAATGTTTGTAGTAAGCACATCATAGTGTCCTATAATGTATACTGCGTAAGATTTTATTGTTTCTTTCCTTGGGTACCGGCACTGTACTCCTTAACACAGGTTATCTTTTAACCTAGCCAGGAATACAGCACCTCACCCACCATTTTATTGTAGTCTTTGTACACTATAAGCGATTTTGTAACTCTTCATCATGTACTACAATGTTTTTGATGAATAAGTTATATGATATATAATATATTATATATAATAGCTGCACCTCGCGGTTTCACCCGCGTAAGTTTCGATTCCGTGGAAATATCGGGATAAAAGGTAAGAGATTTAAGTAACAGCTATGTACCTATTAAATTTCATCGCAATCGGTTCATTAGTTTTTGCGTGAAGAAGTAACAAACGCTGCTGCATGGGGCCAAACCAGCCACTTTTGTATAGATTGACATTTTTAAATTCGTAATATCTTTAATAATTTAAAAAGTAATCTACAGGTATTGAAACAGTCTTGAATACGAAATGATTTATTTGGATAAGGATTAATACAAAGGTATGGATAACATGGTCTGATTTTGGTCGGAATTTCTATCAACTTTTAAAAGGTAATAAAGTAGTTATAGTGACATAACTATAATAGTTGGACATATTACTATGGTACTGCAATTTTTTTATAGATATTGATATGATATTTAATATTGTAGATTTTTTTTTGTTCTATCATCAATAGTTTCCGCAGCGCATGCGATGAAAGACATTTTATGGCTAATTTTTTACACCTTTGGTTACATTATTGAAGTTTTAGTAGGGACCCCTAATTTTTCTAGCAATTAATATAGCCCGTGTTACTTACGGCGGTTAGTGTAGCATTCTAATGGTGAAAACATTTTTGAAATCGGTTTAGTAGTTTTTGAGTTTATTCGTTACAAACATTCATACATACATACAAAAATACAAATATTTCCTATTTATAATATTAGTGTAGATTACCTTTCTAATTCCAAAGCCAGAAAAACTCCAGGAAAACTTCAGACTTGCACAAAACAACAGATTTTTAACATAATGCACCTTTCAATCTCAACACGTTTTTCTAAAATCTCTCAATTCGCCATCCTCCCTTTTATACAATACTTCCTTTCACTCATTCAAAGAACTCATCCAATCACTCGTTCGAAAACATGCTTTTATAACAGTTTGGAAACGAAATTTTAAGATGTGTACTTGTGGTGTGTATACCTTTATTTACTCACACCAATAAGTACAACATCTTACAGACCAACTCACATCTTAAATTTAATCCTATAGATATTTCTCAGACCAAGTCATCCCCGCGTCTGAATAGGAACCTACATTACATAGAAACATGCACATTGCACATATGTTATGATATGAAGCGGTTGTTATAGTGTGACACCACAGATACCGGCTGTTCTAGTCTGCGGTTTAATTAATTATTAGTGCGTCTGGCTATCATCCCTGATATAACTAATGCCACCTGCATAACTGACTTACGACCGCAACGGACTATGCGCACTTTGTGTGTCAAGCTTGGTTGATATGATGCAGATTTGGCGAGTTATATGTATGTAGGTGCTCAAGGCACTAAGCAGACGATGCACAAATTGTCCGCGACGATATAAAGTATGGAATAACGCTGAAGAAGGACAAATTACGACTTATTTTAACTTCAATATTACTTATATGGAAGCAACGGGCAATATGTTCAAGTCAAAATTTTAAAAATTCAATTTTTAAAATTTTATTAAATTAAAATTACATTTAAATCCACTTACAATGAATTATTACAACATACATATGTGCCCAAACTCAAAAACTCAAAAGTTTGAATAGTCAGATCAATAGGCACAAAATTATATTGATCAGGATATTTTATTATTATTGAAAGGATAACGTTTGCTATGTCACTTGATGGTAAGCGATGTTGTGGTCATTGATTCTCACATATTTCCGCAATAAGACTAATCAATACTTGATTAATATATTCATCCCGCTGTCTGGGAGTGGCCCAGATCAAGCACGCAATAAGTGCAGCAGCACTATGCAATATTTTGGGTTATGGTACTGCCAGAGAGTGGCCCTGGCCACAGACGTACACAAAACATTGTAGACATGTCTACTTCATCGCACACCATCAGAGAGTTGCCTTGCCCTAAGGTTCGGTACCCACACTAGTGGCCCGAAATCACGCTCAACGGTTTCATTTAGGCGTTCAGAATACATCCCGTCCTATCGGACAATCGTAGTATCGTATTGACTAAACAATACTTGATTATTATCTTTAGAATCGAAACCTGCGTGGGTTTCAATCAATCCGATTGTGAAAAAAAATCCTCCAACCGAAAATTTACTACGATAAGGCTCCGTAAAATAAAGTATAACGGTAGGTTGAAATTGCTACAGATTTTTATAGGCAGATAGTGCGCATGAAGGCTGCTTCCATTCCTGTAAAAGGAGTATTCTGTCTAGACAGACAGACCGTAAATAACACAGGATAACACCTGCTGTCGCTATTTCATGTTAATGTAGTAAACACACGTAAAATTTTATTGATACACATAAAATTTTGTAGCCACGCACTGGATGATACATTTGAAAATTGAATTAGTAGAAACATGTGTTTTACGAAAGGCGAATTGTAGGTATAGAACATTTATATACGCTGTTTAAACAGAGGTGGCGGTGGTGGACAGTTTGACAAGTAACTGTACTTATATTTGAATTAAAAATTTGTGATAATTTTGAAGTTATGGAACAACAAACTGAATGTTATATATAAAAAAAATGAAATTCCAATGCAACCTAAAACTTTTAAGGACCTTTATGTTACAAATGGTCACTCAAAAATCACTTAAGAAAATATTTCACTCTTGTAGATGACTGACTAAGTAGCTATGGAATGTAAATTATCTGAGATTATGAACACTGCTATTCCTGACACAGAGTCACATAGTGCAAGCAATTGCTATCAAACTCATTCTCATACTCAAACACATTCTCATGATTGCTTTTTACACTGTTCAAAATAAACAGTATCGAAAAAATAAAACAAACATTTATCGTAATTACATCGCAAAAAAAAAAACAGAAAACGATCGGAAGCAAAACAAACTAGCTGCAAAATGAAAAAAAAAGAACACAGAAAATAACATATAACGAGACGCATATTTATATTACGCCCCGGTTATACCCGGGAGCATTACGAGTTACATCATGCAGATTAGATGTCATGAGATAACGGGTGCATACTTTTTTATTACGGCCAGGACCATCCCGTACTTTTGCATTTTTAAAGGCACGCCGCCGTAAAAGTGGGAGTTAATTCCGTATATTTGAGACGTGTCCGGAAAAATACTCGTATTCTGTGTTTGAATTGTATGTAGATGTATGTGTGTGTTGTGCAGATATCGATTCTATTTTTATTCTGCAGAAGAAAAAAGCCATCAGAGCAATATAGGGCCTCTGCAGGCGCGATTTTCTAAGGGAACTGTTTAAGGATATTAATATCATGACGGTACCTTCTCAATACATCTATGAAAACATCATGTACGTAATGAAAAATATAAATATTTTCACTAAAACAGGGTTTCCTATAGGACTAGAAATAGGGACCAATCAGTTCAACCAGGTTTCAGACTGGCTGAAGTAGACTCATCCTTCATGGAGTACTGTTTAAAATTCTACACTAAAATACCTCCCCACACATACTCTAAATGTGTCTACTCAATGAAACGAAATTCACATAAAACGCACACTATGCAGCCAAGCATACGAGTATTATAAGTTGGGGGATTACATCGGTGACAAAAATGCTTGGCTCAACGCTGGTCCTGCTCCACAAGGGTGCATAAACTAATTAATTAGCATTCTAAAATATAGTTGAAGCTGCTGAAGATTGAAAAAATTATCTTTTTATTGTATAATTTCAATCTCTTAGTATTGTATAATTGGATAGCACATGTGTGGTGTGAGCACTATGTACCTAAACCATAAAGCTACCATTTACTGGGTACGTCTTTCATTGACTTGAATGTGCCCTGGCGGCTGAGACTATGTCATGCTCACTCAAATGTCTCGCTGGTGGTGGCGTGTGTGTTCGATAATTAACTTCCCTTCAAATTGGTTGAGCTAAATGGTGCTGATCCATACGTCATGCTCGTGAACGGGCGCCGCCAGTAGGGACTGGTCATCTCTTAGCCGCCACGGCTTGTTTTAATTTATTTTCATTTCTGATTTTTTTTTTTGTTTTTATCTTTTTTAATACGGACGCTTTTAACGTGCACGTCTTTCTACATCGTTCTCATCATCATCTGCCTAGCCTTTTCACAACTATGTTGGGGTCGGCTTCCAGACTAACCGGATGCAGTTGAATACCAGTATTTTACACGGAGCGAAATTTGTACCTCCATTTCCTCACAACGAAATTAACGGCTAATGATACCCATTTCCTAACTCCAATATTTTAATTTTCCCGATAAAGATACGCCGACGCACAAATCTGTGAAACAGAAACCCACGTACACGCCTAACGCCTAAAAATATACGGGCATACCCAAAACTAATCCAATTGAGGAGCATCAAAGTCATTAGGAGCCGTTAATCCAACGTCTGCGGCATCAGAAAAGCCTTTGGATAAATAAACCGTCTAACTCAACACTAACATTGGCCAACTCTGAACTCGTTAGAGAGTCTTTATCGAAAATAAAGTTTTCCGACGAAAGAACAGAATGTGGGTTACCAAAGAGTTGATAACGAAAAACTTGTATGGAACATGTATACGTGATCCTTTTGAAACAAGTTTCGTATTGTGGGTGCGTGAAACGTTTTCTATTAATTCTTTGTAAGGCTTGCGGGTAGTCAGCGGAAAATTAAATCTGAACTGTAATGGCTGGTGGTTGTGTAATTAGGTGATTACAGTTACGGAGTTGGTGTAGTGCGTATTAGATTTATATATTTTTTTCGGTTGACGTTATCTCAACAACGCCGGGTGTCGCTGAAAAACAGGGCTGGTTCTCTGTATCGCATAGGGTCTTAGCATTATGCTGAGCGATGTGCGATTCAACTTGTCCTATTTTTGGTTTATCTTCCTCTGCGTCATGTTTACCGCAAATAAACGTATTTTCTTTCATTTTTAGGGTTCGCTTATCAGAGGGCTATCAAAAGGTGCTTGCGTAGAAATTTGAGAGCGTGCCAGCTGGGAACTATAGTGAACTGTTACTAAGCCTTCGGTACTTATCCGTCTAACTGACAGGTTCAGTGTAGTAGGTAAGACGTACAACTTTGTAATATTCAACAATATTTATTTGTGTATAACAAATCGGCACAAAATATAAAAACATCAAAAAGTGAACTTGGTGTACAACCCGAAAGAAATCTGTACTATAATCTCTGGAAGTACTGATGATCCGATTTCGAAAATTCTTTCACTGGCAGAAAGCTATACTATTGCGGAGGCTATACGAGTATGTTTTTTTTTTTAGAAAATAGTTGACTACAACGTGGGTGAAGTCACGGGCAGAAACCAGTTCTTTATGAATAAATTCGTATAGACGCCAGCACATCAAGCTACCCAAAACTGTAAAATTTTACCAATCAACTTTGAACCTTATACTTTAACAATAAAGTTGAAAATCTTTTAAAGAAATTTGACAGATTGTAGTAGCTTTATATGCTGGCATATGTACATTTAAAACGGCTATGGCTACCAAACAATAGCTGCTCGATCTATTTTATTGTATTTTATTATTTGTGTTCTTAACTGTGAGAATTTTTCTTGAAGTAGTGAATACAGAATAATTGTCACACTCATAGAATTAAACGAAGAACAGCCGTGCGATTCTGTAACCATATCACCGTGAAAGGTTGGTTGAAGTGAGCGTGGAGTGAGCTGTCATTCGCTAGGGATTAACACTATTAAGTGCTCACTTCACTTATGATTTCACCGTGAGATTTTTACAGAATCGACCGGCTGCTACTATAATATTTAAATGACTAGAGTAAAGCCTAAAAATACATCCATTGTAATACCTAGGCTATTCGTATTACAGCCTCCATTCTGCTCCATCGAAACCTTATTCCGTAATGCTGCGGAGCTAAGACAAAACTGTAACTGGGTGCATTTTATCCAGTCAATAACTTACAAGACGATTCTACCTGTCGACGTTATTTTTCGTCGAACGTAATTTATAGGAAAATTGAAATGCATTGGGAAGGTAAAATAAATTTCATTTCATGTAAAATGGGGCTATTTGGCTATGTAAATTGAAACGATTACTATTTATTTGTGTGATGAAAAAAAAATAAAATGGAAACTTTAAGTCGGTTTCGTATATTTGTTACTGGTATTTCTGTGCAAAAGTAATCGTTTTTCAATTTATCATTTTCATATCTTTTACTTTCCATCGAAATGCCCGAAAAATATTAATTAAAAATAATTTAAGTTGGTCGACTGTTACTCGTAAACTTGTAAAGCCTTCTTAGCTGTGATAGTTTTACTTTTAATTTTGCTATTATCGTGAATTTTTTCACATACCCAAAAATGCAACCAACCATCTAACCATTTAGTTGGCAGGGAGGGGACACTTGGTTTTAACAAAAATTAGCACTTTAAAGCTTAATATTTCACAAAGGGATCCCTGAGGGGAAAAATTGTTTTAAGCCCGCCATATTTTTAAAAGACCAATCCAACGATACCCCAAATCATGGGGTAGACGAGAAAAAAAAACATCCCCACTACGTGTAGAGGAGATACCCTAAAATGTTTTTTCATGATTTTATTTTACCTTTTCATCGGCATGATTAATATGTATCCATGCTAAATTATAGCTTTCTAATTATAAGAGTCTCTGAACTAAGCTGGCGGCGGACGACCGAACAGACGGACACGGCGGAACTATAAGGGTTCCTTGCTGACTACGGAACCCTAAAAAGACTTTCAAAATTACCCTAAAACTACCAAACCCTTTATTGGCACCAGTAACATCCAAGTGTCGTCACAGACAAGTTTGTCTCAAATTAAAGTGCCGACTAAACTTACGCGTAACATCAATTTGTTTGTACAACAACACACAATTAGCGTCGGTCATGAGGGAAGTCGCTCACACCTGCTACATGCGCTATTAAACGTAAGCGTGGCAGTAGTTTCACTTTACGTCATATCCGCTTGAAAATTTACGCTCTAGAATATGGGGCAACTTTTTTATGATCCAACTTGAACACTAGAATCAGGCGAAAGATGAGCGATTCAGGGGATTTTATATTTTTTAATTGGGTAAACTAATCAGCTATCCCATACAAAACCTTCTCGACCCAAATGCCCAAATCTTTCTTTCTCTCTTCCCCAATCTTTTTTTTTCTTTCTTTTTAGCCAATTTTTTCGTGATTACGCCGTTGGTCCCAACCCCCCTGAAGAAAGTCATGCAATTTGATGGTCTGTATGTGTGTACCATACCCTTAAAAACACACACACACACACACATTTACATTTACATTTCTGATACACACTCTATTCGTATGAGGAACAGAAAGGATTGAAAAAAAAAAAATATGATCAGCTTAAATATGATCGTGTAAAAAACGTTAACCATCAGATTGTTCACAGTTAGTTGATATTAATGCAATGCAAAACGCTTTTCCATCAAAAAATGTCTGCTTCCGATAGCCCGTTCCTGTGAGAATCCAGATAATAAATGACTGAACCAGTCTTTGGTTAAACCAAACTATCTTAGCTGTCTTTGTTATCGCCAAGACTTTACTGCGAAAAGTTTTATATTCCCTCTAAAAATATTCTTGACTTATGCATTTATGTCGAACTGGTATATCATAGATCGATGGAAAATGGAAATAGCTCAGGCACAAATCAGCTGTCTGTGTCAAACGACGTCTATGAAAACGGGTTGTGACATTGGAAGTATTCGGAACAGACAGTTCATAAAAATCGAGGCAATTTCACCAGTTGAAGTCTTCCTATTTTCGTAAGGAGTTAGACGTAAATCGATACGAGGAGATGACTTTTCTAGATAGCGTTCATTTTGCGGTGAAGGAGCTATTTTATATTGATGTAGTTTGGAATTAATAAAATTAAATAATCTAGCGAGTCGCCTCCGCTTTGGACGGTTTGTACAATTTGGCAAAACATCGTTTCCTTAATATTATAAATATAATATAATTATGTAAAATTATTACAAATGTTTTATACTTTTACACCTGTGGTAGCCTCATTAAAATTTTTGCGTAGTTTAGAGTTTCACACAACACAGACAGACACTAAAAGCGACTTTAATTAATAACATTTTTAGAGACACGAAAATATTAACAAAAATGTTACTTATCACACTAATAATATTATAAAGGCGAAAGTTTGTGAGTGTGTGTGTTTGTATGTTTGTTACTTCTTCACGCTCAAACAGTTTTGACGAAATTTGGCACATAGATAGTTTATAACCAGGATTAACACGTAAAATACTTTTATTCCGATATTCCTGCGGGATCGAGACTTATGCAGGTGAAACCGCGAGGCGCAGCTAGTAGGTAATAATTTACTTGGGAATCTAAACATCAACCAACTAAATTAGTGCAACATTTCTGTCGTCATGTTAAATGTAGTGACTGCATCAACAATATTATCAACCACAAGGCATACGTCATTAATACTCAAACTAACTGCAATATGTACGTGTAAACACAGGTTTACACGTACATATTTGGGCAATTTGGCAAAATTTGGTATATTTGGGCTTATCACGAAAACATATTCCCGTTTTCGTTTACATACGCAACGTAAATTCGAAGGATTTTAAAATTGAAATTACTCATTTTGTAATATTTACTTCATTTTAAGATTTATAATATAATCGTGTTTTGATGCCGAAGCGTTTTTCATATTTAGGTTTTACTTGATAATGTTCTAATTCTAGTCTATTTATAACGCTCACCAGGTTCTTTGATAATATTTGTAAGGCACTTTTCCCAGTGAATTCCACTAATGGATTGGGTTTATGCGGATATGAAGACTGAATAAAGTGAAGAACCGTCCTAATTTTGGTTAAAAGTATCGCCACAAAGCTCAAAATCCGATGGCATTTTATGCCAGCAATGGAACAATAATGTTTCAGATACTAACATAGAGAATCCGACGCTAAGTTTAGAAGACTTCAAAATTGCTAGTACTTCTGCTCACAATTTGTTTGGTGATAACTAACTGTCACATCAGACGGACGACTTAAGTATTATGACGTCATAACGAACGTCTTAATGTGTCGTATATCACCGGTGGTTTAATATTTGTGACGAAGGGAGCGCAGATCAACTGAATATGAAGGGTTTTGTGAAGGATGGTGCTGGACAAGGAATTTCCTGGCCAGTAACGTGGGTGGCTTAAGATTTTATTTTTCGGGTGCCTATGAACTAAAACCGATGGAAAAATAGCCATAAAAACAAATATTGTAAGGTAGATATTAAAAAGGTACGCTTTTTGACTGTGGTGGGAATGCTTCTAATGGAAAGGCTATCAGAATCTAATAGAAGCCGTGAGACCTTTGAGGAGGAGGGGTAGGGGAGGAGTATGTGTAAATGCTTGATTAGTATTTTTAGATTCATAACTCAATAAAGATGAACCAATCTGGTTTCCTTTAATAGAAAAAAATAGAAAATAGTTTATTGTCCAGATAATACGATTCCGTATCATAGTAGCGACAAACAAATACGCGACAATTTTTAGGGCGACAGTACGTCATATCAACCATCAGTAGTGCGACTGCATATCAGCTCGACATACATTAGAGCGAGAGATTGTTTTCTCGACACACAACAGTAAGCAGGTTTACACCAAGTTGAGACGACATTGATTGAGCCTAAAATATTATCTACAGCTAGGTTCAATCAATCAATCAAATCAGCCTATTAGAGTCCACTGCTGGACATAGCCCTCTCCCAGGCTGCGCCACAACACCCCCGACCGCCGTCCGTCTTCCGTATCCAGTATACCCCAGCCACCTTCTTGCGCCCAGCTAGATGGACGGACGACCTAAAGAAGGTGATTTCAGGTGTTGAATGGCATATCTGGTATGTTTATGTATGTGCGATGTGTGGTGTATGATGTGTGTGTGTGCGTTTGTGCCCATTGCATGTCGTTTGATTCAGTTACAGTTCAGGGTATTTATTTATTTGCTCCAAGTCAGCGTAACTGTAAATAAACGTGGTGTGTGTGGGTTTTGCAACTTTTTTTTCCAGTTCAATGAAAATACTGCCTTATTTTAGTAATACCTTCGTTAGTAGGCACGCGAGCTTCTGGCTAGGTTAACTACTACTTTACTCTTTCGAATACCTACTATTCCAATTCTGAAACCCTAGCAAAAGTCTGAATTAATCCCGTGCAGAGCAAAAAACGCGTATTCGCCCGATCAATACGCATTAGTCCCTGTTCATTCACGAATTACGAACCTTGTCGCTTCGACGAGGTATATGTAGTCAGGTATAAGGTAAAACTTGATGGTCTTTTTTCTGAGAGCCGAATGTGTTTAGCCGAAAAAGCACTCGGAGAAAATCGGCTTCGACGATTGCATTGAAGAAGCATTTAAAATGGACAAAATATCTTGTGTTTTGTTGCCAATTTGCAAATCATCAAATCACCAAATCCTATCATCAAATTCACAAAATACGTATTCGTTTATATGAAACTGACGGGTTTCAGGTACGCATTCTCTCGACGGCCGGACTGTAGTTACGACTTGGTCCATACTTTTATCAACCCCTAATGCTAAAGGAATAGGACATGTTTCTAAATTGCGAGTGTTTTGTGTGTGGCTAGTTCTTAAATTCCTTTTCTTTTGTTTCAACCGCAATCTCATCCAGATTTTGCTTCATCTACCATCTTTATTTATACACTGTCCCTAATAAGTATAGCAATCGGTGTTATTATGTTATGATGAACCTTAGACTTCCTTTTTGGGTTCATTAGCCAGAGAGTACCAACGGAAAGAACGGAACCCTAGTACTAAGCCTCCGCTGTCCGTCCATATGTCTGTTCGGGCTGTATCTCACGATCCGTAATCGGTAAACAGTTGAAAATTTCATATTGTGTATGTATTTCTATTGCCGCTATAACAAGAAATTTTAAAAAGAAAATAAATTTAAAAATGTAAGGGGTTTCCATACAAGAAACGTTGTATAGTGTTTTGAGCGGCGTTTTTTGCCTTGTGGTAGGTACGGAACCCTTTGCTTGCGAGTCCGACTCGCACTTGGTCGGTTTTTACTTAGGTACGACTAGCTGTGAATACCCGCTTCGCTGGGTCATTTTTAATTGTATACTTATTTGTTAATGTTAATAATGTATCACTACTTACTTCATAATCTTTTCATATATTATACTAAACATTTTTATTAATGAAGAAGTGGTGGAAAGCGCCCAACGTGACGGCACAGTGGTGGCAGCGCGTGAGCTGCGCGCGGTACTGGACAGTACTTGGACATTGCAACATTACTTTATTTTTCTAAAATAAAAGTAACCGAAGTAACTCCTTTTTACATCAGCTATCTGCCAATAAAAGTCCCGTCAAAATCGGTCCA
This sequence comes from Eremobia ochroleuca, assembly GCA_949629135.1. Lineage (NCBI taxonomy): Eukaryota > Metazoa > Arthropoda > Insecta > Lepidoptera > Noctuidae > Eremobia > Eremobia ochroleuca. Next base: position 8,928,580 of record OX451397.1, on the reverse strand, counting down.
GCCATTTCAAAGATTAGCCGGAACAAACAGACAGACAAACAGACAAAATGTTATTTTGGTGTATGTACCGTATATATATATTCATATGCATGTAGTAAAAAACGGTTATTTCAATATTACAAACAGACACTCCAATTTTATTTATAATGTATACCTTTTTCAAAATATGGAAAGCATATTAAAATAAAAGTTTACGAATCATAAAGGTATTGTGTATATTATTGCGTTTGTTTTCTCAAAAGAAAAGACAAACCGACTAGATAACAGTGAACAGTCTCCATTCCATAAAATTTATAGCAGTACAACGTTATAGGTACATTCGTAACAAAGATATTTACGAGCTTTACCTGATGGCTGGTGTTATCTGCGATCAACCTGATTTCCCTGGGGGACCTTAAGTTTTCCCAGCTCGTTATACTACATTTAGAAGATGTAGCTATATTTACTCCCGTGATTGATATTATCGTTGTGGGTACATTATGGGTACTACAAGTTTACAGCCCATAGTTTTGTAATTGTAATTTGAAACAATGCTTTTTTGGTTTGACGATAGTTAGCGCCATTTTTGACGTTTACGCGTGCGTCAAGTGGGAACAATCCGCCCTTAGTGATGTACTGTTTTTGTATGGCTTTAAATACGTCTTTGTACCGCATGGTTCTTAGCTTTTTTCGCTTCTTCACATGGGCTTCCAATAAGATTGATACTAATATAGAGATTGCCACTGCTGTAGTAAAATACACACGATTGAATGAATTACCAAAGAGATTGGTGAGGCGAGTAAATAGCCTGCACCTTTAGGAAGGTTGTGAGAAAAAGTGTAATTGATTTATCCTCAGAAATTGATGAATCCTCGAGAAACCAATACCTAAAAATTATTAGCAGCAAAACATGCCCACGTATTTTGACAATCCAGAGATCCTACTCGGACCCTGGGAGATGGGGAAATACCTCGTTCATGCGCACGTGATGGCTTGTAGGTATAGGCTGCCGGCCGGCGAGCAAAATCTTCTTGAATCCACCGGTGGAATGGTTAAAACTCCAAAAATCAACACTGCTCTATAAGTTCTCAATGAAGCACAGTTGCACGTCCATTTATTTTACGAGTATCATCAAGGTTTCACCAAAAAGGAATTTTTAGAAGGCGGAGTGCACCGCACCAGCCATGTCTCAGTACAAGGCGAGAAGCACACTACGCTAATGCCATCTATCGGCCTTAGCAAGAAAACTCAAGAACGTTTAGATACATGAGCGCTGCGGCAACAAATATTGGTGCGAGGATTCATCGATTGAGAACATCGATCACTAATAAAGAACTAGATACACAATCTCATGCAAAAGTTCACTTCAAACTGTCACCGATTGTGTTTAGGTAATTCTAGTTGAAATAAATATCCATTAATGTAAATTCAACCTTAATAGCAATGCTTAAAGTTGTATTCACAAAGCTCAATAAATTTTTACAACCGAAGCTCGCTGGTCAACATACGTCAAAACAAATTCAACCTTACACGCATGAATTAAAGTCAGAATTACAAAGTGCCAAAAAAAGCAATTAAATTTTACGACCGATGCTCGCCGCTAGGACAAGAAAAGAATGGAGTCGAACTGTCCAATATTTTTTGTTTATGCTGTACTTATAAATGATGATTTTATTTGAATTTTGATACACTTAATGTAATACATAGAATACAGTACATAATAAAGTATCTTTATTCTGTTTTATTTTATGGGGTATATTATGTGTTATGATTATAATGTAAATATGTTTTTAAATAGGGCACGACATTTCTTGATTAATGAAACTAATATTTACTGTCATAATTATTTACTCAATGATAAAAAATTTGTACGACAAAGAATTTATTTTAAAATTAGATAGTTGCTAAATATAAAAAGTAAATACAGAAAGATCTTGTGGAATATAAGATTATTATCGTCTAAATTGTTAATTACAATGTTCACATTCACAGATGTTAAAAAAATACGGATACGACTGAATTATTGTTAAGTATTAATTTCCTTGAAATAAAGTAAGTTTATTATGTAATCGTCTTTTCGATAGATTTTTATTCTTTTCAGTATCTTTTTTTGCTATGTAATGCAATCTTACTGTAAGGTATCGTTCGATAATAGATTTTATTATAACAATTCTATGGTTATTATCGTGACACTTGGATGAAAATATGTCAACACCTAAAAATGATGATAATACCTTACTGCAAATTTGAGGAATATAGTCACATATTCATCACTTTCTAGAAAATGCTTCGAACAAACAACGCTTCCTTGGGTCAACTTGAAGAATTCTTCGGATCTTTGACGTGCTAAAACTGATATCCATTCTCCACATCTCACTGGATCTCGAGGAAAGCTAAAAAACACATCATTCATATCACATTTTTAATTTTATTACATGCACTAAATAAACAAAAATTAAATCAAAATTAAAAGATGTTATGAAATCTGTAGAATATGACTATAATATTTATATTAACCATTAATTAAGTCTCACTGAACCAAAACAATCATACTTTATTATTAATAAAAAAAAAAATAGAAGCAACAGCGTCTCCAACAAATGGAACAGAATCAACGCACACTAACCGAACAATTTAAGTGGGCATGATTGCGCGTAGGATTAATACCTGTACTACGAGTCTTTACAATTGAGATGCTTTATAACTCCTTCTGTTTATTACGACTTAATTTAAAATAATGTTTTTACGATTATTTCTTGATTAAATATCAGTGTTTACAATACTATTATAATATTAATATATTGATAATATTAATACTTACCGAAAATATCAAACTCCATCCTTTTTTAGCGTCCTAGATGTGTGATTTTTACAATTTCTAAACGAGCACTGAGGCATGTTATCCGTCTGAGCGTTCGAGTGCGACTAGATTAAAAGAGCACCCAAATGTTCAAGTGGGCGCTCATTTGGCGAGGACACTTTTTGTCGCTGATTGTGTATCTAGTTCTTTATTAGTGATCGATGATTGAGAAGTTAAAATATTTAATTTGAAATACTAACATATTATATCATAAGAAAAAAATCCTAAAATGTTATTATTTAATTTATTTTTACATTGAAAAGGGCATTGACGCTTCACCAGAGATAAAAACTTGGAAGGAGGCATGTGGGTATGTGGCGCATTTACAACAACATGACCGCCATTTGATTAGATATCTGAATTAACTCAAATTGATTTTTTTTTTGTTATTGCTTTTGTTTACATAGATATTAAAAAAAAAGATATGTAGCTAAAAAAAACAACTAAATAGCACGCTTTAAAACCAGTCAAATTCAAGCTCGAGCGGTTTACTAGTAGTCACTGAAGAGTTACACTATCCATCTCCTGGATCCAACATCAGATCAGCAGCTCATTACCAAGCACTCGGCAAATCAAGTCAAATGAGCCCAAACTCGAGGAGTTTACTAGTAGCCACTGAAGAGTTCCAGTATCCACCTCCCATCACATAAGCTTTAAGATACCAAATAATAGTGTTGTCATCCGAACTAGTACATACAATGTTTCATTTTGATACGACTATTAGAAGTAGGCTAAAATTGACTTCTAGATTTTATAACATTGGTGCCAATTCTGTTCTTCACAAACTAAACTAAACTTAAGTTCAGTACATCTTTTTCTTTCTATTTCATTCAGAAAAGGACAGAATATAAATATTAGTTTAGTCCTGTCAAATTAGGTACTCCATAGACAAGTTTGGACGTGATAAAAAAATGTCTACTAAAACTACGTCAATTTACGACAGGCCCTGACTAATTTGACAATAATATTTATCTTCTGTCCTTTTCATAATGAAATAAAAAGGAAAAGGAACACTGAACTGTAAATTTAGTTTAGTTTGTGAACAAAAGAAAAGGCCATACTTTGTTAATTAGTTACAAATGAAACCAATAAAAGCGTGTTAAAAATGATGCCTATTTTATCTAATACTATTTTCTTATCAATGAAGTGAAAGGCCATTAAACACTTTTAGGTATAAGAAGCTCGGAAATAACTGTTTCCTATCCCCGAGATCCGGAACACAAAGTAATGGCAGTTACACAAAAAAGTGTATCTACCCGCCAAAGAGTACGACACTCGACCGGCAAAAGGGAGGGTAGAAAAACACTCGTTAACGAACAACTCGCTAATTTGAAGAACAATTGCGTTCCAGGTGCCTCTACGACCTACGTGGATTGCAAATGTGCGCCGTGGAAAATCAGACTCGAATACAACCGACGATTTTTTCTTCTACCGCTTTTCAGGACTGTAAACTTTGTGTTGTGGAATATTCGGTTTTCTAACTGGTTTTTGGTTTATAAATTATCAAGGATTTAGCGATAGTACCTACTTATTAAGTATACAGAAATAAAGTAAACGAGAAAATTATAATACGTACGTAAAATTATTTGATTAATTCCGACAACAAAATGCGGGCTCCAGCCGGTCGATTCTGTAAAAATCTCACCGTGAAATCATAAGTGAAGTGAGCACTTAATAGTGTTAATCCCTAGCGAATGACAGCTCACTCCACGCTCACTTCACCCAAGCTTTCACGGTGAGATGGTTACAGAATCGCACGGCAGATATGTGAGCTGGGATTTCCGCCTTGCCTACCTGCCTACTAACTTTAATTTATTAAAAGACTAGCTGCGCCCCGCGGTTTCACCGGAAATATCGGGCGGGAATATCGGGATAAAAGTAGGAGTCTATGTGTTAATCCCGGCTATAAGCTGTCTGTGTACCTAATTTCATACAAATCCGTTCAGCCGTTTGAGCGTGAAGAAGTACAAACACACACACACACACACACACACTCAAACACACAAACTTTCTCCTTTATAATATTAGTGTGATTAGTGTGATTCTTGTTAAAAATACGAGGTGACTACATGTAACCTAACCTAACCCAGCAAGATCTACATTGTGTTCAACTGTATCAATCGAAGTTAGTGAGTAGGTATCACCAAAACTAAAACACGTGCTAAATTATCTAGTGGAAACCATGGAAACCACTAACTATTAGGAAGAGAGTGGGGCGCATCTTTGTGGATGAAACTATCTGTACTTGTGTCTTCAGTTGTTTGTTTTAGGGTTCCGTACCAAAATGGTAAAAATGAACCCATAAGGTGCGACTCAGTCTGTCTATCCGTCTGTCAAAGCTGGATATCTCAAGAACTTTTAATGCTATTAACTTCAAATTTGGTATAGTTTTAGATGACGTTTGCCCAACTATTTTGTAAATAAGAAAGAAATAAAAATATATTTATTTTTTGCTTCAGGGACTGAAATGGGGTTCTTAAAAATCCAAAGTGGGGCATGTGGGGTATGGTGTGAAAAAATGCTGTATGCATATTTTTTCTTTGTTTCATATATTTTCGACTTTTTATAAAAAATGTAAAAAAAATACCGATAAAGACCTTATCTCAAAAGTTTGCATGGAGAAAAATCTGGAATTATTTTATGTGATAGAAGTTTATGTAAAGATTACAGGAAAAATAAAAAGATGTCTCTAAGCAGCACAATTTTCAGAAAAAAAAAACATGAAAATTTATATATAATAATGGTACGGAACCCTCGGTGCGTGAGTCCGACTCGCTCTTGACCGGTTGTTTCATTTAATTTTTGTTTTTATTTTTTATCATGTAAGTACACCTGTTTTTCCAATTCACGGTAGACATTGGTCGAATAGTCGACATCGGCTTTGCTTGCAATTTGATAAAAGTAAAATAATAGAGCACTTTGACTGGACTGTGTACTTAATAGTAGTTCAGATAGATACTTTTTTTTCTTCTGAAATGCACATGTATAATGTAGTACCCATAGTCCTCCAATAGACTCAAATACCTCACTGAATATCCGTTACAGGATTCGGACAATACGGGTTTGTGTTAATCATTTGAGTCATTTTGTTAATTTCTGGTAGATACTAATCTGATAATGCTTTGTATGACACCAGCTTTTTTTTTTTTTGAAAAGAAAAAACACGTACGCAGTAAGTCGATGCTAAATATAAAACTGATATCCATTCTTGCAGGGTCTTTAAATGTTTCCACCTAACTTTGATTTACCTGTTTTCTGCGTAGGTTTAATAAAATCTCATGAAATACATGCAATTCTTTTATTTCTATGAATCACTGAATCATAAAAATAAACAGATTGAAATGCCGCGGGCACTAATATTTAATTTTAATACTCTACACTAATATTTGACGTACTAAATATCAATCATTTTCTACAGATAAAAGACTAAAGGTACATGGGGTCTTGTTCAATCATTATTAATGCGCTAGCTCCTGAATATTATCTGTAGTCATTAGTTGTAAGCTATCAGATAATGGATGATCTAAAACTATAAGCCGTGTTGTTCATACGATATCATTTACTATAAGCTTTGACTAATCATCTACTTGCTTGATTTTGTAAATAACATGTTGATTGAATGAGATATTAATTGAATTCAATATTCCTATACTTATTTTTTTTAATTATTTAATTAAGGCCGTACGCAAAATACGCGCATTGACGTGGAGTTGCGGACACCAGCCCGTGTTACCTATTTAATTAAGGTTCACCAACATTCGCTACAGATATTATACAACGTGTAACGTTAAATGCGCAAAACCTCAGACACTCCAACTGATTTTTAATTCAATTGACCTATTTCAGAGAGAAAATAAGTCATTACAAAAAATTGTAAAGGTTTTATGTGCTGTTTTAGTTTTACTGGCCATTCTGAGCGTTTCTTGCGTCTGCGACGACGCTTTATCGAGGGAGGAGTCGTCATCGGGCCGCTGCGCCGCGCTGACATTGGCTTGCTTGACCTATTAATAAATAGACACGGCAACGTTTTTAATGAAGATTTTTTGAAAAATGTGACCTATATTAAAAAGTGGTTCAATGAATTGTGCTCGTTATTCTGATCAAACTATTTTCAGGTTTTGCGCATTTAACGTTACACGTTGTAGAGATAAGAACATAAAAGTAATTGTGTCTTTAATAAGGTCTTTACCTATGAAATTGCCGTTTTGTATGAAAAAATTTAAACAATTTTTTTTCATGTATTTTTTATTTGTATTAATCGAAGTAATCACCCATGCAATCAATGCATCTTTGCCAACGCAGTGGCAGTTTATTGATGCCCTTCTTAAAGAAATCAGCTGGACGGGAGGCAACAAATTCTTCAAAGGCATTTTGTACTGCCTCTCGGGTATTGAATTTTTTTCCCGCCAAGAAGTTATCCAAATTCTGGAAAAAGTAGTAGTCTGTAGGCGCAAGGTCTGGTCAGTAGGGCGGATGAAGGAGAGCTTCCAGTTCTACCCCAGTTCTTGCAACTTGGAGACCGGCTGCTGTGCAGTATGAGGTCGCGCGTTGTCGTGCAGGAGCAGCGGAGACGAGCGATTGACCAATGCTGGTTGGAGATGTGCCAGCTTCTCCATCATTGTGATCAGTTCTTCACAGTACACATCTGCAGTAATGCTCACCCCGTTTGGTAAGAAGCTGTGATGAATCACACCGGCGCTAGACCACCAAACAGTGACCATCACTTTTCTAGGGGTAAGTTTTCGTTTAGGGCATTGTTTAGGTGCTGAACCAGGATCCAACCAACTTGCTGAGCGCTTGCGGTTATCAAACAGAATCCATCCATCCAATTTTTTCATCGCAGGTAACAATGCGGTTCAAAATTCCTTCATTTGTGTGTCTGTTGAGCAGTGCAAGGCACGTCTCGACGCGTACTTCGCGCTGGCGATCATTGAGTTCGTGGGGCACCCATTTGTCAAGCTTTTTTACCTTGCCAATTTGACGCAAATGGACCAATATTGTTTTGACGCTAACGTGGAAAGCTGCTGCTAATTCAGCCGTAGATTGTGTATCATCAGCTTCCACAATCGCCTTTAATTCGTCACTGTCGACCAAAGTCTTCAGACGACCGCGAGGTTCATTTTTCAGGTCGAAATTTCCAGAACGGAAGCGAGCAAACGAATAACAGGTGGTGCGTTGGTTTGTAGTGTTATTAGCTCCGTAAACGTCGTTGATGTTGCGTGCCGCTTGTGCCGCGTTGCTGCCACGACGGTACTCATATTCCATAATTACTCGAATTTTTAACGTGTCCATGATGACGAAAAAGATTGAAATGCGATGAAAATGTAACACTAATCAATAAACAAATGACTACTATTCGAAACACAATTCCATTTTTTAAAATAAAATTAATTTGAAATTAGAATTCTTAGCCAAACAAAAACTATTTTGATTTGAAATGGCCAGTACTGAAGAACGGCAATTTCATAGGTAAAGACCTAATTATATGTATACAAGTTGTAACTTAAACAACGCACAACCTCATAAGGGGTCATTGTACTCATCATTATGAACAACTTTTACTATGGGACCAAACCTGAAATCGCGAAAATACAATCAGCTGTTCCCTACATTTATGTTCGCAAACTTGTCAAAATAACAAAACAGCTGATTTTTTTTCGCGGGTTTTCAGGTTTGCTCCCATAGTAAAAGTTGTTCATAATGGTAAGTTCACAATCACTGCTTAAGAGGTTGTGCGGTAATTCTGGGACACGTTGTATATTCCTAGATATAACGACCTTAAGAAGTGGCTGGGACAGACTGGATGCGGAAAGCGGAGAACAGGTTGTTGTGGCGCAGCCTGGGAGAGGCCTAAGTCCAGCAGTGGAATGCGATAAGCTGAGTTAATTGATTAAATATTCCTATATATACAACGTGTAACGTTAAATGCGCAAAACATGAAAATAGTTTGATCAGAATAACGAGCAGAATTAATTGAACCACTTTTTAATATAGGTCACATTTTTCAAAAAATCTTCATTAAAAACGTTGCCGTGTCTATTTATTAATAGGTCAAGCAAGCCAATGTCAGCGCGGCGCAGCGGCCCGGTGACGACTCCTCCCTCGATAAAGCGTCGTCGGCCAGTAAAACTAAAACAGCACATAAAACCTTTACAATTTTTTTTAATGACTTATTTTCTGTCTGAAATATGTCAATTGAATTAAAAATCAGTTGGGGTATGTGAGGTTTTGCGCATTTAACGTTACACGTTGTATATTTATTTATTATAGTAGGTACACGGACGACATACAGGTAATAAAAACAAACACTATAAGGAAACCATAGTCACCCGAAAACCAATCACAAATCCTCACGTATCACACTAATATTATAAAGGCGAAAGTTTGTGTGTGTGTGTTTGTATGTTTGTCATTTCTTCACGCTCAAACGGCTGGACCAATTTTGATTAAATTTGGCACACAGGTAGTTTATAACCAGGAATAACACACAGAATACATTTTATCCCGATATTCTTACGGGTTCGAGACTTGTGCGGGTGAAACCGCGGGGTGCAGCTAGTAGACTCACAATAATAATTTATGGTGTGAGCACAAAAGCAAAAAAAAACATCGCCTAAATTAAAGTAAGGAGCAATATAAATACTTAGTTTGTGTAAGTAAATAATAATAATAAAGAAACATTTTTTTATTTTACTGTTTCTTGGCCTTACCTCCGTTACCTCACGAGGACAGTAAAAGATCGTAACACCCCCTCTGTCCTTAAAAAACTTCGACTTCATTAATCGACGGCACGGTTGGCGCAGTAGTTAAGCGATTGACTGCTGCGTGGCCGCGGGGTTCGATTCCCGCACGGAAAAAGAATTGTGTGACCTACAAGTACTTGTTCTGGGTCTGGCTGTTTGTTTATGTGATTTTAAATGTTTGTAAACGCACCCACAATACAGGAGAAATTCTTAGTGTGGTGCAACGTTTTTATTAAAAAAAAAAAATATATGTATATATACTATGATGCTATGATTATTAATGGTAGGTAGTGTTCTTTATTTTTATTGAGAGGAACAGCAAACAGTTACATTATAAAGACTTACAACTAGTTTAACAAAATAGCAATTTGGCTATAAAGTAACCCACAACGCTGTCCACAAGTAGGCATAAAAGTTTAAGAAATCAAAAGAGCTAATCTATAGGAACATTAATAGCAGTACGTGTGGCAAATACATTATTAAAAGTTAAATGATAAAAGATAAAAGGTCTTCTGGAATTGATGGCTAAATGATGGTCAATTCTTCACACCAGCTTTTTCGTTAAAGCCCAGTAAAGTTGTTGATGTTTTGCTGATTCACACCTACGCCCTAAAATTCAACTTGATGTTATTAATCGAAATGGTACCTTTTTGAGAGAAATGAAATTACTGTTACTATTATTACTATTACACTACTGCCAGCGTGAAGAAAATTCACCATTAAATTGACGACTACTCTCAACACTCTCATGGGATTTCGTCTATTTTGCTGGCTCGAAAAATGTAAAAAAAAAACTGGTGTTTGCAACAAAAATAAAAGAACGTCGAGTTGGCTCCCTGTGGGCATCGTAAATTCCTGGTCTCGTAAGAAATTCACGTTGCATGGTGCATCCTTTGTGCTACTAAGTTTACAGACCACTCTGTATTTGAATGACAAATCTATGCATTAAACTTTTTAGATCATGTTTTTTTTAATCATCTCTTATGGTTTTGTTTATGGCGTGGTTAGTTGAGTTTTTTTTTCAGGTTTAAGAGAAAACGAGGTCACGTTGCCCTTGGCGTTCATTCCTAACGTATTCCTCTGTTGTCTCCCTGGTTAACGATACTAGTCCAAATATTTTTGTACGATATAATGTATATCTACTACTGTCATGTTTGTACCTATGCTTTGTTTTTTGGCGTAATTATATTAATTTTAGAATAATAAATATACGTCAGGGAGAAAACAGTGCATTACGTTCGTATGTACTGAACCCTAACGACCGCGTGACCACGTTTCGTTCTAAGTTCAAACTCCACGAATAAGAAAAAGTCGACGTGACTTCGCAAAATTCAAGTTGGGGGCCAACTAGTTAACTTACATAGTTATAATAGTGAAGAAAAGCATCTAAGCAAAGGTTGTATTAAAAATAGATACATTATAATATACTTCAATCAAAATAAACCAAGTACCTACCTAAATAAGATTTAGGTACTACAAATCCTTGATTGATCGCCTTTTAGCTTGGCATAAAAACAGTATTGAATAGAGCTGGCGTTCATATATATTTCAAACAATAAATATCTGAGCATCGTTGAAGATTCTGGGTATTCATACGCGATTCAAAAGTATGCTCAAAAGAATTATATATTATCCGAAAAAATCTACATACTTAACTTAAAAGACTAGATGACATAAAACATACATACATAAACTCACGCCTTTATCCCGTCGGAGTAGGCAGAATACTCGTTTTGCTTCGTTTACGTTCATACATCTCCCGTGCGATTATGTGACCATCTCACCGTGAAAACTTGGGTGAAGTGAGCGTGGAGTGACTCGTCAATAGCATCAACATGACTCACAGCTCACTCTAAGCTCACTTCACACCTTAGTTATCACGTTGAGATTTTTCCAGAATCGACCGGCTGCTCCCTAATTGTATAACACACTTTCAATCACGATCCGAGAGTTTTTAAGGTATTCCTAATCCATTGCTTCAAAGGTTTGAAAAATTAGTCTGCTCACCTACGTAAATAACGCAATGAACGTGGGTGATCGTGTCAAATCAAAACCCATTGCGATCAATTGACAATTTATGTGTGTTACGCTGTTCATAAACGCACGTCAAAGACTAGATAATTCGCCACGAAAACAACATTATTCTACAGAGGTTTTTATTCGGCTATTTACAGAAGCGTCACTCGTTGGTAGAGGCGCGCTAAAACGAGGTGGCAATACAATTTCTGTAGCCATCTTTATCGATAGATTTTTCTATATTATATGTGATAAAAAACAGGGTACTCGTATTTTGACAAGGAATTACCGGTATCTTATCTGTAAGAGATTATTTTGTTTACCTATGTAAAATGAGATACAAAGTACCTGAAATCACGAATTCTAAAAGGATTAACGTTCTATTTCTGCTATATTTTTGGCGATGGTAAGCCTATATTAACGATTAGCTTTTGCCCCACTCTTCGCGTGGATGTCGGAAAATATTGCACAGAAACGTACTACCCGGGAAAAACCCAGACCGGGATTATAAGTACTACCCTAAAAGTACCCAACAGGTTAAAAACTATCCGTGTGTCGAATTTCATTCAAATCCGTTCACCCATTTTGGGACACACATCGAAACAAAGAGACAACCCGACAACAATTCTAAAAACTATATTTTCGGCATCAGACTCGTTTCCAAACCTCGAAGCAATTACTTTATTTCAAAAATATTCAATGTACAGTTTTGGCTCCGTTACTAATTTATTTTATGCATATATTTTCATTATTCGTGTTACAGCGTAGGTACATACATAAGCAGGTACCGAATTATTAGGAAAATACTGTCTTTATCGATAATATAAAGTCATAAGTTTTTGGCCGCGCATCTATGCGCTCGTTCGTACGACTGCGAGCGAGTTTTCACGAAGATTGAACGCGGGGCCAACAGTTTAGATTAGAAAAGTTCGCGGGCGGCGAGCAGACTCAGGACAAATTGTTTTACTAATACAACAGATTTCCGGACTTGTGGCGGCACCGAAATCCGGCAAAAACTATACACATGAGCGTTTGGGTTAACCCTACCAGCTGGGGGTAATTTCTGAAATAACTTCCCAGACAGTCGACCATTATAGCAGTTTTTGTTGTTATTCAATTGGAAAGTTGTGGCTCGCAAACGGTTTTTGTTAATGGCTCTTTTGTATGATAAATATAGCAGTTTTCCACTTGGTGATTTTAATTAAAAGCCGGCTGCGTTTGAACAAAAAAATAAAATAATTCAGAGATGATTCCTTTAACTTCTTAGCTTTATGCAGTTCATGGTAGGGACAAAAAAAAAGGGTTTCGCTTCATACAGACGTTTACTATTTAAACTGTGCGAGCAGTGCACGTCTACATTTGTAGCTTAAATTGGTTTGTTTTATAGTGTTCTACATTTATGTCTACTAGATACACTTTATTTTTTTCTCTTTTGTGTCTAACATTCATATGTCAATGTCATCCTGATATTTGCATTGTTACTGAAATGCCCATTTTAGATGTTAATTAATTTGAATTTTGCTACTGCATTTGACTCTCTGTCTACCTGACACTTCAGCTGTTCGCTTAAAAGTACTGAAATGTGTATATTCGGAATTTCTTAAAGCTTACAACTGCTTTTAGAGATCTGCACCATAATGAAGACTACCTTTGTACTCTGAACACTTCAGAGAAAACGTTGAAAGGATTTTCCACCCTTTTATCGATTTAGGGCTGATTATCGTGGGTTCGAACCCAGGCTTACTTTGTGTAAATAAATTTTTAACCGCTGCTCTCAAAATGATGAGCATCGTGAGGAAACCAGCATGTCCTAGAAGTAAAAATTCGAAGACACGTGACATCTACCAACCCGCACTGGACCCGCGTCGGAAATTAAGTTTTTAGAGCATAAGTTAAAGATGTCCGTATCGTTAAACATGTTTTTCTAAATATCGAACTAATTGTTTAGGCAACTTTAAAACTTGGAGTAAAATCAATAGTACCTTTTATTATAAAGGCGATACAGAAAGTGAAAGGGGTATGCAGTCACGTCTCTAACCCCCTGTTCCACGGGGAACAGTTGGTCCTGAAGGCGCACGTACTATGAAACTTGTTCACTTGATAACAAACAACCGCTTTTCCTTCAGTTTTTAAGGAAATAATGGTGTTTTATTTATAATGTCGTATTTTGAAGGAGTTTTTATGTTCATATTAGGTGTTGTTTCGTCAGCGTGTATTACATAGTTCTTTAATACAAATATCCAGGATGAAAAGTAGGCTATGCCCTTTTCCAGGTCGCACTACCTATCTGTCAAACTTCATAACGATCGGTTCAGAAGTTTAGACGTGAAAATATAAGCAGGAAACAAAGAAGCTATCTGTCTGTCTGCTAATTAACAGACAGACAGTTATTTTCGCATTTATCATAGTAGTATGGATATGGATGGATGGAAGTTGTTGTATTTTGATTAAGTTTTTTCGTTGTGTGTTCACATTGTGGCAGGCCTTTGGTCTAGTGGTCAGTGGCCCTGACTACTATACGCAAGGTCGTGGGTTCGATTCTCACCCAGGACAAATGTTTGTGTGATGAGCACGATCATTTGTTCTTCGTCTGGGTGTAATTTATCTATATTATGTATGTATTTAGAAATATATATGTATGTTTATCAGTTGTCTTAGTACTCATAGCACAAGCTCTGCTTAGTTTGGGACTAGATGGCCTTGTGTGAAAGTTGTGGAATATTATTATTATTATTCTACAAGTAACATGTTTAGTGGTTTACTGTAAAGAATATTTTTTTTTCCTGTTACATTCCAAGGTGTTACAAAACAACAAAAATGGCGACTAATACACAACAACATACACACTCAATTAATTCGTCGCCATTTCGTTGTCTTATAACCTTTACCGTTTTGAGAGCAGCGATTTTGAAATTATTTACACAAAGTAAAGCCAGGGTTCGAACCCACTACCCCCTCTGACACGAGGAGGCCCACAGGTGCGGGCCAGCACCAGCCGGGGGTTGCGGAAGTGTCGTTCGTTCCCGCGACCCCCGGCGTAGGTGAGAGAGGGAACAGCGGGGTGGTTTTCAGTCAGTAAGAGTCTGACAGGACCAGGGCGGCGGACATCCATGAGGATTTTCCACCCCGAAACAAAAAAAAAAAAAAAGTGTTTGAACCCAAGAGTCCACCACCTACATTTCGTAAGTCGGGGCCGTTGTCTCTGGGCCACCACAGCTCTAGTAGCTGAACAATGTAGCTTATGGTAGATTGACAACTTACTTCATCTATGTTTTCACGGTGAGATGTTTAAGGAATAGGCTGACTGTCTTTCCAGTAACGTTATATAAAATTACCCTCCGATTTGAAGGAAATAACCATGATAAGGTATAAAACCAAGGGATACAGATTGGGTGGGTGGCATTTGGTAAGCTGGAAGATATTTTTTGGACCAAAAGGCCTAAGAACCCGCCTTTTCAACCAATGTGTCCTGCCAACAATGACCTATGCTGCCGAGACATGGACACTCACAAAGGAGACTGTCCACCGTATACGAGTAGTATAAAGAGCCATAGAGCGAGCCATGCTTGGCATAACCACCGAGTGCGTAACACCGAAATCCGTCGTCGGTCGAAAGTCTACGACGTCGGGGACAGAGCAGTGCGCCTCGAGTGGAGTTGGGCAGGACATCTAGCTAGACTAAGAGATGGCCGATGGAGTAAAGCTGTGACTAAATGGTGGCCAAGGTTCAGCCTAAGAAACCAGGGCCGTCCAAAAACGCGCTGGGTTGACGATATCTTCAAAGTCGCGGGAATCACCTGGATCAGAGAGAGACGCACAGAACCGGGAAGGATGGCAGAAGAAAGGGGAGGCCTATACCCAGTAGTGTGTGATTCCGGGCTTAAATGATGATAATGATGAATGTTTAAATCTGACAAAACAAAAATCAAACTGGTCAATAACAATATGGCGGCAATTCATGTCCAGACGGTCAATTCTGTAAAAATCTCACAAGTGAAGTGAGCTTGAAGTGAGCAGTCTGAATAGTGTTAATCCCTTATGACAGCTCACTTCCTGCTCACTTCACCTAAGTTCTCACGGTGAGATTTTTCCAGAATAGCACTGCTGTACGTATAAGAAAGGGTCCACAATATCACTAAGGTTGTCAAATCAACCGCCACTGGGAAATATTAGACCCTCGTTGGGCATGGCTATAATCGAGTGTTGATCGTTTCCTTATTGACCCATACACATAGTGGGGTTCATACTGACCCATTTTGATTATTAAGACATCGAGATAATGGAAGAGAGAATGTATTGTTTTTTGTGATAGTTTTGTTCGCAGATTTTATTTTTGATACTAGTGAGTAACTCCATAACTGTATTTGAATGAATGAATGAATTTACTTTGACTAAAACGGTAAAAAAATAATTACAATAATTAAAGGCATAGTTTATAAATAAAAATTAAAAAAGAAAAACGTAATGTTGTGGTTAAAACACGAGTGAAAGTTTACAACACTTTTATAAATCTTGTGATTCTCTTAAACATTGTACTTACTGAATAAGTATACACTTATTCGTACCAATTTTTAACTTATGTTTTGTATGACTAAAGTGAACCGAGAAATTGGAATCTATTAGTTATTGACCTTGAGGCTTAAATACATAGGTGCCCTCCAGTAAAGCTTTTTACACCATAATTAAAAAAAAAAACTTGAAGTAAAACACCACAACAGGAATTAGAAGGCAACTCATCAGTATTTGTCAGTCTAGATTTATTGAAATATTCGGTTTTTGGTGCAGTTAACAACATGTTAGCACTATATTTACCTAATAAATATGAAATGGTGAACACTATTAAAAAAATCTTGGAAAAAAAAGCCTTTGTATTTAGGAAGTCAGTAAACAAACAGATTTAAAAAAAACCTATTCCTGTTACAATTTTCTTCCATCCATGCTTCAGTGCAATCATTTTCAATCCTCGCTTATGTGAAACTTGGTGAGGAAACCATGGCGCGATTCAGCATCTATCGATCGTGTCGGTACTAGGAGGACTAAAGGATATTAACGCTATCTATACCTTTCATCATCATCTGCCTAGCCTTTTCCCAAATATGTTGGGGTCGGCTTCCAGTCTAACTGGATGCAGCTGAATACCAGTATTTTACATGGAGCGACTGCCTATCTGACCTCCACAACCCAGTTACTGGGTTATACGATACCCCTAGGTAAGACTGGTTGTCAGACTTTCGGGCTTCTGACTACCCGTAACGACTGTCAAAGATCCACGAATGACAGCCGGGACCAACGGCTTAACGTGCTTTCCGAAGCACGGAGGGGTCTCGGTATGTAAAGATGGTCACCCATCCACAGACCAACCGCGGCAAGCGTAGCTTAACCTGATCGATCGACCTGTGCGGCTGTTATTATTTAGCCACGGGCCCCTCGCTATCTATACCTTTGTGGAGACAATACTTGATTGAAAGTAGTTGCAATATACGAATTTAATAAAAAAAAAAGCTGAACAATAATAGTAATTTCTAAAGTTTAATAAGCAAAAAAGCTTTTATCACTTTTAAAGCTCATCTTGCACTAACACGAAATTAATGCCTCTAATGACAATTTAAATTAAATAAAGATGTCATAGTACAAAGTCAATATACTTGAACTTTCAATTGTTTTTTGGATTTTACTTCTAATTGACTCTTGATTTGAATGTGAAAACTATACTAAAATGAATGGTTAAACATTAGGGGTTTTGTTTTAATCACATTTAGAATTTAATTTAGTAATAAAGTCTTCAGTTACGTACAAGCTTATATCTGTAGTCAAAGCAGTTTAAGTTAAAAATTCAATAACGTTCATTTTTCTTGTATTACATTCTTAGGCAGAAAACGGAAAAGCTAGACGACGGAGAACGGAGAACATTCTTTTATCTCTGACATATTCTTGTAGGTATTAAAACATGCAGATATTTAGTCCAATAAACTCGAAAGTTTTCTGTTTTTATTATTACCATTCGACAATGCGTGGGTTTTGCAAGTTTCATTTCTACAGAATTGTTATAACTTTGTGGGATTTTCAATCCCGAAACTAATAAGTGCAGTTGAGTTTTCACTCTTGTGAAAAGAAAGAAAACAAAAGAGGTTTATTTTCGAAAACAAATGCATACAACAAGATGGCTTTCACTCAGTAACAATAATACAAACTGCACAAAAAAAAATACTTAAAGGTATACCAATTCAATATTATTACGAAAAAAAGGGTTTTAAATTTTTATACCAACGGAGCTTTAAAATTTGTAGCCACGCTGTAGTAGCTATGCATCGATAATGACGAAGAATCGATGGCGGGTCTCTCTAGAGCACACTTTGCATTCAACCGCTTTCTTATGCGGTCGCATATAATACTGTACCCAAACTGCACGCTTGTATTCATGAATATTTACTGCGCACCCCACAGAATATGGTTTTCGCGGAAAATCATATTCCTTGTGGAGATTTTTGGTTTGGTTGTACTGTCACGCTGCCGCTATTGTATTGGTGATTGGTGATGGTGAAATATCTTGCCTTTGGTTCGTTTCTGTCAAATAAAATAGGTTCTGTATTTTCGTTTTTGCCACCGACTTCCGAATTTTTTTACATTCCACTTAGTGCTGTTTTCTTTTTTAAATATTTTTTTTTCAGTTTTTTGCTGTGGTACCTACCCCACTCCAACTCGGAAGTTTTATAGCATCATCAAGACACACCAAGTGGATTAAATACGATGATGCTAAATCAAAACCTTCCCAAGCAAAATTAATAAAATGTATTAGGTGTGTGCAAAAGTTCTACCCGTTTTTCAAGTAACGAATAAAAGTTTAAAATAAATGTTGCGCAATAATAAAATGATGGGTTATAATTGCGTCATAACTTTCTAGATGATACAAGCTATAAATAGCCCACGTGTACTAATTCTTAGCTTAGGCTTAATCAAATTGTTGTGGGGTCAAAATGTCGTGTAACAAGGACCATATCCGACACTGTTTACTTTATGAGTTTGATAAAGGTCATAATGCTGCTGAAGCTCGTCGAAATATTTATAAGGTGTACGAGGAGGGCACTGTGGACGAAAGCACATGTCGTCGTTGGTATCGAAAATTAAGCAAAGGAGATAAAAGCTACGAAGATAAACCGCGATCAGGACGACCTTCAAAGTTTTCTAAAAAAGATTTAGAGGATGCTATATTGATCGATAAGCAAATAACTATTGAAGAATTATTAGAGAGGTTTTCTGTACATAGAACTAAGGTAGAAAGACGGCTGCATGAATTTGGTTTTATAAAAAAATTTTAGAAGTGAATATTTTTTGTTCTTTATTATCGAATCATAAAAGTGAGTGTTTTTTGGAAAGAATAGTGACTTGTGGTGAAAAATGGTCAGATATGAAAATATAAAACGCCGAAAAATTGTATGTCGAGCTGGATAGCCGAGTTTATTGGTCGTAAAACTAGAAAAGCATGTGAAAAAGAATTTATTAAGTGTTTGGTGGGATTTCAGAGGAATTATACATTGGGAGTTACTTCCCCCTAATCAAACGATCAATGCTAGTTTGTACACCTCACAGTTAGAAAAAGTAAATGAGAAATGAAAAATTAAACGTCCAGTTTCATGCAATCACAAAGGTGTCATTTACCACCATGATAACGCTAGATCACATTCAGATTTATCGACTCAAAAAAAAGATAATGGACTTCGCATGGGAAATCTTACCACACCCTCCATATTCACCCAATCTCGCACCTACAGACTACCATCTCTTCCGTTCATTACAAAACAGTTTGACGCAAAAAAAAATTGATAAAGTTGAACAAGTACAAACGGCTATACAACAGTTTTTTTACTATAAATCCGACATTTTTTATAGGAAGGGATTTTTTTTATTCCCAGAAAGTGGCAAAATGTTAATGATATCAATGGCCATTATATGATTAACAAAGGTCTTTTTGACTTAGATATTATTTTCATTTATTCCATGCACTAAAATCGGGTAGAACTTTTGCACACACCTAATATATAACCGCGCAAACTTGGGGAAGACCACATAAAATAATTTTCAAAATCGATCCACAATTGCTGAAAATATCGATAAACATACATAAAAAATACGTACAGACGAACACAGGACCTTCTCCTTTTTAGAAGTCAGTTAAAAGCGTATGCCACCCGAGCATCATAGACGCATCATCACTACATAGTATAAAACAAAGTCGCTTCCCTGTCTGTCTGTCCCTATATATGCTTAGATTTTTAAAACTGCGCAACAGATTTTG
This sequence comes from Eremobia ochroleuca, assembly GCA_949629135.1. Taxonomy (NCBI): domain Eukaryota; kingdom Metazoa; phylum Arthropoda; class Insecta; order Lepidoptera; family Noctuidae; genus Eremobia; species Eremobia ochroleuca. Next base: position 8,908,689 of record OX451397.1, on the reverse strand, counting down.
ATGCGGTTTTTTAATAGATAGAGTGATTCAAGAGGAAGGTTTATATGTATAATACATGCATAATATAGTAGAGGAACACTGATAATTTTAGAGGTTTCTAATGTGAAGTCGTAAATAAAAATATTTTTTTGCGCTTACCATACGCTGGCTGAACCCGTCGAGATAGATCAAAATAATGTACTACTGTATTGTACACCTAAAAAAGGTCTACAAAAAAGTCCACAATGGTATATGTCTATCTCTTAGGGATAATCCACAATAACCATTTTTTATCGTATACTTTTTACGGGAAATAATGGCTCTAAAATTATCAGTGTTTCTCCATTGCACCCGTGCGAAGCCGGGGCGGGTCGCTAGTTAATAATATAATCAGACATGTCAACTGTCTTACATAGGCGATTCAAAGCGAAGGCGATTGCGAAGCGAACCGATGCTGTGATATGCGAATTCAATGCGATGCAGCGGCTTTGTCCTAAGAGAGTTTCGATGGTAAGTACAATGCAGAACTTTATGAAAACTCGATGTGCGTTCGTAGATATGAAACTTTCGACAATTTCATAAATAACTAGTTTCCATTATAGACACCGAAATATTTGTTTATATGCACTCGACCTGAAAAAGTTTATGAATATATTGCTACATTTTTCAGATAAACTATTCTGACAACGTTACTGCAATAATTCAAATTTAAATTATAGAAGCGTAATCACAAAATGCTCTCATGTCAGATGCGTCGTTATTATGAAACTTTTAGGGATATGAGAGACTCATTAAAATAAAGGGTCACGAGTTTATAAGTCACGAATACAGTCGTTCGGAACTCAAAGCGCCACCTTAGTATTTTCATCAAATTTTGCCAAACGTTAAATGGGTGTCTCCACACATGACCCGAAGCATCTCCTATTATTTCACAAATGTTATCAGAATATCAAACAGCGATTCGGGAAAGTGTTACTCCAGTGTATTTATTAGAAATTATAGGAAAATCGTCTCTATTGCAATAAGATTAGGAGTTGTAATTGCGTGTACGCGTTTGCGTGTTCGATTCGTTTTGTAGCTGATGGCTTGCGGACTGAGGAGTTGTGAGGAGCGAGTGTTTTTCACGGTCTCATTATGTGACGATTCGTATTCGAGGCCAGAGGAGAGTTACCAGTGTTAGAGTAAGGTTGAAGGGTAGCATCACACACTTGCCGGCACGTCCCACTAGACCCTGCTTACGAACTTCGTAAATGTTATTGATTTTATCTTGGTCTCGTCCGAGATGTATTTCATTTGCTTATTTGGATCACGTTGCGTCTACCACATTACAAGACTCGTTAGACTAGCGTTGAAATGTAAACTTAGATATCTACAAGTATTTAATTGGATTACTGAGTCAGGACTAGCTTCTACATTGAGTCCTGAAAATGTGTTCCTTAATGAGAAAAATAAAGCCACTTTATAATAATTTATAACAGCTTTAATCTCAATACGAATCATCGTTTACTAGTTTAATTAAACTTTATCCTCTTAAATAACAAGGTTCTCCGAACTGCACAGGACGTGATGGAACGTGACAGACGCTGGAAACATAATTTTAAGTTATCTCTACGAAAACTTCCATCTAAGACCTAGTGGTCAGAAGTTGCTGATAAAAGAAAACTTTTTTCATTTCTTATTTTAGTGAATTCTTCCACAATGACGTCATGAAAATAAGAGACGATGTTTACTTAAGGATAATCAATAATAAACTAAGGAATAATCAACACTCCAGCTCTGGTAAAGGTTTCGGAGAAACATGTGCTTTCCTGTCTATTGTTTCAGATAGATCAGAGATGAATTTGTGTGTCTGATACTTAGTTTTTTGGAGATGGAATAATTTCTGAAAAATTGTCACTTTAATAATATTTTTGAAAACATATTTTTTAAATTCAATGTTATATCTAATACAATATACAATCTAACTCTAAAATATTTTTATTATGTTTAAAAAAAATCATCCGCTCCGCTGTCAGTGGGAAAAGTGCCCAAAATAGGTGGATTAGATGGCAATGGATTCTATGGCCTAAAAAAAAGCCAACTCTCTGGTCACGTGAAGAGTCGACCAACCGCTTGGCGCTGTCCTGAAATATTCGATGTGCACTCGGACCCCACGGCTCTAGTGTTTCAACCCCAAATGGCTTAAACATAATAGCTCTCAATAAGAATGTTATATTTGCGCCGTTTGAGGTTTTCTGCACTTGCAACAATTTTTGTAACAATTTTTATGATTTTAAAGAGTGTCCGTGGAGTTTCTTGCCCCTTCTACTCCACAGGTACCTACTACGCTTTGGAATGGGCAACTAGCTTCATCTTTCTGACTGACTGACCCCTTGACAATTCAAAAGTGCCTGTAATTGGTTTACTTGAAATAAATGCTTTGAGTTTGAGTTTGCAGCAGTAGCTTCACCACAACCCGCCGTGCATACATAATAAGTAACATTACCGAATTTGTAATGTGCGTTTTGTTTGTGCAGAATAAACAATTTCTCTTTCTTTCTCTAACTTACATTTGAGAAATAAATACCTTTGTGATATACGTAAATAGATATATCAATATAGGTACAAGGTACACTCATAATTAACGTCACATACTCGTAAAAGATTAAAATCACAGTTTTTATCACGGATTAAGAGTTATGTGATGATGGTTTGTCATCGATAAAAACAATAATTATGAACAAAAAGAGATTAATTTCCAGGTGTGGTACCTGCACAAACATCATAACAGGTGCACAGTTTCAGGAGACCTCCTGTAATAGCAAAAACGTTGGTCTAGTTGTTGCAAGCGCTATCGTCTAGCATGAGGTGTTGGGTTGGGTGGCCCAGGTCAGGCAAAATGGTATTAAGTTTTTCCGTGATGTCAGTAGTAGCCCGGAGTCTGAATTAATGCCGAATTGATAGCGATATAGAGCAATAGGTCGAACCGCTTTTACCTTGGACTTAAACATAGCTACAAAAACGTGAGTGTACTAGTACACTTCTGCGTAACCTTGTGAGAAAAAACAGGCGGGATGTTATGTTGATACTTAAATCTAAAGTTTTCTAACGAGTACTCATAAGGGGTCGATAATTGTTTTGATTAATTAATTATCTTTTAATGCAAGCAGGTAACGATAGCCAATATATTTTTATAACATTATAAGAATCACTTAGAAAACAATACGATTTAAAATATTAATTGGATAAGATTAACATATCGTCACAATCATGAATGATTACAAAAAAAAAAACAAATATCAAGTAAGATAAATAGCAAGCTATGCACGACATCAGATATATTAGTATGTGGGTATTGCAACAATGCGAAAGGTACTACTGCTGGTTTTAGTTTCTACCGGTATGTAACTATTGTTTTTTTTTCACTAAAGCTCTTATTTTTACCATTTTTCGAGTGGTATGTCGTTTTTTTTTCCTTTTCTGATTAAATTCCCAGCAATCCTTATTTCTAACAGAAGTGTGTTGTATTTATTTCTTCCTGCTTTTATTTCTAAAACAACGTTCAAAAATTTTAAAACCTCTGGTCATTCGTATCATAGTGTGGCTAAGATAAAACACATTGATGGCGGTCAAATTGTCGGCAGTGATATCAACGAGACCATCTCTGGTCTCGTTGATCGCCACTAGCGATTGCCACTTGTCTATGCTCTCGCATAGACAAGTGGCAATCGCTTACAAAGCGTTTCGTATTTCTACAGCGACTCTCAACAGGATTGACATAAGCTTTTCGGTAGCCAAAGTCAATCCAATGCGTTTTTGATTTATCGATCATTATTATCGCTGATAGAATCTCACTAGCCCTCAGGTTTGAAAGAATAGGGAAGACAAAATATAGATCGCATAATCAACCATTAATATTCCCACTGCTGGGACACAGGCCTCCTCTCGGTGGGAGGGAATGGGCCGTAATCCACCACGCGTAGGTACCCAGTGCGGGTTGGTAGATGTCACATATCTGCGAATTTTCGGTTCTAAGACCATGCCGTTTTCCTTCACCGTCCTGAGAACAGTCGTCATGAAGTCTAACTCGGACAACACAGCATCTCACCCAAACACTAGAAAGACTGAAACTTAGTATATACCTATATTGCCGAAATGCAGTCAAAATGACTGCTTTTGGGCAATACAGATAAAACACACATATAGGGTGACTGGTAATTAGTGACCGATACTTAAACACATGATTCTCATCATTACAAACAACTTTTACTATCGCACCAAATCCGAAACCGCGAAAAAAAAATCAGCTGTTCCCTACATTTATGTTCGTACGAGTCGTCAAAATGTAGGGAACAGCTGATTTTTTTCGTCATTTCACTTTTTGTCCCATTATAAAACTTGTTTGTTGTCATGAGTAGAATCATGTGTTTAAGTATCGGTCACTAATTACCAGTCACCCTATATATATAACGGAAATTTAGGAGGGGGAGGGGAGGTAACTACAAATATTAATAAACGCATTTATATGTTGTACAAAAAGTCACAAAATTCAAAAAAACTGTGTCACTATATACGTAATTGTTTTTCTAATTGAAATGAAAAAGCAGTCAAAATGACTTCCTTGAGCAATCTAGTGTTAAATATCATTACTTGTACTCTCGATGTAAACATTCCAATTCTAAGCTTTATAAATACTTCTTCCAGCCTACATCGCGTCAGCGGTGCCGGTAGCAGAACAAGAGAAAGAACATGAGTACTCAAGATATGTCCAAATTCCTGATGGCGATGGTATTATGCACACCGTGGACCTCGAAGCTGAACCTGATATGGAACTCCTCAATGAAATAACCAAGGATCCAGCTAATAACTTGTATCTGCTGTATACCAGGTGAGATTTATTGCCTTTTGATTTAGGTATCCTAACGGGACCTGGTATGGTTGGTCTCCGTTTTATGGAAAATGAAGAAGTGTAAAGTTTTAATCGGTAAGATGACGACGAAGCTCTCCCAGGCTTGGGGCATCATGAATACAGGGTGGCAGGAACATCAAAGTGCAACCTGTTTCCATTGATTCAGTACACGATAATCATGTTGCTATACGTTTTGACCGCGTAGATCAAAATGTATGAAACACTTTTATGAAACAGCTGAATCTAGAGAAAAGATTTGATTTTTGTATATTTTATTTATTGAATACTTCAAGCACATAAATGTATAATACATAGGCGGACTTAACGCCATAGCATTTTCTACCAGTCAACCTTTGGGTGATGCAGAGACAAACAGTAGTACTCGTAGGTGCAATCTTGAAAATTGATGATTGAATTGATTGATTGAATTGATTGATTGATTGAATTGATTGATTGTATGATTGTTTGTTACGCTTTGACGCTAAAACTGCTTAACGGATTTAGATGAAATTTGACACACAGGTAGAACATAACTTGGAGTAGGACATAGAATACTTTTCATCTCGAAACTCTTACGGGATCGAGATTTATGCGGGTGAAATTGCGGGGCGCAGCTAGTCACCTAAAAATCACATATAGAAAATATCCGCCATGTTAAGTGCCGAAAACTACACAGTCAGCTTAATTATTTACCGCTAGTTCTACTTACATAGTCTGGGACACGAAGGTAGTCGAAAACGACTTCTCAAACCTGTGAATTTTAAAAGAGTAAATTGAGGGGATCGGTTTATTTATCGTAAACCTAAGGTTTTACTGCTTACAGTCCCTACTGTAAGCAGTAAAACCTTAGGTTTACGATAAATAAACCACAACACAAAAATGTGCAACTGAACCCTTTCAGTTGCACATTTTTAAAGGAAAGTTGAAGTTGCTTTCTGCTTTTACTATATTGTAAGGTGCCCTGCAAATAGTACACGCTGCATTTTTAGCAGCATATGTGATCTAATCAAAATTCACGCCATCTTCTCCATCTCCACCAGTTAAGAAGATATAATGTCCACATTTACTTATATAAGAAACTCCTTCACTTTATTTCTTTGTCTCATAAAATTATCAATGAAGCAACGAGAATGAAGTGGCGCTCGGGAGAGCTATAAAAGGGGAATAGATAGCTAATGATAACTGTGCTTCTGGGCATTTCAACACTTAGGTTTTTATTGCGAGCGTGTAATTTTTATTGTTATCTTATAGTCAGTATATATCAGTATAATTATTATTATTACAGTACCTTTTGTTATAATACCTATTAAAAATTATAAAGTTAGTTGTTATTAAGAGAGTATACATCTTTCTAAGACAACGTGACATATTTTGATACGGAAGTTTATATTGAATCTTGCTTCTGAATACCAATAGAACTTCTAAAGAAACCCTCGGTTCAATTAATATCATGAGATTTTACCGATCAATTTGTTTCAGACAAATATCAAAATTATATTTGTTGGAATCCGCTGGATGCGCGAGAAGCCTGCTGGACCATTGATATATCAGGACACTGGGCCTCCGGAAAGCATCGCCACATTTACCGATATCTGGCGATACTTTACGCTATGTCCAGCGATGGTCGTCCTTAGGGCGCGTTCCCACTATGTCGTAACGATTAATTTATCGTTGGACGACTGTCGTCTCTAGCTGTTCCCATTAATACGATTGTTTGTCGTCATTTTTTTTATCGTTTAGCGAGTATCGTGTCTAGCTGTTCCCATTGGATCGCGACGACATTTTATCGTTGATTTGCGGTCACGATTTAGTCGTAATGATTTTTATCGTTTTACGACTGTCGTGCTAGCCGTTCCCACTGTCACGACAATCTGTTGTCACTGCAAAAAATGTTGTAGACGACAGTAAATCGTGTCGTTCTATATGTGAACACCTCCATTTAAATGCACAAGCCACGACACTTTAAACGACACGATAATCTGTTGTCACGACATAGTGGGAACGCGCCCTTAGACTTAAATAATGATGATCTGTCGACTCATAGTATCGTAGTAGTTATATTAATTTTGATTTAATCTTTATTACAGACGTAACCAGTTCATATCCCAGACCCTGGTGATCAATGATGCAGCTTCCATCACTAGGTCCAACTTCAATGCCAACGTGCCCACTGTTGTGATTGCTCACGGTTGGCTCAGCAATCAGTTTACTTCTACCAACTACATCATCAGAAATGGTAAGATTATTTACTTTTGAATAGAGAAAATAAAAGGCTGGTTTGATTTATCATTATGTTACTGTTTTAGATTTTGTATAAAGTTTTCCTGATTGATATTTCTTGGTTAGTCATAATGGGCATAGCATAATCAGCCTGATAATATTTCCATTTTTTTTTGTGTGGGAATTTATCAAATAACTTCTCCCGCTCTTGGTGGAGCGGGAGGGCGTGTCAGACTTTTACTGACTAAGACCCACCCGTGTTCCTTCAATTGCCTGTGCCAAGGGCCACGGTAACTCTATCGAACAATCCGCGACTTTCGAACAATCCGCGACTGGGACACTGGCCTTCTGGGTTAATAATGAGCATGCAAGAACAATATTTGCCCATCGAATTGGATGAGACATAAATTACACTTAAGTATTCTGTACTTGTGGTTAAAATCACCATAACGATCTACTATTGATAAAACCGAATTAACTATCGAAGTAGACAGATTTACTGGTTGCATAAAGTTAGGTTTCTCATTTGCAAGATTTTCAAGGATGAAATAATTAGCTCTGGAACCAGAAATTAACGAACCCTTAGCTGATCACAGGAATTTTATTTATTTATTGGGGACAAAAAAAAAATAGTTATATGCTACAAACTACAGAGAAATACTTAAATTAAGATTTAACAAACATGTAACCCACACCATTGTCCACGTTTTAACCAAAGGTTAAAAGAAGTGCCAAAGACAAGTCATAAAAATGATATTGAGGATCATATAAGATGTATTTTGTGAATTCCTCAGCCTACCTCCGTAAGAGCGACGTGAACGTCATTGTTTGTGACTGGAGACGTCTTGCTGCATCCGACTACGTGACTGCTACAAGAGGGGTCCCAGAAGTCGGTCGTGGTCTTGGACAGTTTCTGGAATTCCTTAACAGAGTAACTGGTCATGCCTTCACCCAAATGCATATCGTTGGCTTCAGTTTGGGCGCTCATTTAGTTGGTAACGCTGGAAGAGCACTTCGCGGCAGAGCTGCGCGTGTTACAGGTACATTGAACTTAAGTTCAAACTCCGTTTATAAATTTATTTGCTAATTGCTGAGAATTAGTACTTTTGAAAGTCACAAGTTAGAAAAGACAGAAACGTTTACCAGAAACGTTTTTAGCTGGGAAGAAATGGCGCAATAAAATTCCCTAGCAATGTGTTGATTGCATTAAAAAAGATCACAATTTTGTAGTTTTGATTTACATTCTTTAAAAATTCCAACTGTGTGTGGACGTTTATTCTTAGATACTCAGTTATTGTGTAAATTATATAAAAACTAAAATCAAATTACTTTCTTACAGCCTTAGACCCAGCTGGTCCCCTATGGAACTTCAACTCAAACCGCGTCAATAGTAACGACGCTGTCTACGTGGAGGCTATCCACACTGATGGCGGTTCAGACTCTGGTGCTCTCGGCATCGGCTCCAACGTCGCTAACGCTGACTTCTATCCCAACGGTGGGGTCACCCAGCCTGGTTGCAGCAGCCACCTCTGCAACCACAATCGTGCTGTTGAGTTCTTCGCCGCAACTATCACTTACAATCATATGGTTGGGAGACAATGCACAACTCAAACGCAAATCACATTAAATACCTGCCGCGGTGTCCAGCTGCGCATGGGTAATGATGATTTGAGGAAAACTGGGTAAGTCATATTTTAGTTGTTTCGTTATAATTTCAGTTTTGGAATTTGAAATCTACTACCAAAAGAATGTCTTTGATATTTTCTCGTAGAGGCACGAAGAAGGTCATATACCTTCTTCGAAAATAACTCTTTATAAGAAATATTTGCCAGCCAAACAGGTGATAGTAGTCGACCCAGGTTCCCCGATAGGTACTATTGGTTTTTAGTCGAAGAGTAATCGGGGAAGGTCTATCTCCAGCAGTAGTCTTTCGGTTGAAATGATGATGATGATGATGATGATCCAAATCATAGAAATTAGAATTCATACGGACACTAACAAAAACAATAGAAAAATTACACAATGAATACAAAGAAGTGAAGTAAAAATAAGATATTCACCCATTTTTATTGTTTCAGATCAGGCATGTATCGCATGGACACTGGAAGCTCCTATCCATATTGAGCTCGTCAAAAAGAATAGAGCCGATTTATCTTATTAGTTAAATAAATGCTACAAATACTTCGGAACATATTGTTTTTTGTTACAACCTCTAAGGTTACACCCGATTTGTTGTTGATTTGTATTTTATATATTATGTGTAAGATCTTTTTTTCTGTTAATATTTCCAAAAAACAATTGATAATTGCTGAACAATCGCATAATATAATTTAACACACAGAATAATTATACTGTTTTTTTGGGTTCCGTAGTCAACAAGGAACTCTTATAGTTTCGCCATGTCCGTCCGTATGTCTTACTGTCCGCGGTTTAGCTCAAAGAGTCTTAGTACTAGGAAGCTATACTGCCCTGATAACAAAGAATGCAGTAATCGACATTTTTGAGATTTTCACTTTTTTCCAGAAATGGCATCCCAAGAGGTTCATGTACATGAAAAAAATATATTTTCATAAAAAAATTCACTCGAAGTAGGTTTTTTATGTAATGATTTTCGCCGTACTTGCATAAAAACTGCTTCAATGATAAGAAAAAACGCAGTATTAAACATGGCCTAAGAAAGAATGCAGTACTTGCAATAATACCCTAAAACAGAATGCAGTAATATCCACTACTTTATTATTTTGTTTTAAATTCAGTAGACAAATTGCTAAATTAAAACGCAGTACTCCACATTACTGTATTTAAGTGTAGTAAAGGCTTGCGAAGTCGTCGCAGTGCGATCCATTGCCGCGTTTTGTTTTAGTAAATCAGTTCGGCGACGTCATCATTGCAAATACAGAGTCTGCAGAATGAATATTTTTTTAATTTTTATAGGATTTTTTCTTTGGATGTTTTTTTTAAGTTTATAATGTTAGATTTTGTTTTAAATTAAAAGTATTAAAATAATGTTTTTAACGTTTTAAAAATGTTGTTTAAGGTTTTTATATTAAGAACATGCCTGCATGTAATGATCTGCCTTATTGGAATGTGATAAGTAAATAGTTAACTAGTTTTTGCTACTAAGTCATGCCAATGAAAACAAAGACTGAATATTAGAATTACATTGAAAGAGTCTGATTTAATTTAGAAATTAAGAAAGCGCTAAATGGTTCATAGATGACGCCAATATTGTACCTACTTAATTAATGTTAATTAACAGTCTGGCTGAATTTTGTTATTTTTAGTTATAAGAGGTCTTTACCTATGATATTGCCGTTTTGTATGAAAAAATTTAAACTAATTTTTTTCATGTATTTTTTATTTGTATTAATCGAAGTAATCACCCATGCAATCAATGCATCTTTGCCAACGCAGTGGCAGTTTATTGATGCCCTTCTTAAAGAAATCAGCTGGACGGGAGGCAACAAATTCTTCAAAGGCATTTTGTAGTGCCTCTCGGGTATTGAATTTTTTTTTCCGCCAAGAAGTTATCCAAATTCTGGAAAAAGTAGTAGTCTGTAGGCGCAAGGTCTGGTGAGTAGGGCGGATGACGGAGAGCTTCCAACCCCAGTTCTTGCAACTTGGAGACCGTCTGCTGTGCAGTATCGCGCGTTGTCGTGCAGAAGCAGCGGAGACCAGCGATTGACCAATGCTGGTTGGAGATGTGCCAGCTTCTCCATCATTGTGTTCAGTTCTTCACAGTACACATCTGCAGTAATGCTCACCCCGTTTGGTAAGAAGCTGTGATGAATCACACCGGCGCTAGACCACCAAACAGTGACCATCACTTTTCTAGGGGTAAGTTTTCGTTTAGGGCATTGTTTAGGTGCTGAACCAGGATCCAACCAACTTGCTGAGCGCTTGCGGTTATCAAACAGAATCCATTTTTCATCGCACTGTAACAATGCGGTTCAAAATTCCTTCATTTGTGTGTCTGTTGAGCAGTGCAAGGCACGTCTCGACGCGTACTTCGCGCTGGCGATCACTGAGTTCATGGGGCACCCATTTCTCAAGCTTTTTTACCTTGCCAATTTGACGCAAATGGACCAATATTGTTTTGACGCTAACGTCGAAAGCTGCTGCTAATTCAGCCGTAGATTGTGTATCAGCTTCCACAATCGCCTTTAATTCGTCACTGTCGACCAAAGTCTTCGGACGACCGCGAGGTTCATTTTTCAGGTCGAAATTTCCAGCACGGAAGCGAGCAAACTAATAACAGGTGGTGCGTTGGTTTGTAGTGTTAGTTCCGTAAACGTCGTTGATGTTGCGTGCCGCTTGTGCCGCGTTGCTGCCACGACGGTACTCATATTCCATAATTACTCCAATTTTTAACGTATCCATGATGACGAAAAAGATTGAAATGCGATGAAAATGTAACACTAATCAATAAACAAATGACTACTTTTGGAAACAAAATTCCATCATGAATCCATGATGTTTCATGTTTTTAAAATAAAATTAATTTGAAATTAGAATTCTTAGCCAAACAAAAATTATTTTGATTTGAAATGGCCAGTACTGCAGAACGACAATTTCATAGGTAAAGACCTAAGGTAATGTCGTTATAACTATTTTCTTATTAAAACTGAATTTGCAAAAACATGTTTTTTTATTTCACCCTAATGCTGCATATGAACATGAAGTAGGTTTTTAACATCCGTATAGTTTACTCAATACTTTATTTGCATTCCACGATGTAAAAACTTAGGTCGTAGCTAAGAGACTAAAGAAACCTTAACCTTAAAATGCACCTATATAAGTCCTTGAGAAGACACAGTACACTTCAACTTAGTTCCAAGCATATAATAATGGCAATAATTACTAAAAAATAATGCAGTAATCGACTTCTGCTAAGACATAATGCAGTAATACGCGCAAGTGCTGCGTTTAGTTTTAGTATCCTGTGACTCGGAAACGACCTGATACTAAACCGAAACGCAGTAATACGTATTATAATTGCATATATTAGTAAATTAAATACAGGAAAATTATCTTGTAAAAGCTTGATTTTTTTCCGAATTTTTAGATATATATTATGACCAATAAAATACGAACATCTTGCTCAGATGATATGAAATATGTTTTTTGCGTTTATCTCGGAACCGCCATTTTGCGATTACTGCATTCTTAGTTATGACGGCAGTATAAGTTGGCATGGTTATATACATGTCGTCGCAAGCGATATCAAGTCGACAAAATAATCAGAATACTACTTCCGGTTGATTTCATAATATTGGTCAAACCGGGACTTAATTCTCATTGGTAGATCGGTTAGTACAGTGAACGCCGTGAGGTGGCGCTATAACTTCGCGCCATTTTCTACACGTGGACAGAGCCGATTGGAGAGCGGCCGGCATTCGACTTGCGGAGCGCACGCCGGACGGTTGAGAGCATACCATCGGAACTGTCATGTTCACCGTACAAACCTTAGTTTCTTACTACTCATAAAGTGATTGTAAATTACAGAATAAACGTGACCGTGATTTGTGCTTCAAACTACGTTTTACTGGTTTGCCCGAGTACCCACCTACCTCATGAAACCCGTACCAAGAAACTATGATGATGGCCCTATTATCGCTACGCCCACGCTCTCGCCGACATACATATTAAACACACTGATAAAGTGGTAAAATAAAATCTTGAAAAGAAAAAAAAAAAATATGTTACCTCCCCTACACGTGACGTGTTTTCGTATATCCTATGGTGTGGGGTATCGTTGGCGATAGGCCGTTCAAAAATATTGCGTGTGTGGGAAAACTATTTTGCGATTCAGGTATCCGTTGGCAAATATTAAACTTTAAAGTGCTATTTTTTTGTTAGAGTCGATTGTCACCCCCGTACCAGCTAAATGGTTGTTTTTGGCTATATGAAAAAACTGACGGCAATAATAGTTATAACAAAGTTAAAAGTAGAACTATCACAGCTACACAATAGGCTTTACAAATACACGAGTCATGATACCAGTTTACGAGTAATAGTCGACCAACTTACATTTGCAGTTGCAATGTATGGGAGAACATGTTTTTCAACTACCATGTTAAGTTTGTTCTTGGGACAAATTCATCCGAACTACGTAACCCTTCATTGAGCGCGGTCCAACACGCACTTGGCCGGCTTTTTATTACTACCGTTTTTAATAGTCGTGATGACCCAGTGGTTGAGGCCGCGCCTGTCATGCAAGGGGTTGCAGGTTCAAACCCGGGCGAGTACCGATGTGAATTTTTCGATTCATATGTATTTTCTGAATTTATATTGAACATAACTGACATCGGTGAACTTACTTGCCTCATTTAAAAAAATAATAATGAGGATCTTACCGAGCAGCATAGAGAATATAACCACTAGAGAACGTATGGGCCGATTTCTTCGAAGCACACGACTCACTACTGCGGGCCGGGGGATGAGGAAGAACGCGCGGCTGCAATTGGTCAGTTCAAGGTCAAGTTGCATCGTTAGGGCTGCTTTACTTCATTAAGAGAAAATAGTCGATATCGATAAAATGGATTTTAACATTATAATAAATACTAAATCAAAATCATAGAAATAATATTTAATCAAAATCAATCAATTACAAAAAAAAATCCCGGAAATGGACTGATCGGCCCCGGTCGGGGACAGAAAGAACTAAAAAATCCCGGATTATACAAAAAAAAAAAAAACCGACGAACTGACAACCGAGGAGGTTCTCAGTTCGTCGGTATTTCTTTTTTGAAGTCGGTTAATAGTAGATAGTTATTTTATTAAAGTATGTGAATTGAATAAAAAATGTATTCATTTTATTTTTCTCGATATCAACTTTCAGCTATTAAAGATAACAGCACTATTTTTTACGATAAACATACAAAAGGAAAGAAAGGGATAGAAGCATTAGAATTGTCTAATACAAGAACGAGACTTTTCCAAAAGACATCAACGCGCGACTCAAAAAGTGTGCTCGTTTACCCAGCCACCATTTTAAATAGACCCCTGCAGTGGCTTATAATCTGATTAAATCAAAAATAATTTTTCGTAATGTTTATGTACCGATGAAAAGTTATGTCATCCTTTTTGTAACTAGATGTCTAAGAATGTTTCCCACACCACTTCACCGCGCATGAAGGCATTTTGATGCGTTATAATTGCATAAACGTAAAAAAAAAATATATTAATTTAGCGTGCACGCAGGTCTAACACTTGGACACAACTAAAATTGCTACTAGTACCGTAGCCTATACATAGGCGACAAAATACTAATAGTTTTCGTGCGTCGGGGCACTGTATACGCAGTCAAGTGGTTATAATAGTCTTTGCCGAGCAGTTATAATATAACTCATTTTTAATCAGCCGGTGGCATATTATAAAGAATTTAAAGTAGCAACACAACATTTTTATCAATTGTATCACTTGAAACAAACTGCTATTATCGGTAAATCACCAATAAGTGCTATTATCTGATAACCGTATGTTTTTTTAGTGTTTTATTATCTTTATTTTATGACTCTAACAGTAAGTATTTCCTTACCCGCGTCGTGATTTTCATCGTCGTCTAGTCTAATTAATCGTGAATGCTATATCGAATTATTATTTGCTAGGGTTTTAACCTCTAGAGCCCCAGCGGCACAAAAACGTGCCAGTAAACAAGTATTACCGTTGAGCCCCGCTGGCACAAATTTGTGCCACCAAACTCGACCGATTTAAAACTGTATTTGTAGTAAAGATAAGTCTTAAAATCGTTTCTGAACGAATGTTCTCGACGGCAGATAATATTTTACAACCATAGACAAAGATAGCGGCCAAAATATAGCGGTCCTTGAGAGGTTAATATAGGCACCTAAACGCTTCATACCTAATATGTTAGAAAAGGCTTATCTGGGCGAATAGATCAACGTATCTAATATAGATTCATAACTTTGGCAGGCATGTTGGTCTAGTGGTCAGTGGCCCTGACTGCTATGCGCAAGGTCATGGGTTCGATTCCCACCCAGGACAAATGTTTGTGTGATGAGCACGATCATTTGTTCCTTGGTCGGGGTGTAATTTATCTATAATATGTATGTATTTAGAAATATATACACACCGCGCCACATGAATAAGACCAAAATATTTTTTTTGCTATTTAGAATATGAGACAAAATAAATATATAAGAATGATAAGTATAAACGTCTTTAGCCACAAAAAGTTTAACTATAAACAATGGAACTTCTTAAATACTCAGTGATCACTTTTGACAATGTTGGTGGCAATTATGATGCGTCACTTGAATAAGACCATTAAATAAAACACAAAAACTTCAGTTATGAATACTATTATTTAAAAGAAAAAAATGATTAGTAATTAAGGTTTTTCCCCTTCTGTTGAATTAAATTAAAAATGCGAGATGGCATTGAATCATAAAGACTTTTAATGTATTTAATCGGCAGTTTGCTCCAACAATTTTTTATACCCTTCTCGAGATCTTGCTTGTTGTTATATTGTTTGCCATTCTTATAAAGTTCACGTGACAACCATCCCCACAAATTTTCTATGATGTTTAAGTCAGGGGAAAGCGATGGCCAGTAAAGAACATCATCATGATCTTATTCATGTGACATGGTGTGTATGTATGTTTATCAGTTGTCTAGTACTTATAGCACAAGCTCTGCTTAGTTTGGGACTAGATGGCGTTTGTGTGAAAGTTGTGGAATATTATTATATTATTATTATTATTATAAATCATTAACCTAGCCTATCGCAGACTACAGTCGGGAGCAGTGGTGGCCCAGCGGTAACGGCCTCGATTTACGAGTTGTAACAGGTTGTAACAGGTCACAGGCTCGAACCCAGACAGGTGCTTCGCTTTGAGTAAATTATTTCATCACCACGGTTCTCAAAATGGTGAAGAAAAACATCTTGAGGAAACGGCCGGTTCCTAGATCAAAAATTTTGAAGAGATGTGATATCTGCCAAGCCGCACTGGGCCCGTGTGGTTGATTACAGCCCACTCTCGAAGAGTGGAGACCTGTGTCCCAACAGAGGAAACATTATAGGCTGAGTATTATAGAAGTTTACTGCTGGATAGATCCTTTTTTACAAGTTTTAGTTAGTTTTTTTTTTTTTTGTCTGACAACCAGTCTTACCAAGGGGTATCGTATTACCCAGTAACTGGGTTGTGGAGGTCAGATAGGCAGTCGCTCCATGTAAAATACTGGTATTCAGCTGCATCCGGTTAGACTGGAAGCTGACCCTAACATAGTTGGGAAAAAGCTAGGCAGATGATGATGATGAGTTAGTTTTTTTTTTTACAAGATGCGCCTCAACATTTGTTTCTCCTTCTCCTGCATCAAGCATTGCTACTGTTTTCAAAAGGGTAATTGCGCAGCACACTATCAGTAGCAATGGCTTTCATTTTGAAAGTTCAACAGTATGTGCTTCTAAGCTGCCCGGTGGTCGCCACTTACAGGGCAAAATACTTCGGTAACCCAGGTACCCTACGTGAGACGGTCAGTAACATCAAGGCGTTGCTGGCCTTCCTTGAGGAGCTGGGGTGGATCGAATGATCGATTTTCCCACCCGTACGCAAAATACGCGCATTGACGTGGAGTTGCGGACACCAGCCCGTGTTACCTATTACCTATTACCTAAGTTCAACAGTAGCTGTATTGTATATTGTTGTGCAATGCGTATTGAAATCCCAAAATAAAAGCCATTGTGATTACAGTCCTAATCGTCACAGTGTAGCGTTGTCTAGATTATACGATTATACAGCTGTAAAAAAATAACGCAAAATAAAATGCAAAGCGTTAAGAATAATCTGTTTTATTTTATTGCCGTATTGTTAATTTAACAGTAGTATCTTTTTTCGGTGCTAAAGAGTTATTTAAGCATTAATTAGGTATTAAGAACTTTTGGAACGAAGTTCTTTAACGCAGCTTGCGGTGGGAGTAAACTGGTAGAAATCATCACACAACGAAAAAGAGTTATGCCCCCTCCATCATCATCATCTGCCTAGCCTTTTCCCAACTATGTTGGGGTCGGCTTCCAGTCTAGCAGCTGAATACCAGTATTTTACATGGAGCGACTGCCTATCTGACCTCCACAACCCAGTTACTGGGTAATACGGTACCCCTTGGTAAGACTGGTTGTCAGACTTTCGGGCTCCTGACTACCCGTAACGACTGTCAAAGATCTACGAATGACAGCCGGGACCAACGGCTTAACGCGCTTTCCGAGGCACGGAGTAGTCCCGGTACGTAAAGATGGCCACCCATCCACAGACCAACCGCGGTAAGCGTAGCTTAACCTGATCGATCGACCTGTGCGGCTGTTATTACTTAGCCACGGCCCCTCCATGCGATTTTTTATTATAATAATATATAATAGAAAGACACAGAGAGAGAGAGATCGCTTGCATGGTTTTCGAGGGTGCTAAAGCCAACAGTGAGGATAAAATGAGAATCCAAGACGGTGGCTGCGAAAACTTTTAGATTTTTCGTCATGGGTGTCGTGTTTATGGTCTTTTAGGGTCCCGAAAGCCGATAACGAGGTCAAATGAAAATTCGAGTTGGCGCCAAATTTATGAGAGCTTCCAAAATGATATACCAGATGACTCGGTGTTAAAAACGGGTATAATAATAATAATAATATATTCCACAATTTTTACACAACGCCATCTAGTCCCAAACTAAGCAGAGCTTGTGCTATGAGTACTAGACAGCTGATAAACATACATATATATTTCCAAATACATACATATTATAAATAGATAAATTACACCCAGACACAGAACAAATGGTCGTGCTCATCACACAAACATTTGTCCTGGGTGGGTATCGAATCCACGACCTTGCGTATAGTAGTCAGGGCCACTGACCACTAGACCAACAGGCCTGCCTGAAAAATTCAAACTTCCTCTCTCTCTCTCACTCTTTCTATTATATATACGGGTGTGCGTGCGTGCGAGTATCGAATAAGGGACTATTTCCTGACGGGACTCCTCCGACCGCACACCTATTTATTTCTTGCGGAGTTCTTATTTATGTTTAAAAAGGCTGCACTAGACTAGGGAATGCGATCTCGTCCTCGCGAGATCACGGCCTTTTATAGCGAGATTGATCTCGGACAAAAAAGGGCGAGATCTCGCGTCATCAGCGTGCATTTGTTTTTTTTACTAATAGTTGTTGCTAGGTAATTATTATTTTTTTTTTTTTCTAATTTATTCATATATTGTGATAATTTGCAAAAAAAAAAACACACAAAACTGCTAATCTCGCGAGATCTCGAAATTGGTGATATCTCGCAGTATTGTTATTCATAAACTCGCGGGTTCTCGCTTGAGCCCCAATCTCGCGAGATTGACATTCATTTAGTTAAAATCCCAAGATTTCGTCCGAGATCAATCTCGCTAAAAAAGGCCGAGGTCTCGCGAGAACGAGATTGCATTCCCTACACTAGACCACTATATCAACGTAATGTAGGTTCAAAAATCTATAAAGTTAGCCTATCGTAGTCTACTGCTGGATAGATCCTCTTAGCAAGTTGCGCCATAGCGTTTGTTTCTCCTTCTCCCGCATCAAGCCTTGCTACCTTTTTAGATCGACAGTCCATTTATCTGATGCACTTAGCTGTATTATTGTGCGAAGTGTATTGGAATCATAAAATGAAAGTGATTACAGTCGTATTCATCACAGTCTAGCGTTGTCTAGAGTACAGGATTATATTATGTATAGCGCTCTGTAGAGTCAAGTAGAAAGCAAAGCGTTAAGAATTATCAGTTTTATTTTATTGACGTATTGCTAAATTAGTAGGGGTATCGTCTTCTGGTGTTAGCTCGGAACCTTCCAGATCTGAAAATAAACAAAGAGTTATTGTAAGTCTTAATTAGGTATTAAGTACTCATTTTTTATTTAGTTTCCAATAAGCTTACTATCGAAGGAAATATTTTACTTTAGTAATCATTTCTAAAGGATTTATCTTCACGACCTGCCTATAAATTCAATAAAGTGATTTTTAAAATATAATATAATTCAATAAAGTGATTTTCGAACATAAATAAAGCAAAGGCATTAAAGCAGTAAAACTCACCCCCATTTTCTCAGATCATTATTGCCCATATGAAGTTGCTGGCCAGAGCAGTTATCCCATGTAATTTGCCATGAGCTTGAGCACGCATTTCCAACAATGTGGTTGTATGAAACAGTAGCAGCAAAGTATCTCCAAGCATTATTATGATTGCAGATGTTAGTGAGGCAGCCAGGTTGGCTGATGCCACCATTGACGTAGAAGTCAGCGTTAGCGACGTCAGATCCAATCCCGAGACCGCCAACCGTGTAGCCACCATCGGTGTGGATAGCCTCGACGTAGACTCCATCATTAGGGTTGATACGGTTGGAGTTGAGATTCCATAGTGGACCAGCGGGGTCGAGAGCTAGAAATCAATAATTATAAAGTTAGAACAACCCGAAAACTTAAATTAGCTCAGTACACGCAGGCAAAATAAAAATAAAAAGTATTTGCTTAAAAAAACTCTTCATCAGACGGGATCTTTGATTTTATAAATGATAATAAGAAAAGAAAAAAAGTACGAAAATCGTTATTACCTGTAACTCGAGCAACTCTTCCTCCTAGCTCCCTACCAGCGTTACCAACAAGATGAGCACCCAGACTAAAGCCAATAAGGTGCATAGAGTTGAAGGGTGCTCCGGTGACGGAATTCAAGAATGCCAGGAACTGTCCAAGACCACGACCAACTGCAGGGACTCCTCTCGCGGCAGTAACGTAGTTGGAAATCGCAAGCCTTCTCCAGTCCATAACGATGACGTTCACGTCATATTTTCCAAGATATGCTGTAAAACATAATAATAATAATATTCCACAACTTTCACACAAACGCCATCTAGTCCCAAACTACGCAAAGCTTGTGCTATGAGAACTAGACAACTAATAAACATACATATATATTTCTAAATACATACATATTATAGATAAATTACACCTAGAGAAAGAACAAATGATCGTCCTCATCACACAAACATTTGTCCTAGGTGGGAATCGAACCGACGACCTTGCGCATAGCAGTCAGGGCCACTGACCACTAGACCAACAGGCCTGTCGAGTTAAGAGTGAAGAGAGTAATTAAATAGAACATTGTTAATTTTCATAGTAAGGCACAAGAATTTTATAAGAAAGCTTCAGTTACCTTCCTTGACGACAGGATTAATGTTGGAGTCTTGGTTACTGAGCCAGCCATGGACAACGACAACAGTTGGTACGCGAGGATTGAAGTTAGAGTTAGTGATGGAATCAGCATTGTTCATTACTAATGACTGTGATGAGGTAGGGTTATGCCTGAAATAAGAGTACTTCTATTTGCGGTTAAGATCATAACAGTGGTTCTGCAGTAACTGCAAATGGTCATGTTTTAGAAATATTTGTTGTTTTTCTTCTGCCAATCAGACAGTAGCCAGTTCCAAAGTCAAACATTGACGTTCTTTACCAGTTCAGTCAACAATCACTTACCTGGTAAACAGTAAGTATCGGTTGTTAGCCGGATTCCTGGTGACTTCGTCAAGAATTGGTTGCTGAAGCGGCTCTTCTAGGTCCACGTCGTGCAAGACATCTTCGCCATCCGAAAACTGGATGAACCGTGGGTAAACATGGTTCTCAGAGTAATCAGTGTTTACCGGCACCGCATAGGCCGTATGTGCTAGAAATGGAATGGTTTTGATAAGCGAGATTTTCTTTTATTGACTAAATGCGTTTTAAAGAATTTTATTCTATTAGGGTTTCGATTAATAAAATGTATTCCAAAAAACAACCAATAAAACCAGTTGAACATAAGATTTAATATAATACAAGTTTTATAATAATTATTATTTTACCTACCCGTGGCGACAAGAAACCATAGAACCAATGTCTTCATGATAATTATGTTAACAAAGTGATCGTATGAAAAATTCGCGGCAACACGGGTATTTATTGAAAGTTTATCATCAAGGAATGATAGATATTGATTAATTTCAGGAGATTATTAGTATCTATTAATACCTATTTATACGCACCTACAAAAGAAATTACTTGTGTACGCTATTACTATCTAAAGATCCTTAATACTATTACCTACTACCTATTTATCAATTAAAACTACATAATTATGTTCGTAATGTCTGGAACATTTTCAAACTTGCGAGTATGTTTTAACACCTTTTCTGTTTGACAACTAGATCAACCAAAAGGGGCATGTGGCTAAGTAATAACAGCCGCACATGTCGATTGATCAGGTTAAGCTACGCTTGCCGCGGTTGGTACGTGGATGGGTGACCGCTTACATACCAAGACCCCTCCGTGCCTCGAAAAGCACATTAAGCTATTGGTCCCGGCTGTCATTTGCAGATCTTTGACACTCTTGACGGGTCGTCAGAAACCCGAAAGACTGACGACCATCCTTTCCAAGGCGACCAGTTTTTCATTAACCAGTAACTGGGTTGTGGAGGTTAGATAGACAGTCGCTCCATTTAAAATACTGGTATTGACCTGCATCCGGTTAGACTGGAAGCTAACCCCAACATAGCTGGGAAAAGGTTAGACAGATGATGAATTAGATCAACGCACTTTAGGTCATCAATCAACTTAGCCTAGCGTAGTACACTGCTGTATAATTTATAATACATGAACCTCTATCAAGTAGTGCTACAACACTTGGTTTTCCAGCTTTTGCAATCAATATATCCTAGCTTTCTTTTCGAGGTTGGTCCAATTAGGATGACAACAGTCTATTTACGAGTATATTATCATGAAATACTTTTAAGATATTTTCTTGCAGTAGTAACTCGCGCCATCGTGTCACCGTACCGGTACTAACCCAAACTGGGCCCGCGTTGTGGATCGTAATCCACAGTTAGCCGTAGTTCACAGAGAGGAGGCCTGTGTCCCAGCAGTGGGAATATTATAGGCTAATTATGTAGTAGCATACGCTAATATGAACCATTCTGATTATGTTGGTAAGACTAGTACTACGAGTACTCATAGTAGTACATACCTTCATAAAATGGCGCTCTGCATAACTATGCAAGGTACTTAACTAAGTAAAACACAAAAAGTTAGCGACGATCAATTTTATTACATAGCCAGGTCGTTGAATTAATAAGGATATCTTCTGTCGGTGTTAGCGCGGAACCTTCCAGATCTGAAAATAAAATGGAAATTGTTAATCCTTTCCCAACGAACAGACGCCAACACATCAAGCTACTACAATCTGTCAGATTTATTTAATAGATTTTCAACTTTAGAGCTAAAGCATAAGGTTCAAAGTTGATTGGGAAAATCTGACAGTTTCGGGTAGCTTGATGTGCTGGCGTCTGTACATGCGTTTCTGTTTAGCTTGTTATCTGAAAAACTCTGTTATTTCTTTTCATAGCCAAACACAATTTATAAGAAATTAACACGAAATTCTACGTTTCCAAACATCAGTAAAAAGAAGACAAAAAACTCACCCCCATTTCCTCAGATCATTGTTGCCCATGTTGAGTCGTTGGCCACTGCAGTTATCCCATGTGATTTGCCATGAGCTTGAGCACGCATTTCCAACAATGTGGTTGTACGAGACAGTAGCTGCGAAGTATCTCCAAGCATTGTTATGGTTGCAGATGTTAGTAAGGCAGCCAGGTTGGCTGATGCCACCATTGACGTAGAAGTCAGCGTTAGCGACGTCAGATCCAATCCCGAGACCGCCAACCGTGTAGCCACCATCGGTGTGGATAGCCTCGACGTAGACTCCATCGTTGGCGTTAACGCGGTCAGAGTTGAGGTTCCATAGGGGACCAGCGGGGTCCAGAGCTAAAAATGAATATATAGTTACAGCATACTTGAGGGAATATAATGTAAATGTTTAAAAAAATAGTAATTACCCGTGACACGAGCGACTCTTCCCCTAAGCTCTCTACCAGCATTGCCAACAAGATGAGCACCCAAACTGAAGCCGACAAGATGCATATTTGCGAAGGGTGCTCCAGTCACGGAGTTTAGGAAAGCCAAGAACTGTCCAAGACCACGACCAACAGCTGGGACTCCGTTAGCGGCTGTCACGTAGTTGGATATCGCAAGCCTTCTCCAGTCCAGAACGATGATGTTGACGTCATATTTCCTAAGATACGCTATAAAAACACAAGACAATATTTAAATAACAAAAAATAACCCCTGAAAGTATGGCATAAGAATTTGAGAACAATTTAATTACCATCTCTGACTACAGGGTTAATATCGGTGTCCTGGTTGCTGAGCCAGCCGTGGGCAATGACTACGGTGGGCACGCGAGGGTTGAAGTTAGAATTAGTGATGGAACCAGCATTGTTAATAACCAAAGTCTGCGATGAGGTAGGGTTGCGTCTGAAATAGGAATTCTTAATAGGATACGTTTATTTTGCAGCGACTACTCAGTGTTCAACTGCACGTTCTTTCTTATCAGATCCCTATTTACTTTATTTTATTAATTTTAAGAAAACTTACATCTAATGGTCAGTCTGTATGAAAGTTTGTATCGTGTGGACCCACCACACGATACAGACTTTCATACAGACTACAGACTTTCATACAGACTTCTATAGAATTGTGTCTGTGCAACTAAGCAGTACAGACAAATGTCGGTGTGATAAAAAGTCGCACAGACAAAATTTTTTAGAAGTCTGTATGAAAGTCTGTATCGTGTGGACCCACCATAATACATTCGGGTAGTCAGAAGTAATATGTATTTTTTTATGAATACACACACACACACACATTTTATTACTTTCATATAAGGAACATTCAATTGTCTACTAAACACAATTTATTTCAATAAGCTAGCATTCTTCATTTCTGAGACTTTAAATTATCTTTATGTGACACTAATTCATTGCTCTCGAGTGTATTTTCGTTGAAAGTTTTATTCACTTTTGGTACCAGTCAATCAGGATTTTACAAAATCTTCCCCTCTTAGCTATTTATTCATAAAGAAGCTAATTTTTGTTTGAGAACACACCTTCAGACCGAATAATAATTAATTTCTTAGTTATCAAGTATTGCTTACCTGGTAAATAACAAGTATAGATTGTTAGCCGGGTTTTTGTTGACATCGTCAAGAATTTCCTGATCAAGCGGAGCTTCTAGGTCGACGTCATGCAAGATGCCTTCTCCATCCGGGAACTTGATGAACCGTGGATAAACATGATTCTCAGAGTAATCAGTGTTTACCGGCACCGCAGATGCGGTATATGCTAGAAATGCAAACAGTTTTGGTAAGCGATGAGGTTTTTATTTATTTATTTTATTTTTCCATTTATGTACACACATATATAAACAGACAAGAAAAAAAAAACAGAAGAGAAAAATAAGTACAAAGGTGATGCTTATTTCTTAAGAAATCACTTCCAGCACACCTGCGATAGGACATTAGATAGAGAGATGTAGACAGCGTGTGAAAGAGTAAAGGAGACAAAAAAATACATAAAATCGTAATGAATTATTTAATTAAAAAACTAAACAAATACTATGAGAATATGCTTACATACATTCATACAAATAAACATACATACATACATACAAACATACATACAAACACTACTACATACTACTTTACTGGTTGAATATATTGGTTGTTCGGAGTCCAGTTCCACTGTGGAGTCTGTATTAGTGCGCATAAGAAAGTAAGTTTTTTATTTAAACTCTTTTTCTGGACTATGTATGTTTTAACCAAAAATGGATAATCAGAGATGCTCGTAATTATGGATTGCATAAGTTACATGATTACTGGAACAAAGTTCCTTATCTCACCGAAAAAAGTGTAACATTTTTACTGTCACAACACTTTTGTATGTGTGTCTTTACAAGCGTATGTTACTGAAATGTTATATACTGATGAAATATTATTATACTAATTAATAATAAAAAGTAAAAAAAAACAATTTTATTACAATTTCTCCATCTTGACTTTCGTTCAGTTACTTTCAGACTTTTTTTTTATATTTTTTTTTAATTTTTCCGCACATTAGGAATTCCTCCTGTATTGTGGGTGCGTTTACAAACATTTAAAGTTACATACACAAACTGTCAGACCTGGAACAACTACTTGTAGGTCATACAAATATTTGTTCCGTGCGGGAATCGAACACGCGACACGCAGCGCAGCAGTCAATCTCTTAACCACTGCGTTAACCGTGCCAGACGTTGTTAATTATTTAATTGTGCCTGTTATTTAATACATAATATACAGTGTAAGCAACTTTGATCGAACCGGGTGTCCCACGACACCTCTAGACGTTTTATTTCAAACAATGTGTTATGAATTATACATTTTTATATTTAACTGTCGTTGCAATTTTTTACATTTAACATGTTTAAATATTTGTATGCTCCGTCGTTAACGAAACATGTAAGATCATAATTCTATTTATAAGATCTGACGCCAGCACATTAAGCTACCCGAAACTGTCAAATTTTCCCAATCAATTTTGAACCTAATGCTTTAGCGATAAAGTTGAAAATCTACTAAAGAAATTTGACAGATTGTAGTAGCTTGATGTGCTGGCGTCTGTACCATATTTTAAAGCAAATAAATGTATTCTATTCTATTCTATGAACACCGATGATCTAATTTTTCTAAACATTTTTAATGGTCCTAGTTGATTCTAAATCGGAATATTTACTATCTTTTCTCAGGTTTATTTTCAGGAAAATTATAAGCAGCGTGTAACTGGGTAACACAGTAACAGTAGAGATGGCTTTTATTTTGACAGTTCAACAACATTAATTACGTTATTTACGTTGTAGAGCAGACAAATTTGCACCTACTACTGTTTGTCTCTGCATCACCCAATTGTTGACTGGTAGAAAATGCCTATGACATTAAGTCCGCCTCTGTATATTTATGTGCTTGAAGTATTAAATAAATAAATAAATTATTCGAACATATCCTTCACATTATTCAGATTGTGATTGATCGTGTGTACTAGGCTGATGTTCAAAAAAGTCGTTTCACTTACCCGTGGCGACAAGGAACCATAGGCGGACACCCTTCATAATCACTGCAAAAATGGAGAAATCGTGTACATCCATTTCACACAACAGCTGTATTTATTCGAAGTTTATCATCCGTGTAATCAACTAATCCATTTTTGTTGATAATTATTTCTCCAATTTGGCTGACAAATAATGAATTGATGGTACTAGTACTATCTTAATAAGTAATTAGGTGTTTAACCTTATAAACATCTACGTGATCAGTACAATGCTATAGCTACATGGAAATTAAGTTTGATTTGTATTTTTTCATCGATTTCCCTTATACGAGTAGTACCAGTCTACCCATTTAATTGATCGACGGCACGGTTGGCCTAGTGGTTAAGCGATTGACTGCTGCACTGCGTGTCGTGGGTTCGATTCCCGCAAGGAACAAATATTTGTATGACCTACAAGTAGTTGTTCCGGGTCTGGCTGTTTGTGTTTGTGACTTTAAATGTTTTTAAACGCACTCACAATACAGGAGAAACTCCTAGTGTGGGGCAGCGTTTAAAAACAAATACTATCCCACAGCAGGACAAGAGCCTCTTCTCATACAGAAGGCAAGAGCATTGATCACCATGCCTGTTCAAGACCGCACGAGCGGTCGGTGGCAAATTTAGACTTATATTAACTTTAAGTCAAGGTTTTCTCACGACGCGTTACGATTATGAAAGAAAACGTGACCTGGTGCGATTCTGTAACCATCTCACAGTGAAAGCTTGGGTGAAGTGAGCGTGGAGTGAGCTGTCATTCGCTAGGGACTAACACTATTAAGTGCTCACTTCACTTATGATTTACGGTGAGATTTTTACAGAATCGACCGGCTGGAGTAAACTTGACAGAGGAGGATGCCATATAGCATAATGAAAATTGAAAAAGGAAGGGACCTGCACGTTCATGCGGGTAGAGATGAGTATAGAGTTTTTTAATCTTAAAAATACTAAAGCCTGGATGCATCACAACTATCTAAATACGTTTACCTCTAAACGTATTTAAAAATCGCTTTGTTTCTGTCCACTGTTTGAAGATGACAGAGACAGAATGATGTTTTAAATTGTGTTGAGCGCTAAACGCATTAGCTGATTTGTGGTGCAAGTTCGCCTAACTGTTAAAACTCCCATCAAATATATTTTCTCAGGTTTGAACACTTGTGAGATTGGTTAAATGCAAAATTTATGTACGTATTCTAGCTCTGTACTCATGCTCTAATACCATTGCCACTTTTACGCCTATTTCTAGAAGATATTGTCATATTTGTAGCATATGTCTGACGTGACGTTACAATTAAAATAATCTCTGCCATGATAGAAATACAAAATAATATACCTATGTAATAAAATTGCAACGCAATATCGTTATTATTTCGTCGCACGGCTTTTTTATCTATACTAATCTACATCTAAACTAAAAATAAAGCTGAGGGGCTTATGGCTAAGTATTAACTGCCACACGGGTCGATCGATCAGGTTAAGCTACGCTTGACGCGGTTGGTCCGTGGATGGGTGACCATATTGAGGGGTCTTTGTATGTGAAATGTGCCTCGGAAAGCACGTTAAGCCGTTGGTCCCGGCTGTCATTCTTAGATCTTTGACAGTAGTTACCTGCTTATAAAATGTATTACCCTGGTCGGGGAAGTCCTCCTTATAAATAGTATTACCCTGGTCGGGGAAGTCCTCCTTATAAATAGTATTACCCTGGTCGGGGAAGTCCTCCTTATAAATAGTATTACCCTGGTCGGGGAAGTCCTCCTTATAAATTTTTACTATTGCGCCGAATCTCTACGACCATTTCTTCTGCTGCTTTTTCATCATCTGAATAGCCTTTTCCCAACTATATCGGGGTCGGCTTCCAGTCTAACCGGATGCAGCTGAATACCAGTATTTTACATGGAGCGACTGCCTATCTGACCTCCACAAACCAGTTACTGGGTAATACGATACCCCTTGGTAAGACTGGTTGCCAGACTTTCGGTCTTCTGACTACCCGTGACGATTGTCAAAGATCCACGAATGACAGCCGGGACCAACAGCTTAACGTGCTTTCCAAGGCACGGAGGAGTCTCGGTATATAAAGATGGTCACCCATCCACAGAACAACCGCGGCAAGCATGGCTTAAGCTGATCGATCGACCTGTGCGGCTGTTATTATTTAGCCACGGGTCCCTCTTCTTCTGCTGTTTTTTAAAGTTGAAAAATCTTCTATATCTACATTATAATAAAATATAAAACCTTCGATTGGCTAAAATAAATAAAGGCGACCTTGAACAAGTATTACCTGAAAATGTACACATTGCATAATGTTCGCACAGATACCACACCTGAAAATTAATCACATTTTGTTCGTAATTATTGTTTTTATCTATAACCAACTATCATCACATAATTACTCTTAATCCGTGATAAAAACTGTGATTTCGATCTTTCTATGTGACGTTTAACTAAAAGTGCACTTGTACCTTTATTCATAATACCTATTTACGTATATCACAAAAGCATTTATTTCCTAACTCAAGATTATTTTATAAACCAGTAAAAAAAAAATGCTTTTCTTCCAAAACCCTTACCAGCCAGTCGATTCTGTAAAAATCTCATCGTGAAATCATAAGTGAAGTGAGCACTTAATAGTGTTAATCCCTAGCGAATGACAGCTCACTCCACGCTCACTTCACCCAAGCTTTCACGGTGAGATAGTTACATAATCGCACGGCAGAGTTGGAGTGTTGATTATCCTTAAGTAAACAAACTACTCCTCTTAGTTTTGTCACGTCTATCATTGTGGAAGGACTGACTAAAACAAGAAAGTCTTTTTATTTAAGACGGTAAAGTTTAATTAAACTATTGCAACTAAACGATACTTTAAAAAAAATTATTAATAAATAATTATAAGGTGGCATCACTTTTCTCATTATTTAGAAACTAGTCTTGACTCAGCAATCCAATCAAATATTTGAGCCCATACATTTACATTTCAACGCTAGTCTAACGAGTCTTGTAATGTGGTAGACGCAACGTGATCCAAATAAGCAAATGAAATACATCTCGGATGAGACCAAGATAAAATCAATAACATTTACGAAGTTCGTAAGCAGGGTCTAGTGGGACGTGCCGGCAAGTGTGTGATGCTACCCTTCAACCTTTCCCTAACACTGGTAACTCTCCTCTGGCCTCGAATACGAATCGTCACATAATGAGACCGTGAAAAACACTCGCTCCTCACAACTCCTCAGTCCGCAAGCCATCAGCTACAAAACGAATCGAACACGCAAACGCGTACACGCAATTACAACTCCTAATCTTGTTGCAATAGAGACGATTTTCCTATAATTTCTAATAAATACAATGGAGTAACACTTTCCCGAATCGCTGTTTGATATTCTGATAACATTTGTGAAATAATAGGAGATGCTCCGGTTCATGTGCGGAGACATCCATTTAACGTTTGGCAAAATTTGATGAAAATACTAAGATGGCGCTTGGGGCACCGAATGACTGCGTTCGTGGCTTATAATCTTTTGACTCTTTATTTTGACGAGTCTCTCATAACGCTAAAAGTTTCATAACTACGACGCATCTGACATGAGAGCATTTTGTGACTACGCTTCTATAATTTAAGTTTGAATTATTGCAGTAACGTTGTCAGAATATTTTATTTGAAAAATGTAGCAATATATTCATAAACTGTTCTGTCTAGTCACTACGTTGAGTGTATATAAAGAAATATTTCACCCTCCACATTGGATATCTACTTTTACAAAGAAACTAGTAATTTATGAAATTGCCAAGAACTATATATCTTCGTACACGGTTTTGAAAAAGTTTTGAATATATTAAATGTAGTCTGTGAAGTATTATGTAACCCCACCGTTAGAAGCGGCTAATGGTCGGGTTGATCTCGGTGTGCTGGTTGCTGGTCTAGCCGTGAGCGATAACCATGGTGGGGACATTGGCGTTGAAGTTCTCTACTACGAGTACTAGTACTCTGACAAGAAAGATCGAAACATTTTCAAAGATCACAGTCTCTTTTAACAGATTTACTGTGTCTATTGAGGGTGATACGTTCTTGGCCGACTCAGTTTAGGTTGCCATTGATGGGACGATAATTTATCAAGCTACATGGTTTTTTTTTTTTAACTTCTTAGATTTAGTTTCTTACTTCACATTTATCGTAGTGCTTAATGTGCCATGTTTGTTAGGAATAGGCGTAGCTTCTTTTGATAGAGATCATTCACTGCTTATAATCATTTACTTGAAGGATGTTAGAATAATCCATATTTATTCTTAAAATCCATTTTTTTCTTCCATCTACATGGATTGAATGCAAAATAATTTACCTGGTATATAGCAAGTATGCGTTATTGGCTGGGTTCCTTTCGATCTCATCGAGGAGTTCCATGTCAGGCTCAGCCTCGAGGTCTACGGTGTGCATGACACCCTCGCCATCGGGGAACTCGATGTAGCGCGGGTACACATGGTCCTCAGAGTATTCCGATGTTAACGACAGACACTGAAAAAAGAGTTTTTTAATTATTCGCTTTGTTCATGCCTTTCTCATGTATTTTTTCAGGTCGTCCGTTTTAAACGTACTCTTATACTCTTCGTATAATATATCGTATAACTTTTGTGACCTTGTACTTTATTACAATTAGTTGCAATTCCAATGGATTTTTCTAAAATTACAAGTTTACAGCCTTTATTGGACTGTATTGTATTGATAGAGCTATTTTTCTAAGTACGTTTAAATTTTCTTGAATATAATAAACTACAATAGTTTTCTACGATTACTTGCTATTCATTCAGTAATACTTGAATATTAATGTATAATACATGCCCAACCATTTTTGATAATATAGTCTTAGTCATAGCCGTTGGTCCCGGCTGTCATTCGTGGATCTTTGAAAGTCGTTACGGGTCGTCGGTAGCCCGAAAATCTGACAACCAGTCTTACCAAACCAGTATTACCCAGTAACGGGTTGTAGAGGTCAGATAGGCAATCGCTCCATGTAAAATACTGGTGTTCACCTGTATCTGGTTAGACTGGAGGCCGACCCCAGCATAGTTGAGAAAAGGCAAATGATGATTGTCTAAGTCATAAGTTTACCAACATAATATTTGATCATTATTTGCAGACTATAAACGTTTTAACCTTGACGTATCTGCTTGTGTCTACCGTATATGTGTTTAAGTATATAAGTGACAGCTATGTAAACAGAACCCTACATTTACCGTATATGTGTTTAAGTGTATAAGTGACAGGTAAACAGAACCCAGCATTGCATAAATATGTAAGCGGTCACGCCCTTTATACCTGGAGGCTTTTATGTAGATAGTAAGTTTTTGTTTACATTTTTAATTTTGATATGTTATTTTTTTGCTTAAATACGTATAGTTTTTCTTGTGTTTGTTTGTATATCGGCGTGGCTAGCTGACATATAGCAAATAATTTAATTTAGTGTTCTTGTAATGTTAATTACTTTGCATACTATGTATTGTATTCATTCAAGTATTCTCTAACTGAACAGACAGCTGTGCTGTTGGGGAGTTTGTTGCGACACTTCTTCTCCCCAGCGAAAGCACTAGGAAGTGGTGAAGGGCGGGCGTTTTAGGGGACTGTCTTTTGTAATATTGACGTTCGAAAAGTGCTGATTCTCAGCCTAGTTAGATTAAATGACTTTTGATTTTGATTTTATAAGGACCTGTTTTTTTGACTGATAATCTAAATGAAAGTCACATTGGTCCGAACAATATATATTTAACATGTTAATAAAAAAAGAACTGCAACCAACAGAGGATTTACTGCAGTGTGCAAGTTAGATTTTCTGTTCACAGTTTATTTTACTAAACTTATCAGTCATAAGTAACAAACACAAGACAGTCATCTGTATTGGGACAATAATTCGAAGAAAGTCCTGTTTTGACAAACCCTATAGTTATTTGTGTCAAATTTTATCAGTACTGATGTGACGACTGAATGATTGTGTGTTTTTATAGCTTATTTTCAGTGACTTACGAAATTTATTAGTGACTGATGGATTTTTTACGCCTTTACTAATTAGCATTATTAAACACATTAGTGTGCATACAGACGAGCGGCACGCGTGAACGACAGAGGCAACTGCAATCGTTGACAACGTGCTGCTCGTGTAGCTGTCGACGCACTTCGGCGCCCGCCGTCGACACATCGGTGGCTGCCGTCGACGCGTGGCGACGGCTGCAGTTGCCTGAGCCGCTAGCGATGCCACTTATGTGTATGCACACTTACATGAAAAAACATGATTTATAACCCTCTCAGGCAAAACATTACAGGTTTGCTTAGAATAATGTGCATTGCCACTAGTGTTGTATTAGTATTATGCTACGTAGAAAAGCTAACTATTTATGGGGTCTAAGCTTAATCTTACTAAGACATCTGCCTTTTGTAAGAATTTGCCTATTACAGTTAAATCAAATACTTGCCTTATGCTGTCAACGTATAAACCTAGCAAAAACCCTAAGGAACAGACTACATGTAAATAAAAGAAGCAAGTAAATGTTGTGCCGAATTTATTTTGGTTTAGTATTGTAAGTAGCTTCGTCAAATTAGTAAGGATATCTCCTGCCGGTGTCCATACGGTACATTCCAGTTCTGAAAAAGAAAGAAAAACATTGTAAAAATAGATTACAATAATTACGTTACACACAATAATGTGGTTTCTTAAAAACTGAAGAGTTTGCACTCTAGAATTTGCCCTCATAATTGTCGAATTCTTTCCTTTATTCTTGTGAAACTTTGTTAGTAATCAGTCCATTCATAATCATAATCATTCCAGTCGACGACGTCCACTGCTGGTCATAGGCGTCCCCCAAGCACCTCCACTTTGACTGGTTCTACGTCTTCCAGTACGCGGTAACTAAGCAATCAGTCCAGTCAGTTGGAATAGCAAAAATAGTTAATAATCATGATTTTCTGAGAACTTATGGAAGTTTCGTTTCAATGACTGGATAGTGCATTTTTGTAACACTATTTCCCATATTGTAAAAAAATACACATTCATTATTGTATATTTGTAGATAACTCACCCCGTCTTCCTTAGGTCATCATTGCCCATACGAAGTTCAGAACCACGGCAATTGTTCCAGGTTATCTGAGTACTGCTGGTGCATCTGCGGCCGACTAAGTGGTTATATGTCACGGTAGCAGCAAACAGTTCCCAGGCACGGTTGTGATTGCAGAGGTTGGTGACGCAGCCAGGCTGGGAGATACCACCGTTGGGGTAGAAGTCAGCGTCAGCGACGTTGGAGCCGATACCAAGACCGCCCACGGTGTAACCGCCATCAGTGTGGATAGCCTCAACGTAGCCACCGTCACTGGGTCTGACGCGGTTTGAGTTATAGTTCCATAGAGGTCCAGCAGGGTCCAAAGCTAGAAACCAAAAGAGTATTTATGCTATTATTAAGTTTATGCTACTGAGAGCGGGACCGAAAAAACTAAGGGCAGTTTCGTAAAATATGCGTACCTGTAACGCGAGCGACTCTTCCTCCAAGTTCTCTGCCAGCGTTACCAACAAGGTGAGCACCCAAGCTGAAGCCAACCAGATGCATTTGGTTGAAGGCCTGACCAGTCACTCTGTTTAGGAAAGTCAGAAACTGTCCAAGACCACGGCCAACGGCGGGTACACCTCTGGCAGCTGTGGCGTAATCAGACAACGCGAGTCTTCTCCAGTCCAGGACAATGACATTCACGTCACTCTTGCCCAAGTAAGCTGAAAATGATTAAAAAAATATTTTAAGGTATCCCGAAACATTAATAGCGAGTTGTTTTTTTTACTTTAAGGGGAAATCCTTTTAATTCTTAAAAATATTTCAAGACAATCTCTGTTCTTCGTCATTTTCTTTTGTGTCTAATTTCGCCCTGTTCATGGCGGGTACCTTACAGTTACCTTAAATAGGACTCTTGCATAAAATTAAACTGCTTTTAATGTAACATGCTTGCTTATTGCTGTCTAGTTATGAACATATTGGTGGATGGAAGAAAATTATTGTATTTAATAAAGAAGTATTATTTACCGTTTCTGATGGTGGGGTTGATGTCGGTATGTTGGTTGCTGAGCCAGCCGTGAGCGATGACCACGGTGGGGACATTGGCGTTGAAGTTCGAGTTGGTGATGGAGTTCGCATTGTTGATCGTCAATGTTTGCGAAATTCTTTGGTTGCGTCTGTAACCAATGATAAACAATTATAAATTATATTTATTTCTGTAAATTAGTTTTTAAAAAATATTTTATACCTTAAAATTAAATTATGTTTAAAAAATCGATGAGTTCGGTATTTCCTAACTGACTACTCTTAGAAGAAAGATCGAAGCATAGTCAAAGGTCACAGTCTTTTTTGACAGGTTCACTGTACCTATTGAGGGTGATAAGTTCTTGGCTGA
This sequence comes from Eremobia ochroleuca, assembly GCA_949629135.1. Taxonomy (NCBI): domain Eukaryota; kingdom Metazoa; phylum Arthropoda; class Insecta; order Lepidoptera; family Noctuidae; genus Eremobia; species Eremobia ochroleuca. Next base: position 8,874,166 of record OX451397.1, on the reverse strand, counting down.
TTCAGTTTAAGTTGCCATTGAAGGAGAGATAATTTATATTTGGCTTTAATCTACATCGTTTTTTTTTTTAAGCTTCCCAGATCTAGTTTCTTAGTTCACATTTATCGTGGTACTTAATGTGTCATGTTTGTTAGGAATAGGCGTAGCTTATTTTGATAGACATCATTCACTGCTTATAATCATGTACTTGAAGGATGTTAGAAAAATCCATACTTTTTTTTATTCGATTTTTTTTTCAACCTTCTGCATAGATGGAATGCAAAATAATTTACCTGGTATATAGCAAGTACGCGTTGTTAGCTGGGTTCCTTTCGATCTCATCGAGGAGTTCCATGTCAGGCTCAGCCTCAAGATCTACGGTGTGCATGACACCCTCGCCATCGGGGAACTCGATGTACCGCGGGTACACACGATCCTCAGAGTATTCCGATGTTAGCGGAACCGCCGATGCGGTATACACTGAAAAAAGAGTTTCTTCGTTATTTTCAATATTCTTGGCTGCATGGTCGATCCTTCATTAAGAAATTTTGTCATGTATTTGTTACTGGAGAATATGTTTTTTTTTTTTTACTAGGGTTTGTGTCCTTTGTACCCTTTGTGACTTCGTTTTACATTTCAAATAATTGCTATAACCAAATCTGATTTTATATGCAAACAATATTTGATAATATAATTATTTTACAAACATATTTTGAACGGCTGGGAAGGGTACCTACATGCCAAAATAATAGGTTTTTTTTTGTTTCTTGAAATTTTTTTACGCTTTATGTATATATTTTTATTCTCTGTCTCTCTACGATCTCTATGTCTTACTGTGAATTTCCCGACTGCAAGCCAAGTGCCTTTTCTCCATTAGTTAATTAAATTTCAAAGTCATATTGGTTCGATAAAACTGCTCAGACTTCTCTAGTCATGGCAAGAATAACTGGGACTAAGAGAAGAGTAACTGTATCGCGTCGAGACAATTTAGATTTTTTGTTCATAATTTATTTTATTACGAACTGTGTCCATCGCGCACAGCTAGTAATAAAATACTTCGTTTGTGTGCGTATATCGGAAAACCAATTGGGTTTTATGGTTTTTTTTATTTTTATTCTTATGGGTTTTTTTTATTTTTAAATTTTTCCCTAATTATATTTTTAAAGTAAAAACATTAAATCTTAGTTACTCATTATAACATCAGCTATCTGCCAGTGAAATTCCCGTCAAAATCGATCCAGCCGTTTCCGAGATTATCAGACAGACAGACAGACAAACATTTCAAACCATGTTTTTTTTAAGTACCATATTAAATACTTTCATATGCATTTAGTAAAATGTTGTTATTTTCACAACCCACACACACAGATACTTCAATTTTATTTTTTTGGTATGTATTGTTATAATTACCGTAAGTATATATTTACTAAAAAGCTGTTATTTTGACACTAAAAACAGACACAATTCACAAAAATAAAAAAATAAAACTTACCCGTCACGAGTAGCAAACACAAGATAGTCTTCTGCATTGTCCCAACAATTAGAAGCCAGTCCAGTTTCGTGTTACCAGGTAGCTATTTATGCCAAAATTTTATCAGTAGGTACTGATGCGTCGAGTGATTAATTGTATATCTTTATCGCTTGTTTTCAGAGATTTGGGGAGATTTTTAATGACTGATGGATTGTTTGCGTCTTTACTATCAGTATTATTAAAAAAATTACATGATAAAACCAGATTTATAATCCTCTCGGACAAAACATTTGAGAATTGCTTAGAATAGTGTTGATTGCAGCCAGTGACACACATTTTTTATTGGATCCTTCTTCTTTATTTTTGTTTAACCCTTAACCAGGCCTAGCCCTTAACCATTTTTTTTTCTTTTGAATAATGATTTTGGTAGATTACAGGGTTATAACAAATATAATTTCTTGTTTTTTTTTCTGTTTTTGATAAAAAAAAATCCCTGTGAGGTCTATATGACCTGCTGCCCATGCAGACATATGGTCTGTATGTGGCCACTGTCCTACATGTTATCTACGCAGCTTTTAAGGGTTAGACTACTCACAGTAATGAATCTCAGAAATCGGCTCGTCACAAAAAAATAAAAATCCATGTGGTCGCTATGTGACCACTGCCTGGCTAAGGGTTAACATATACTGTCCTACTGCTGGGCTTCTTAAAAGCCTTTCAAGAACTCTTTTTCCGCGCTACCTCGAAATAGGCCTCGCGATGCGCCTCCAGGTCGTCTCGCCTTCGCTTTCTGAGCCAACCTCGGTGGCGCCATCTATTCTCAGGCACCTATTGTGTGGAGACCTTTGCCCAGCGGTTATCCTGCATGCAGCTGATGTGACCTGCTCAATCCCAATTGAGCCTGGCAGCCTTCTTGTATACGTCTAGTGTTTTGGAACGCAGCATGGTGTTCCGAGTTGAATCCTTCTAATTTATTTTATTCATTACTAGCGACCCGCCCCGGCTTCGCACGGGTGCAATGCTGATCACTATCACTACATAGTATAAAACAAAGTCGCTTCCCGCTGTCTGTCTGTCTCTATGTATGCTTAGAACTTTAAAACTACGCAACGGATTTTGATGCAGTTTTTTTTAATAGATAGAGTGATTCAAGACGAAGGTTTATATGTATATAATACATGCATAATATAGTACAGAAACACTGATAATTTTAGAGCCATTATTTCTCTTAAAAAGTATAGGATAAAAAGGCTGTCAGCATTACCACATTGTATGGCAATGCTGATTATTTGGCCAAAAAATAGGCCAGCCCTCTGGTCACGTGAAGAGTCGACCAACCGCTTGGCGATGTCTCGAAATACTAAGTGGGTACTCAGACCCCATGACCCTAGTGTTTCAAACCCCAAATGGCACAAACATGTAAGTTCCAAAGAGGTTGGAGTATTTGCGCCATTTGAGGTTTTCCGCACATGGAGCAGCCGCCCTAGCATAGCCCACCGTGATTGGAAGATGAGATGGCGCAAGGGTGTTGACACACGTTGCATCTCACACCAAAGACCTACCTACCTTCCAAGGCTTTATGGTCATTCCGTCTGGTCTCTTCCCATCGTCGCGTACCAAGTCATTGGGTTCTAAAATAACTGGCACCCCGGCGGTGAGAAGAGCACGACGAATGATGTCATTGATGCTGGCGTGCCGTGCTATTGGCCTGCGCTTTTACGATAAAAGATCCATCGTAAAAGAGCCATTGTGCAGACAAGTAGCGAGCCGGAAGGTGATATCACCCAGCAAAGCCTATGTTGGGTGACGGTAGCGCCTGAAGTCCGAGGCCCGACTCCGACTCACCCACAACCAGTAGGCGAACATGCTCAGCAGTATTGGTGGACGTATTAATAAGATTATTGCGTACATATAAGCTAGCTCATTCGCCTGACTTAAATATAATGGAAAATATTTGGGGGTGGCTTTCAAAACAAATATATGCTGATGGAGTGCAATATAATGATAGAAAATTGATTTCTTCGATTAAGTCAATCAACTAAGCCTATCGCAGTCCACTGCTGGACATAGACCTCTCCCAGACTGCGCCACAACACCCTGTCCTCCGCCTTCCGCATCCAATCTACCCCAGCCACCTTCTTTAGGTCGTCCGTCCATCTAGCTGGGGGGCGTCCCACACTACGCTTGCCGATACGCGGTCTCCACTCCAGGACTCGTCCGCTCCACCGGCCATCGGCCCTGCGACAGACATGACCAGCCCGCTGCCACTTCAGTTCACTTCGATTAAGTCCACTTGGGCAAAATTACCGAAACAGTATATAACTCTATTCCACAACAAATCTATGAAGTGATATTATTATAAATAAAGAAGGCCATACACATTATTAAAATATATTAGTGTGGTTTAGCTTTCAGTTTTTCTTCAATGAGAGTAATCAAGTGACCTTCCCTATTTAATACAAAGAAGAATTTTTAGTTGACTATTTTTATAAAATCAGGATTAAATGACATGAAGAGTATTTTATTGGTATGCTTTCTTATTTTATCCTATTAAGTATTATGAATATGCATCTTCACGAAGTAAGAAAAAAACATTTTTTTTTTGAGTGACCCGGTGTGTATGTAATGTTTGCAGCTAAATAACGAGGTAGATACTTGGCTATTGTTTTTTTTTTTCTTTCGTGATTATTTCAATTATTATACTCCCATTACATATAGAATAAACCAGTATTTCAATTTCTTTCAGTTTACTTGCAATATCGGGTGACAAATTATTTGCCTCATCAATGGTTCCTATTTTAATTGCAAGACTATATTTAGATCTATGACATCTCTTTAGCTTTATCAGAATTGTAATTTTATTTACCTAGCCATGTAGAAAAGCTAGATAAATTATAGGGTCTACGCTTAATCTGACTAAAATAATTGCCATTTGTAACAATTTGCCCATGACAGTGAGGTATACTATAATACATTGTCAAGGTATAAGAAACAGAGTGTAGATAAATAAAAGAAGCAGGTCAATCTTCTGCCAAATTATTTATTAATGTCCGGTAGATTTGTCTAAATAGTAAGGATAACTGCTGCCGGTGTCCAAACGGTAAGTTCCAGATCTGAAAAAGAAAGAAGATGAGCAAAAATACAAACGAAAGTAAAATAAGTACCGTTGGCCTACATTTGCATGGATTATCATTCGAAATTGATTTTCCATTATTCAAAGAGACATTAATTTTAAATTTTAATACAACAACTACGTTTGTTTTAAAAAAAATGGAGGAGTAATATTAGCTACGTATTTAATGCCATCATGTCTGGAGAGTTTTTGTTTGATCGAGCCGCATGGGTCGATCGATCAGGTTAAGCTACGCTTGCCGCGGTTGGTCCGTGGATGGGTGACCATCTTCACATACCAAGACCCCACCGTGCCTCGGATAGCACGTTAAGCCGTTGGTCCCGGCTGTCATTCGTGGATCTTTGACAGTCGTTACGGGTCGTCAGTAGCCCGAAAGTCTGACAACCAGTCTTACCTAGGGGTACCGTATTACCCAGTAACTGGGTTGTGGAGTTCAGATAAGCAGTCGCTCCACGTAAAATACTGCTATTCAGCTGCATCCGGTTAGACTGGAAGCCGACCCCAACATAGTTGGGAAAAGGCGAGGCAGATGATGATGTCTGGAGAGTTTTTTGTTTGAACGCGCTAATCTCTGGAACTACCAGGCGGATATCAAATAAATCTGTTTGCTTTTGATAGCCCAATTTTTGAAGAAGGCTATTTATCATCACGCTAGGACTCTGAGAAGCCGAACAAAAAGAAAAAGAGACAGAAAGAACGTTGAGCGAAAACGAAGGGATGGCGCGGGCAGGTGATGCGATGTGACGGGATGAAAACAAGAAATTTCACGCGGAAGAAGTCGTGAGCAGAACCTATTTTCTGATAAAAGTTAGTTAGCGCTAACAATACCGTGTAATCACTAGTTATCTAAATACTTAGCTTAGTATAAAACTGATGTACATACGCCAGCACATCAAGCTACCCGAAATTCACATTTTCCCAATCAACTTTGAACCTTAAGCTTTAGCGATAAAGTTGTAGTATTCTTTAGTTAAGTCTATTATAGAAATTTGACAGATTGTAGTAGCTTGATGTACTTGGTGTCTGTACTCAAAGTGCAAGCGAGCGATAATATCCGACGCGGTGCGTCGGGTGCCGACATTTCACGCGGACAGAAGCTAGTTTCTAATATTTTGGTAAAACTATGTGCCTGTGTAATCAGTAAATTATTGCTGACCACAATATTATGAACATATTTAAACATATTTACGTAATTAATGAAATAATGATTAAGTGAAACAAAATATCGGTTTCTGTTAATAAAACTCACCCCGTCTTTCTTAAGTCATCGTTGCCCATACTGAGATGAGCACCATTGCACTCGTCCGAGGTGAGCTGCGATTTGCTGGCGCACAGACGGCCAACGAACTGGTTATAGGTCACGGTAGCCGCGAACAGTTCCCAGGCACGGTTGTGGTTGCAGATTTTGGTGAGGCAGCCAGGCTGGGACATACCACCGTTAGGGTAGAAGTCAGCGTCAGCGACGTTGAAGTCGATACCAAGACCGCCGGCATTAGTGTGGATAGCCTCAACGTAGACGCCGTCACTGGGTCTGACGCGGTTTTTATTTTTGTTCCATAGAGGTCCAGCAGGGTCCAATGCTAGAAACCAAAAGAGTATTTATGCTATTATTAAATTTAGTGTATTTTTAAGTTTTGGATGCCGCTGGACCCAGGTCCAGCGGCATACATTAAAAATACATATCTGAAACATAGGGTCGTTGTCAAAATGAATACCGATAAAGGTAAGTTGAATCAGATAATAAAATAGATCACTAATTTGGCTAGTGTCTGTGTTGTTAGCTGAATTGAAATCAACGGACAACAGCTAAGGAGTAGTAAATATGTTAAATACCTGTAATACGAGCGACTTTTCCTCCAAGTCCTCTGCCAGCGTTACCGACAAGGTGAGCACCCAAGCTAAAGCCAACAAGGTGCATTTGGCAGTACGTCTGGCCAGTCACTCTATTAAGGACAGCCAGGAACTGTCCAAGATCACGGCCGGCACCGGGTACACCTTTAGTTGCGGTGATGTAGTCAGCCTTCGCAAGTTTACTCCAGTCCAGGACAATGACGTTCGTGTCACTCTTTTTCAAGTAAGCTGAAATTAAAAAAAAAAACCGGCCAAGTGCGTATCGGACCACGCACAATGAAGGGTTTCGTAGTTGGAATGAATTTATCCCAAGAACAAACTTAACATTGTAGTTGAAAAAATCATGCTCTCCCATATATTGCAACTGCAAATTGGTCGATTATTACTCGTAAAGTTGTAAAGCCTACTTAGCTGTGATAGTTTTTCTTTTCATTTCGTTATATATGTACCTATATTACTGCTATTAATTTTTTCACATGTCCAAAAGCAACCATTTTGTTTGCCGGGGGGGGACACACTTGACTCTAACAAAAATTAGCACTCTAAAGTTTAATATTTCATGAAAGAATCCCTGAATCGAAAAATGGTTTTCAAAAACCCGCAATATTTAAAAGACCTATCCAACGATACCTACCCCACACCATGGGGTAGACGAAAAAAAAAAACATCCCACTTTACGTGTAAAGGAGGTACCCTAAAAACATTTTTTTTTAAGATTTTATTTTACCACTTTGACAACGTGATTAGTATATATATGCATTCCAAATTATAGCTTCCTAGTACTAAGAGTCTCTGAGCTAATCTGCGGACGGACGGACGGACGAACGGACTGACGGACGTGGCGAAACAATTGGATTGGCACTCTACAAAACTTTATACATTTCCTTTTTCAAGTTAATTGTTTTCGATAATATTCTAGAATGTTGTAGAACATTCTAGGTATTTGTGATGTGGGCCCTCGCGATCGGTTTGGTCATTTTCAAGAAAAATGGACGAGCGACAAGTTCGACGAGTACTTTTTAGGCCACAGTGCGCGGGCTGCGGCGACCAATATCAACACCGCAATGAGCGCTGGAAGTACAAGCCATGCGACGCTGTCCCGATCAGGAGACCAAAGCCGCCACCCACGAAACCACGATACCCCACCCAACTTATTCCCCAGACCTTGCCCCGTCAGAATATCATTTGTTTAGAGCCTTGAAACAACATTTGCGGGGTAAACAATTTAATGATTTCTCTGACGTAGAGGCGGAGTTGAAAAAATTTTTCGAGGCACAGCCATCAGAGTTCTGGGCGAAAGGTATCAAATCTTTGCCGGATCGTTGGCAAGAAGTCTTAGATGCTAATGGTGATTACATGATTGGCTAAGTTTTTTTTATTGTAATAATAATAAAAAATATAAAACGTATACCAAGTGTCTAATAATTTTATTTTTTTGACAAATTTTTAATTTACTTACTTATTATTTTGAAATGATCACCACTTTGTTTTCGGTTTTTGCCTGTTTTGAATTTGAATTTAATAGATATTATATTTTATAAGTCATTTTAATGTTATTTATTGTATGTGTAAACTATGGACTAGAATTGTATCAAATAAATAAATAATTTTTATTATTATTATCATTACTTTTGTGCCAACCTGATATAAGGGTTTCTTGTTGACTACGGAACCCTAAAAAAGAATATTGTTAGCTACCCCAAAATATTTTTAGCAAACGATGACGTCATCTTCATTAAATAATTAGGGATATAGAGACTATCTTCAAAAGTTTTTTATAGATTTATCTGATTTGGCTAAAAACCGTCACAGCAGCCTACATATTTATGTCATAAAGTTATAGGTAGTGGCAGTTCCAATATTACGTGACTACATGTTACTAACAAGTTGCGAACTTTGTCAACTGGGAGAGTTATGAAATACTGTGAAATGTCTTGGGTACAGGTGAAGTCTACAAAATAATTTAGAGTGTTTCAATGGACTCTCTTTTTATGTCCTAAATATGAGATAGGTTTGGAAAGACGAGACAAAGAGAAATAATAAAAAATGAAGTTACTTGTATGTTTGTTAATCTCTGGTCAAAATGCACTCACTGATACAATATTTCCAATTATCATTGAGTAGAAAGTGGCAATTGTGTGTCGGAAAATTTAATGGTTCTTGCCTCATGAAGCTGTGAGACATAGCAAGTATTTAATAAAGCAGGTGTATACTTACCATCCCTAATGGTGGGGTTGATCTTGGAGTACTTATTGCTGAGCCAGCCGTGAACGATGACCACGGTGGAGACATTGGCATTGAAGTTTGAGTTTTTGATGGAGTTATCATCGTTTATCTTCAACGTTTGCGGAGTTATTTCGTTGCGTCTGTGGGGTGCGTTTGAAGGGTGTTCATTTTTGATAGATTTTTCAAAATCAAATGTTTTTAACCCAAACGGCTCGAACAAATACGTTCCAAAGAGGTTGGAGTATTTGCGCCGTTTGAGGTTTTCCGCACCTGCAGCAGCCGCACCAGCACAGCCCACCGTGCTTGGAAGATGGGATGGCGCAAGGGTGTTGAGACACGTTGCATCCCACACCAAAGACCTACCTACCTTCCAAGGCATTATGGTCATTCATATTGGTTGAAACACTAGGGCCAAGGGGTCCGAGTGCTAACCTAACCTATTATTTCGGGATATCGCCAAGCGGATGGTCGACTCTTCACGTGACTAGAGGGCTGGCCTATTTTTTGGCCAAAGAATTAGCATTGCCATACAACGTGGTAATGCTGCCAGCCTTTTGGGCAAGTTTCCTATTGACAGCGATACGGACGAATTTTTTGATGCCCTTTGATTATTTGTCCTTCTTTTTATATACTTGTACGTATTATTATTATTATTTTAAGTCTGTTAGCTTTTTAATTAAGTAATTAAATATTTAAATCAAATAAAATATCTTTCGATTATACTTTTTTCGAGTATGATTGTGAACATACGCTGATGTCATAATATTAAATCACAAAAGGCTGTTTATCAGACTCTTAGCCTTCACACTGCAGGGACACAGGCCCCCTTCCTATGAGAAGGAGTGGGCTATAATTTTATAAGGATAAAAAGCATTCGAGTATTCTGGAAAAATATTTTACCTGGTAAACAGCAAGTACTGGTTGGTGTCTGAGATAACAATGGGTATTGGGATTGGGATCACTAAGGTAGGCTCAACTGTAATTACTGAAAAGAACGTCAAGATCGATAGTTAGAAAATTGGGATCTCGTCTTATCAACGTGCTTGTCAGCGCATGTCGTGCGCGTTCGTGGCAAAATGTCGACGAATATAGTAAAATTTTGTAGCTGAAATATAGTTATTAGTGAAGTTCTGGCGTTTATCCAGACCCAAATGGATGATGAATGTGGAAATCATTGTTCGTTTGTGCGCAACAGCGTTTTCTTCCGACGAAACAGTGGTGGCAAAAGACTTGCTTTAGTTGAAAAGAAAACGGAAAGCAGAGGAAAAAGTTCAAAGATACCTTGAAGATATCATATCCCTCATTAAGTGTACTTCAGCGGAGTGTATTACCATATTTGTTGCTCGTGAACTAAAAAGTTACCTCCGGTCACTTTTGTCACGAGATTGCTAAAAGACATCATTATACTAAAAGATCAAGTTGAAGTGATAAGGGATGAGTATGCGACAGTTGAACAAGTGAATACATTAAGTATGGAACTGACCAAGCATCACTAGTGAATGATATGTCACCAAGATGTTAATGTGAAAATTAAACGAGGTACGCGTAACTGGTTCATCATCTGCATAGTCTTTTCTCAACTATGTTGGGGTTGGCTTCCAGTCTAACCAGATGCAGCTTGTTACCTGTATTTTACATGGAGCGACTGCCTATCTGACCTCCACAATCCAGTTACTGGGTAAAAGGATACCCTTTGGAAAGACTGGCTGTCAGACTTTCGGGCTACCGACAAACGACTGTCAAAGATCCACGAATGACAGCCGGGAACAACGGCTTAACGTGCTTTCCGAGGCACGGAGGGGTCTTGGTATGTGAATATGGTCGCCCATCCAAAATAAATTGGACCTGTTATGCCGACTGGTATAGTACTGGTATTCAGCTGCATCTGGTTAGTTCGGAAGCCGACCCCAAGATAGAAGGAAAAAGCAGACAGATGATGATGATGATCATCAGTTATGAAGGTAGCTGCATTTAACTAACTTATAGATGGCGCACAATGGCACCTATTTTTTAAGTGAAATGTAACTTATTAAATAGAATAACTAAGAAAAACTCACCCGTAACGAGGAGCAAACACAAGACGGACTTCTGCATCTTGAAAGGAGGTTGAAGCTATTCCAATGTTTTACCACTACTACTCTAGTATTTATTTTAGAATGTCGTCTGTGATGAGATACCTCGTATTAATTGTTACCTTATTTTTGAAGATTTATAAAATTTCCTAAGATCTGGTCGGTTACTGAAATAATATAAAAAAGATAATTTTATGTTATCAGCTTTAACTTTGCAGGAAAGGAGGTACTTGAATGTAGGTAGTTGAATGTAGGGGGTGCGTGAATATCTTGCCATTGTTGGTAGTGATGGCCCCAAGACACGCGTTTTAACTCGTTTCCCACTATCCAACAGCAACAAGAACGTGCAGCGAACAAAACAGTTTGGTACTCAGGCAGAAATAAATAAAATAATGTTTCAACTTTAATAGAAAAAGGTATTAGTGAGAGTCAGATCAAAATAATCGCAGTGAAATAATGAGCTGACAGAAAATGAAATGAATTTGACATATTGTGCAAGTAGTGTCGCCATTACATTCAGAAAACTGTTTGCCGGATTATTAATTGATAATGCGTAATCGCTGGGTCCACACCGGACAATCCAGTGCACTCCAATCGGGCCCGGGCAGCAGCGCGATCCTAATGCGTGGTCGGTGGGGGTCTGTCGTGCGCGATCTGAGCACGCGGTGAAGGACGCGCTCCGTGGAGCGGTCGATCCGAGCGATGTCGGTTTTTTGACAATGCTCAAAGTAGCCTTTTTTACTACACTCGGTGTGGATAGGGCGATTGGGCAATATGGATGTTTAACTGAACTTAAACTAGCTAATGCGACCGGCACTGGAGTGCGGTGCAGGATCGCGGATTTCTTAAAACCGATCGTGTGAAATAATCTCCGTTTCCACGATCGGCGCTCCATGATCGTGGATCGTGAAGCGTCGACCCAAATTTGGATCATCCGGTGTGTCATACAAGTTTTCACTTGTATCATGTCATCACATTTTTACGAAGAAAGATCAATTAAAAAAAAAAAAAACCTGATGAAGCTCTTGTGTTTGAGTACGTCTCGCCGCGCCCGCGTTTTCAGTCTGGGCAACTAAACCTTATCAACCTTCGTGATATACCTACAAGCTACTAGAAAGAACAATTACTTTTTTACTAATAAAAAAAATACGGTAATGAGTGTGAGGGCACGACCGCACGACCGACTGAAATAAGGAAAATTCCCAATCTATTAATTAATTTATTTTATTATTTATGTACACACGGTACAATACATATGGATATGACATAATTATAATTTGAGTAGGTAAAAAGGTACTGCTTATTTCTTAAGAATTTTTATCCAGTAGACTTGCTAAAGGGGAAGTAAAAAGAAATTTAGACAACAGTGTATGAGAACAAGAAGAGAAAAATATGAATGTGTGAAGTCTAAAACTAAAATATTAAATAAATATATAATGCTAAAATATATAAACATATACAGCATGCTTTTTTACCGTCTCTAAATTTTTACAGGCTGTTCCACCCATGAATATTAATAACTTTCACTATGGAACCAACTCTGAGGTCACGAAAAAAAATCAGCTGTTTCATACATTTTGGTCATGTAGGTATTGAACTTTTGTATTAAACAGGTGATTTTGTTTTCGTGATTTCAGAGTTGGTCCCATAGTGAAAGTTGTTCATATTCATGAGTAGAACACCGTGTAAAAATTTTAAGCCTGAAAAAAATCATCCGGTATAAATAGTGTTGTTTCTCGATTTTGTTAAGAAGTTGGATGGTTGCAATGATATGCATAATCAGCCGCAGCATAAAACAGCATTAAGTCCGCCTTTGTGCAGTACTTTTTTTTTACTTGTGCATAAAGTTTTAATAAATAAATAATAAGTAAATATATATATTATGTATATATAGATACTCACAGAATAGAGGAACGGTCTCTTTTAATCGACATTTAAGTAGAGAAATAAATTTCTAATCACGAATCCAAGGCGGAAGTGAGTTCCACAATCTTACAGCATGGACAGAGAAGGAATAAAAATAGTAGCTTGTTTTATAAGGATGAGATTTAAGGAGGGATCTTAGGTGTGATCTGCACGGTGTGGTGCTAGCGCCACAACGTGCAGACCTGCGCTGTGCAGGTAGGAAGGATAAGACGGGTTGTGTAAGATGTTAAAATAAAATCCGAGTATTCCTGGCGAATTGGGAGCCACTTCAGTTCCTTGCGAATGTGAAAAACATGGTCATGAAAGTCTGAGCATAATCTGCTCTTAGCTTTATCCCTGCAAGCCATAAGCTCTTTAATTTGTAGCGTTATCCATGGTGCAGGATTATGTCTAACTTTGACACGTCGGATAGGGGCATGCTGATCATACAAGTCGAGAACAGATGGGTTAAAACAATTCACCTTATCGCCGATGTCATCGATCTTAACCAGAGGGGTGCAGTCGAGATCGCCGGCATCATGCTGTAAAGCTTCTAGATCTATGCCCTTGTAGTTACGGAGCTGGGACTAAGTGTCTAAACACACTATGCCGAAGTTACGCGACCGAAGTTCAGCGGCTGATTTTACGATCCGACGTATTTAGCTGATATGACACACCATAAGTGCCGAACTTACGCGGCAGAAATTCAGTTTCGAAACTTTGTGTGTGTATTAAGTGTCTCGAGCGCTTTCTTGGCGTCGTGTCGTGTTATCTACACAGTTGGACAGACAGACGCAAAACAAAGTGATCTTGTTATTACTTTCGAGGTGCGAAACCAGAACTTACGCCCGACCGAAGTTAGGCTGTACGCTATGACGCGACGTAATTTCGGCATAGTGTGTCAATAATTCAAATAGCATTGCAGGCGTAATTGTGCTGAACTTCGGTCGCGTAACTTCGGCATAGTATGTTTAGACACTTACCCTTGGGAACACGGATACGATACGAAAGGTAAATGAGATCGTGGTAAGAACAAATAGCCGTAAGTTGATCATGGTAAGAAACATTATTAGGGGAGGAGACAATCGTAACATCTAGAAACGAGGGTGTACAATTAGAAAAATAGTGAGTTGGAGAAAGAGGCAAAACTTGAAGATTGAAAGAAGACAAGAGTGAAAGAATTTTAAGGGAGCGAGTGTCATTTTTAACGAAGCAGGTATTAAAATACCCCATTAAAATAACATGCTCATAAATGGGGCAAAGATCACTGAGTGTGGAGTCTAGAGAATTGAAGTAGTCTATGTGAAGATTATATATTGTGATGGCTCGTGACCAATCTAAAAGACCTTTTGTTGATCTTCATATAATTGTCGTCAACGCTTGGTTTACTACAATATGCCATATTATAATGCATACGTTAGGAAATACGTATGTGGACACACAAAGGTACAGGGTTATTAAGGCGTGGCCAAATACGGAACTAGCGCCGTCATCTTGTTTTGTCAATTCCTACCGTCAACTGTGGTTTCTTTACATGCCATGAGCAACATTACACATGAATACTGTATGTACAGACGCCAGCACATCAAACTACTGCGATAAAGTTAAAAATCTATTAAAGAAATTTGACGGATTGTAGTAGCTTGATATGCTGGCGTCTGTACATAAATTGATATGTCTCGATTAAATCGATTATAAAAATTATTTATATAATGGCGGCGAAAGATTCTTAGTAATTGAGAGACAGTGCTCATGGGTAAAGTTGCTCAAGGAAAGTAAAGAGGCCACAGTTGACCGTACCTTTTCTGTGACATAATTTCAAATGTTCAGGGGGGGCGTTGGTAACACCCCCCTATCCTTGTCATTCAGGCGCCAAAATATCCTTGCAGCGCTCTGCGTAGGTAGCCCTGCAGGGTAATTGCGTAACACTTTCACAGTAGTAATTGCTTTAATTTTGACCGTTCAAAAACATTAATTGCTTTTGCTACTGTAAGATAGTGTGTTGCAAAATTACCCCACCGTTATATTATTTTGTTAAAGTGTGATAAAAATAACTAATTAATTTTATTAGAGTTGCACGAAGATAAAGTTTGATTTCATAATTACATATTTACGACAGAGAGTAGATAAACTTGATTTATGTCACAGCGACCATATTAGGGTGATAAGCACGTGTATTATGTGTTACGGGAATGACTTCATCGGTTGCTATTCACTCAGAACGCCAGGAGCCTGCAACTCTTGCGGGCACCCCAAAGGGCTATAGCCCAGCGGGTGGCGAGGGCCTACCGCACGGTCGGCTTCTCAGCGGCATGTGCTCTGGCTGGCACCCCGCCTTGGGAACTCGAGGCGTGGGTGCTCGCCAGAGTATATGAATGGACGGCGGGGCGGAGGGCGAGAGGAGAACGCACCGCCCCGGAAGAGCGGGAAGCCGTCCGGCGGGAGGCGAGGGACGCCATCATCGTCCATTGGACGGCGGACCTCGCCACCGCAGCCTTCGGCCGCCGAACCCTCGACGCGATTGGGCCGGTCCTGCGGGACTGGCTCGAGCGGCCGCATGGGTTCCTCTCCTTCCGTCTGGTGCAGTTGCTGTCCGGACACGGTTGTTTCGGATCGTACCTGTACCGGATCGGACGAGAGGAGACGCCGTCGTGTCACGACTGTGGCGCGGTGGAGGACACGGCGCAACACACTCTCGAGGTGTGCCCTTCGTGGTCCGGGCCGCGCCGCAGTCTCACCGCGGCGATCGGAACGGACCTCTCGCTCCCCGGCCTGGTCAACGCCATGCTGGGGGATGAGGGGTCCTAGGCGGCAGTTGCCTCCTTCTGCGAACACGTCATGTCCCAGAAGGAGGCGGCGGAGCGCGTGCGGGAGGAAGACCCTCTCGCGGCGCCGCTCCGAAGGCGGAGGAGGGGCCGAAGAAGACGTCAGTATGACAGTCATCTCCGACTCCTCCCAGGTGGAAGCCAGCAGGCGACGGGTGCGGGGGTTTCACTCTCGCCTGCATTGCACAGGCTTACACCAGTGCCGGACGGGAATGGCCAGGTGTTCCCGGCCCATCCCGTAGCCCCCCACCCGGGGGGACATGCAGGGCCCGCCAGCTAGGCGGGCATGCGCCGGGGGGATTGTGGACGCAAAGGCTGAGCCGGATTCCCATGACCCCCCCATCAAGGCGATGAGGGAACACCGCTGAGTTTTAGTGGGTATACTGCCACTGGCAGGGAGTCCCACATACTCCGTTCCGTCCCCCGACGAGCGGAGATGCGTAATGTCATTTCTCAGCGAAAAAAAAAGGAGCCTGCAACTCGCAAGAGCATATTTTCCCGCTTACAATCCTCAAAGTAAAACCTTCGTATTTTATTGATTTCAATATGTCACGGAACTCTGCACTAGACAAATTTCTTTTCAAAATCAAATTTCTGAGCAACGAATGGCGCATGAGTTGAACTTGTGCCAATATTTTATTTAAATCACCTAAAGTTTCTGCGCTCACCAAGAAACATTGAACGGTTTTATTTAAAATATCGTTTTCTTTTTGTGACCGTTTTCGGTAGCGTCGTATAAAGTGGTTATAGAAAGCCTGTCTGTATGTTTTGTTTTGGTTTAATCAATTCGGTACTCCAAATATAGTTTAGAATAACAAATGTTTACACGCGGGAAGGCAAATAGTAGCGTAACTGACCGATATAGTGGAGTACAAACGAACCTCTATTGGAACATAGGTAGTGAATGTATCAGGCTTACATAAATCTAAACATGAGCTAGAATTTGCACATACCAAAGGTAAGGTTTAGGTTTCAGATAGCTTTCCATGCATATGCTTAGGCAATTTCACCAAAGTGGTTGAGTGAATAATTCCGAACTGAAATCTGTGAAATTGCGGAGTAATTGCGTATCACTAGCAATGGCTTTCATTTTGAAAGTTCAACAACATTCATTGCGTTATTTATGTTTTTGAGCAGACGAATTTTTTGAACATACTCGTATGAATCAATGGATTAGCAACGTCCTTCAAGATAATTCACATTTAGATTAATGGTGTTTTACGCAACTACGGTGCTGATTACTTCATAATTGAACGAGGCTGTTTTCTCTACTTTTCAAAATGACTGATTGTTATCCTTCTTGTTGAAATTTATTTTATTTTTATTTTATTTATTTACTAGCGACCCGCCCCGGCTTCGCACGGGTGCAATGGAGAAACACTGATAATTTTAGAGCCATTATTTCTCGTAAAAAGTATAGGATAAAAAATGGTTATTGTGGGTTATCCCTAAGAGATAGACATATACCATCGAGGACTTTTTTGTAGACCTTTTTAAGGTGTAAAATACTGAAGTACATTATTTTGATCTATCTCGACGGATTCAGCCTGCGTTTACAATGTAAGCGCAAAAAAATGTGTTTATTTACGACATCACATTAGATACCTCTAAAATTATCAGTGTTTCTCTACTATATTATGCATGTATTATACATAAAAACCTTCCTCTTGAATCACTCTATCTATTAAAAAAACCGCATCAAAATCCGTTGCGTACTTTTAAAGATCTAAGCATATATAGGGACAGACAGACAGGGAAGACTTTGTTTTATACTATGTAGTGATTTCCAAATTACATTCCATCCTTACAGGGAAACCTATTGCGATAGTGTACATCTCTTATCCTAACTATTTAGTTAAAATTTAATTATAGTAATAAGTTAGGATAAGAATTTTCTTATCCTAACTTATTACTATAATTAAATGTTGTAATTTATTTAAAAAAAAAAATGAAATACATGAAATACATGTGAAGCTATAGCTTACAGTGTGCTTCAGTCGTCAAAATTCTCAATTCGAAAATTTTTGGGACCTTTTCACTGCCAAAGTCAAAGTCAAATGATTTATTTCAAAAAAGGCCACTTTTGCTTGGTAGGCAATTAAAAGACACTTTTTGACATAAACGCTTACAAGAAAATATAACTGATTCTAGATGCACCTTCAAAAAGGTAGTTTGGTATGGAAACCAATTGCCAAGAAAGTCCATCCACGGTGTTTCTTAATTTGTTAGCTTAGCTTAATTTGTTAGCACGCTAAGCCGTTGGTCCCGGTTGTCATTCGTGGATCTTTGACAGTCGTTACGGGTCGTCAGTAGCCCGAAAGTGTGACAGAGTGACAACCAGTCTTACCAAGGGGTATCGTTTTTTTTTTTTTTTAAACGTTGTCCTACACTAGGAATTTCTCCTGTATTGTGGGTGCGTTTACAAACATTTAAAGTCACATACACAAACAGCCAGACCCGGAACAACTACTTGTACGTCATACAAATATTTGTTCCGTGCGGGAATCGAACCCCCGACACGCAGCACAGCAGTCAATCGCTTAACCCTTAAATGCATGATTTATTTTATCGTATTGCATAAAATGCTATTGTATAGGTATTTATCTATAGAATTTAGATAATAAATATATAATAATTATACAATAATATTAATATTCATAGAGTATATATATTGTTTTGACAAAAAGAGGTGCGTTCAGAAACTCACAGCTATCATATTCTTAAAAAAATTAAATGACGTACTTTGTTGCCATATGGTAACATTATGCATTTAAGGGTTAACCACTGCGCCAACCGTGCCGCCCCAGTAGCATTACGTAGTAATATTACCCAGTTACTGGGTTGTGGGGGTCAGATAGGCAGTCGCTCCATGTAAAATACTGGTATTCAGCTTCATCCGGTTAGACTGGAAGCTGACCCCAAAATAGCTAGGCAGACGACAAGATGTATTGATAAGAAATTAACTAGGTATACAAATTGTGTAAATTGGAGTTGTTTTTCTCGTCCGTCTATGTGACCGCGTTGTTCTTCTGAGTCACCCAATGGATTATGACGCAGTTTCATCATCATAATTGAGACAATTTATCTAGAAGTTTTAAGTTTATATAATACATACATACAAAAAACTATGTATAGGTACAAAAAAATAGATATTCTGTCAAGCTGTGAAAAACCGTGTAAAGAAGGTTGGTTGGTAATACATCTAAATTACGTCGTAATTACGTCGTTATTCGTTTATTTACGTCTTATTATTATTATTATTTATTATTTATGTGTACATTAGAGAGTCGAAAGTTGACTGATTATTACCTGTAATATTTTAAAGGTAACGAATTAACTCAATATTGGGCACTGTCACCTGATTAATCATAATGCCAAATATTGCTAATCAATCGATAAATAGCATTGAAATATTTCATTTCAGTTGAAATACCTAATTTAATTACATAATAGTGTACTCGTATTAATTACATTGCGGAAATGCGTTAGACTGTAATTTGATGTTTCATCGTTGTATCTATTTAAGTATTAATTTATTGATTAAGTGCGTATTGCATCCCTTACCACCCAACCCGTAATAATTAGTTTTTTTTTTTTTCGTTGCCTATGTTGTCTCCCGCTGCTGGACAAAGGCCTCCCCTTTTTCCTTCCAAACCCTGTCTTGGGCGATCTTTGGACTCACTTTAAGCCTGAAGGAGGACATCGCCGTCGAGGTAGACCACGGTAATGGTGGTGTGACGATCTAACGAGGTTTGCAGGGCCAACATGGCCAGAGATCGCTCTTTTAGTTTTATTTAAAGACATTTTTCGTTGAACTAACTGTTTCAAGCGCTACGTAACAGCTGGTCATTGGGTCCTGTTTTTGTAATCAGCTGTTCCTTACATTTATGTTCGCATATCTCTTCAAAATGAAAGGAGCGCCTGATTTTTTTTCGCGGTATAAGGTTTGGTTCCGTAGTAAAAGTTGTCGGCTTCGGAGCCGAGCAAAAAGAAAAAAATCAGATGTGGTAATGCGATGTGCCGGGTAGAAGCTAGTTCCTGATAAAAGTTAGTTAGCACTAAAAAGTTAGTTAGCACTAAAATACCGAGTAATCACTAGTTATCTAATTACTTAGCTTATTATAAAATTGATGTCGAGATGCCAGCACATCAAGCTCTGTCAAGTCTCTGTAAATGATTTTCAACTTTATCGCTAAAGCGTTAGGTTCAAAGTTGATTGGATGACAGTTTCGGGTAGCTTGATGTACTGGCTTCTGTACTTAAATTAAGTACTTTGTACTTTTCTTGAACACAGTCAAAGGTAACAAACAATGCATTTTGGGCAAGATAACTCAAATCTGATAAAATGGATCACCTAATGAGTATAATATACAGATTAATGTCAGTAATTAAGATTAATTTTAGTCGATGGGTGCGATTAACAAAAAAATATTAGAGATAATAATACCAGCGCACATCTGATTGTTATGAGGTTGGGGGTATTATTTGTTTCGAGTATTTAATTTATCGCGTCAATTGTTTTTATTTTTTAGTTTTTTTTTTTTTTTTTTTTCAATATTGGCTACCTCTTGGCCTCTATCTCGGCTGAGGTAAAGTAATGGATGAGGTCTATGATGGAACGAGCGAGCCCAGAAGATGCATATTCACTCTTGCTTTGAAGGCTGACGGGTTATACGTGGAAAGGCATACAGACGCTGGCAGAGAGTTCCACACTTTGGCCGTCTTATTTTAGCTAGCAGTTTTCTTTCAAATATCTGTCTTATTTACTTGTTTTACAAAGAAAAAAGAGTAGGTAATGAGCAAAATAACAATACTACATAGCCCCGTTATACACAGAAACCATTATTTAACCACTAATAGGGTTGTTTCAGAATCGCCGCGGGTGAATGCATTAATAATATTGGATTGCAAAAAATAAAAGCTATTTTATATGGAAAATACTTTAATTGGTAGGTACTTACTACCTCATTATTTTGGACTGTTTTTTTATTACCACCTATACAAAGACGAAGAAAGAAAGAAAATGCGTTTATTTGCGGCTTAAACATGACGCAGAGAAAAACGAAAAAAAGTATTATGCGCGGTTATATTTTGGGTCCAGATAAATTACATGCAGATTATGTTGAATATGAAAACTGCCGTGCGATTCTGTAACCATCTCACCGTGAAAACTTGGGTGAAGTGAGCGTGAAGTGAGTCGTCAATAGTGTCAATCCCTAACATCAGCATGACTCACGCCTCACTCTACGTTCACTTCACCTTAGTTATCACGGTGAGATTTTTCCAGAATCGACCGGCTGTTTAGTAAGGGTTCCACAATACTTGGTTAAAATTATTATTACGATAAACTACGACAAATTATGACGTGGCCAGCCGGAGGTGTGTAAGCGACTAGCGTGTCCAGCGCTGTCGTTCCTTCAATATCAACAAATTCAATCCGCGAGTTGATTAATTTTTTTTTATTATTTAAATTTAAGCTTTTTTACCTCACTAATAGCTTGGTATAAACAATTTTTTAATATTTTTAAAAATTGAAAAGATATGAGCGTTCAAAACTCTCAATTAGACAGAGAGGGAAATACTGAATTGTGACGTCATAGTTCAGTATCGCCATATAAATTACATGCAAAACTTCGTTTTGCGAGAAAGAGATAGACATAAAGTTTCTATAAGTTATAAGTTTTTTATTTTTCGACCGATTTCAAATTTGATTTCGAATTCTATTATTGTATTACATGTGTAGATATATTATCTACTAGAATATATAGTATTCAATATCATGCAACTACCCAATTCAGCAAATCGCGTCTAGGTTCGCTACAACAGAAAATAACAAGTTGGGGGGAAATATGCGTTACATCCATGCAAAACGGCGATAGTGCTACGATCTATATGATATCACCTTTTTTTTTTTTTTTTGATAAACATGTAAAATGTTGTCTAGTTAAAAATAATTGAAAGATATTTAAAACATTAAACAAAAAAATTATCCTGTAGGGTAATTGCATAACGCACAAACAGTAGCGATGGCTTTCATTTTGACATTTCAGCAACATTCATTGCGTTATTTACGTTGTTGAGCAGACACATTTGTAGAATATATGAAGCAATGGATTAGCAATATCCTTCAAAATGATTCAGATGGTGATTGATAATGTGTTACGTAACTAATTGCACACATTCTGAGTCGTCATTCAACAGCTTAGGTTGCTCATTATCGTGAATAATGACTTAGCATTACGTAAGGAGAAAAACAGCATTTTTCTATCTTCTCAGTATGTAACTGAGACAAAAAATAGTTAAGAGTAGAATCATACGTCTACAACTCTTCTATGTAAATTAATCCCCCATCTAAGTTAAGCAGTAAAATCACAAACACATTTTATATACAGCATAAAACCCTACAAAGCTCCATTCCAATTTGATCACAGCAAGAATCCCGATATTACGTAGAATAAACTAAACAATTATTTAATTTGTCCTTGAACTGCACATTTTTCCAAGGCTTCCTGCAAGCGTTCTCGTGCTATTGTAGTCACGTAGTCCACTTTAGTAAGTGGACTGTGGAACAAATGAAATTTAATTATTTCCTCTTGTTACCTCTTCCTTTTTGTAGAAATTGTGTCGTGCAGAGGGTTCTTTATAGAATGGTTTTATTTCAGGAATATAAATGTATTATATGCATGTGATGATCAAGGAATTTTATATGTGTCTAGTTTGTATCTCTTCTTCTTTGGGAACTATCCGCAATTTGTTGCTCCAAGAATCCTAAATTACTCGAGAATCCCTAACTACTTTAGACACATGCCAACGAAACCCAGATCTTGAGAAATTAACTATGTTTGTCTGAGTAGAAGGCAGCTGTCTCGAGGAGTTCGCTCTTATATAAATATTTAATTGCAGCTCATAATCTGGATTTGTGCGCATCATCAAAGAGTAATTAAAGAACTGATTGTTTTTTTTCTATTGTTTCACATTGCATTAAAAAACGAACAAAAGACTTTTCTGGTGTTGGGAGAGGTTGAAGTATAAAAAAAAGCTTAGTAGTGTCCCAGAGACCTTTGCCAAGGCCTTTTCTTATACAGATAAGAAACGATGATCACCACGCTTGCTCAATACGGGCTGGCGATTTCATACTTATATCAATTACTAGCATCTGTCCGGGATTTCGTCCGAGTGAAATTTCTTGTGCCCCCGTCCCACCCCGTCGGTCGCATCGAATCGCCCGCGCGCCCGCGCTATTGGTGCCGATTTTTTTGTTCACAAACTAAACTAAATTTAAGGTCCGTGCAGTTTTACTTTCAATTTAATTAAGAAAAAGACAGAAGATAAATATTAGTTTAGTCATGTCAAATTAAGATACTCCATAGACAAGTTTAGACTTGATTAAAAAATTGGCTACTAAAAATACGTCAATTTACGTCAGGCGCTGACTAATTTGACAGGACTAAACTAATATTTATCTTGTCCTTTTCTTAATGAAATAGAAAGAAAAAGATGCACTGAACTTAAATTTAGTTTAGTTTGCGAACAAGGGACTCGGCGCCATTGTTACGCCAGAGTTCCAGAGATAGCGCGCTCAAACAAAGAATTATTATTAGTATGTATAGATAAGTCACTACAAGGCAGAAGACATTATTCTGTACCCGTAGAAGAATGTAGAGTCAACCAAAAATACAAAAACTTTACTTATTGAGAATACCAAGCTTATCAATTGTTTTGAAATTGAAATTTCAAATTTGGTACCTACTCACATTCAATCACGGAAAAGGTACTCCAAGTACCATCAATCTCAGAATCGGATCCCCAATCATATTTACGTCCAGATCAAATCAAATTGCCGGAAGTACGAAAATAAATATATACGTATAAAATATGCGCATATTCAAATGACAGGTAATTTAAGTGAGTTATCACAACTTTGTGTGAGTGAAACCGTGGAAGGATTCAATTTGGTCGGGCTGGAAACTTCCAGAGTTACTTCATCTGCATTGCCTGTTGTAAATCAGAATTTGGAACGGACTCGTTTTCATAACTTTATTTTGCTTCAATGGTAAATGAATAAGTTTATTGGGAATTAAAATGCACATGCACAATATTATAGACCCATAACCAAGTTATTGCACAGTTAAATATGTATTTAATATAATTAATCACTAATTAGCCATGAAATTAGCGAAGTATGAACTATCGATGTTATTTAATAGTAAGATGTCAAAATCCTTGCATTTTTCCCGTACAATGCCAATCCCCAATCAGCTTGAGATTCCCCGCAGTTTGAGGAATTCCCCACACATTGGCAACGCTGCTTAGATTACAAAATAAAGCCTAATATACACTGCGTGATTTAATTGCCTGTGGCATACCATAAGTTGAAGATACAATAAAAGTTGCATCGTATGGCAATAAAGAAAGTTAAATTTATAAGTTTATAAAATGTGTCGTTTAAAATAATAGTGTTTAGACTACGTAAGTCATTTGTTGCTTCTATTTGGTTGCCAAAGGCAAAGGCAAGAAACAAAAAAAACAAAACAAAAAAATCAATGAAACAAGAAAGCAATGTCAAAGGCAAGAAACTTTAACTGTGTACATGAGCTTTAACCAATTAAAGCCCATATACACGATTTATTAGGCCAGAGGATTATGTAAGGAAATAATTAGGAATTTTAAGGTAAAAATAATATAAGAAAACTAAAACTGATTCTTCATCTATATCACCCGTTGAAGATCAACGGTTTGAAAGAGTTCCTTTAAGTTTATGAACGTGTTCGTGGGCCGCTGGGACTCGCCGATGTGGTGGCACTCGATGCGACTACACACTGCGGGTGGTCGCGTCCAGGGCTTGGCATAAACTGGCACTCCTGTGCGGTGCCACTTTGTGATTTTTATTTCTTTTTGTTTCTTTCTGTGGCTTTGTTTTTGTATATACTAACAATAGTTTTATAAGGTTTGTTGTGTTAGTAACCGTATATGGACTACGTCTGAAATAAATGTCTTATTATTATTATTATAAGTATATGGCAACTGATTAGTTTTTAATACACAGCATGGTAATTAAGATTTATGTAGTGAAAATAATACATATAAGACCACCTGATTAATTACCAAGTACCTAATCTACTATTGATAAACGATAAATCATTATCGCTATCTTATTCCTTGGTGCTAATTATATATTATATTCATAAAAAATGTTGCACTTGTTATATACAGCATGCTTTTTTTTACCGTCTCCAAATGTTTACAGGATGTTCCACCCATGAATATGAATAACTTTCACTATGGAACCAACTCTGAGATCACGAAAAAAAAAAAATCAGCTGTTTCATACATTTTGGTCAAGCAGGTATTGAACTTTTGTATTAAACAGCTGATTTTGTTTTCGTGA
This sequence comes from Eremobia ochroleuca, assembly GCA_949629135.1. Lineage (NCBI taxonomy): Eukaryota > Metazoa > Arthropoda > Insecta > Lepidoptera > Noctuidae > Eremobia > Eremobia ochroleuca. Next base: position 8,849,316 of record OX451397.1, on the reverse strand, counting down.
TTTCAGAGTTGGTCCCATAGTGAAAGTTGTTCATATTCATGAGTAGAGCAACCTGTAAAAAATTGGAGCCTGAAAAAAAATCATCCGGTATAAATAGTGTTGTTTCTCGATTTTGTTAAGAAGTTGGATGGTTGTAATGATATGCATAATCAGCCTAAAATGTCGCCTAAAATGTTCCCACTGCTGGGACATAGGCCTTTTCTCTGAGAGAAGGAGTGAATTTTTGGCTCTAATAGATGCCGGTTTCCTCACGATGTTTTCTTTCACCGCTTTCAGAGTAGTGGTGATGAAATGATTTAAACAGAGTAAAACGCTGTCAGGGTTTCAACCTGCGACTTTCAATTCGTAAGTCACGGCTGTTACCACTGGGCGACCACTGATAAAAAAATATGATAATTACTGATCATATTTTTTATCAGTAGTCGCACTGATGGGGCTTTAGTGTCTAAAGGCTCTTTACTTACTTCTCTCTTGTCACTGATGTGATGGCAAAACAATAATTAGGCATTGCTCAATGTTGTTATTGTAAACTTATATTATCCAAAATTTCATTGTAAATATAATACTCTTTTATAAAATCAGTTCAACATGGATCGATTTTGAACTGAATATTACTTGAATGAATCGATTCTTTTGTCACATCACTATTTAAAGTTCGCTAAAAAGTGGTCACACATAAGCTGTCATTATACTGCAGCTAATTGAAAGTTGGACTGTACAGACGCTACCGGAAACTGTCAAATTTTCCCAATCAGCTTTGAACCTTAAGCGATAAAGTTGAAAATCTATTAAAGAAAGACAGATTGTAGTAGCTTGATGTGCTGGCGTCTGTACATCCACATTTGGCCAGTTACGTTTAATTCCCAAGTAGGGCCAGGACAGGGCGCTCGCCTATTGACATCAACCGGGCACAGTTCCAGGTTCCGGGCTGCTACTGAGAAATTCCAGACAGAAAAACCGAATAACACATCGCCCGACCAGGGAATCGAACCCGGGACCTCATACTTAGCAGTAGTGCTTGCAATCACTAGACCAATGAGGCAGGTTAATTTAATGCGCTCGCAAACCACATTGATTTGCTTAAAATGATCTAGAGCTGATTTTTCAAGAGTCAGATAACTTTTATCTGAGCAATAAATGTTACCGTTTGACTGCTTTTGTATAGAAATCATGTCAAACTGTCATATTTATCCTTCAGATATAAGTTATCTGACTAATAAAAAATTAGCCCTTAATTTATTTACAAATAGTGTTTCAAACCAAATAATAACATATAATTACAATATAAGTACAAGCTAACACTAAAAATATATATATTATTATATATTATACAAAAAAAATAAAGAAAAAAGACAGGAGCTCATTGGGCATCAATCGCCCTTAATGATTGTACCTAAGCAAAGTTCAAATAACCTCAAAAATAATCGGGTGGCCGGTTGGAAAGTTTGTGTATCCCGAAAGTAATATTTCACATCAAGCAAGGAACAGGTGGGTTTAATATTGGTTAATTGCCCATTGTTTCAACAAAATAATGATTTTAAGCCGAAGTTTGGAACAACTGTAATAACAGTGCCTTATGACTTGCTCGTCGGTAAGTGTATGGTTATATCTCAAATATTATAATAGGTGTTGAGGGTTTACTTAGGTTTTTTTACTCTTCGGTAGGTCTACCTACTTTTCAATGTTCATTTGGCTTGGGAGAGGGGCCCGTGGCTAAATAATAACAGCCGCATAGGTCGATCGATCAGGTTAAGCTACGCTTGCCGCGGTTGGTCTGTGGATGGGTGACCATCTTTACATACCGAGACCCCTCCGTGCCTCGGAAAGCACATTAAGCCGTTGGTCCTGGCTGTCATTCGTAGATCTTTGACAGTCGTTACGGGTAGTCAGAAGCCTGAAAGTCTGACAACCAGTCTTACCTAGGGGTATCGTATTACCCAGTAACTGGGTTGTGGAGGTCAGATAGGCAGTCGCTCCATGTAAAATACTGGTATTCAGCTGCATCCGGTTAGACTGGAAGCCGACCCCAACGTAGTTGGGAAAAGGCTAGGCAGATTATGATTTGGCTTGGGATGAAAATGTTTTTAACATTAATGGGAAAGTTTTTTGCTAAAGAGTGGCCCGTGACTAATTAATAACAGCCGCACAGACCGATCGATCAGGTTAAGCTACGCTTTCCGCAGTTGGTCTGTGGATGGGTGACCATCTTTACATACCGAGACCCCTCCGTGACTCGGAAAGCACGTTAAGCCGTTGGTCCTGGCTGTCATTCGTAGATCTTTGACAGTCGTTACGGGTAGTCAGAAGCCTGAAAGTCTGACAACCAGTCTTACCTAAGGGTATCATATTACCCAGTAACTGGGTTGTGGAGGTCAGATAGGTAGTCGCTCCATCCTAGAGGCGCTCCGATTCCACGGGGTGCCTCAATACATGCGGCGTCTACTGGCCAGTTACCTGGAGGATCGGGCGATCGTCCTCGTGAACAGGGCTGGCCAAGTCCGGCGGTACGCAGTCGAAGCCGGCGTTCCACAGGGGTCAGTCGTAGGACCTCTCCTCTGGAACGTCGGCTACGACTGGCTCTTGCGGGGAACTCTCCTCCGAGGCACGAATGTCATCTGCTACGCGGATGACACTCTCCTCACCGCCCGGGGGGAGAGTTTCAGGGAGGCGGCGAATTTGGCCTCAGCGGGCGGATCCTTGGTCGCAGGGAGGATCCGCCGCCTAGGATTGATGGTGGCGCTGCACAAGACCGAGGCCGTGTTCTTCCACGGGCCTCGGCAGCGCCAACCACCAGATGCCCACATCTTTGTGGAGGGCGTCCGAATTGAGGTGAAGGCCCAGATGAAATATCTGGGTCTTGTGATCGACAGTAGGTGGCGTTTCGGCCCGCATTTCAGCGGGCTGTCGACGCGCCTGCTGAAGACTGCGGGCGCCCTCTCGTGGCTACTGCCCAACTTGGGGAGGCCCAGCGTGCGATGCCGGCAACTCTACGCCGGCATCTTGAGGAGTATGGCCCTTTACGGGGCCCCTATTTGGGAGGACTCCCTCCGCAGGAGGGAGAACGCTGCCGCATTGCGGGCACCCCAAAGGGCTATAGCCCAGCGGGTGGCGAGGGCCTACCGCACGGTCGGCTTCTCAGCGGCATGTGCTCTGGCTGGCACCCCGCCTTGGGAACTCGAGGCATGGGTGCTCGCCAGAGTATATGAATGGACGGCGGGGCGGAGGGCGAGAGGAGAACGCACCGCCCCGGAAGAGCGGGAAGCCGTCCGGCGGGAGGCGAGGGACGCCATCATCGTCCATTGGACGGCGGACCTCGCCACCGCAGCCTTCGGCCGCCGAACCCTCGACGCGATTGGGCCGGTCCTGCGGGACTGGCTCGAGCGGCCGCATGGGTTCCTCTCCTTCCGTCTGGTGCAGGTGCTGTCCGGACACGGTTGTTTCGGATCGTACCTGTACCGGATCGGACGAGAGGAGACGCCGTCGTGTCACGACTGTGGCGCGGTGGAGGACACGGCGCAACACACTCTCGAGGTGTGCCCTTCGTGGTCCGGGCCGCGCCGCAGTCTCACCGCGGCGATCGGAACGGACCTCTCGCTCCCCGGCCTGGTCAACGCCATGCTGGGGGATGAGGGGTCCTGGGCGGCAGTTGCCTCCTTCTGCGAACACGTCATGTCCCAGAAGGAGGCGGTGGAGCGCGTGCGGGAGGAAGACCCTCTCGCGGCGCCGCTCCGAAGGCGGAGGAGGGGCCGAAGAAGACGTCAGTATGACAGTCATCTCCGACTCCTCCCAGGTGGAAGCCAGCAGGCGACGGGTGCGGGGGTTTCACTCTCGCCTGCATTGCACAGGCTTACACCAGTGCCGGACGGGAATGGCCAGGTGTTCCCGGCCCATCCCGTAGCCCCCCACCCGGGGGGACATGCAGGGCCCGCCAGCCAGGCGGGCATGCGCCGGGGGGATTGTGGACGCAAAGGCTGAGCCGGATTCCCATGACCCCCCCATCAAGGCGATGAGGGAACACCGCTGAGTTTTAGTGGGTATACTGCCACTGGCAGGGAGTCCCACATACTCCGTTCCGTCCCCCGACGAGCGGAGATGCGTAATGTCATTTCTCAGCGAAAAAAAAAAAAAAAAAAAAAAAAGGTATTCGCTCCATATAAAATACTGGTATTCAGCTGTATCTGGTTAGACTGGAAGCCGACCCCAACATAGTTGGAAAAGGTTAGGCAGACGATGACAACGATGACTTAACTTGCTGGTGGGGAGTTTGTTGCGCCACTTCTTTTTTCCAGCGAAAGCACTAGGTAGTGGTAAAGGGCCGGCGTTTTGGGGGACTGTCTTTTGTAATTTTGACGTTCGAAAAGTGCTGATTCTCAGCCTAGTTTGACTTTTGATTTTGATTTTACTTTTGATTTTTAAGACCGGACTTTTAAAATTATTTGGGAAAGTAGTATTTCAATGTTTATCTCCTAAACATTAAGGAAGTTTTCTTATGATGCATGAACATTTCAATTCAATTTTATGGATTCAAATAAAGGATGAATAAGAAAATAAAACCAACTATCTATGATTCATATTTATTTAGACTAAGGAAAAGCTACCTAATCCTAGCTTATCATAACTGTAATATTTCCTACAATCAGTGTCTATTTACTATGTAATACAAATCACACTTGTTTGTTAGAGATCTTATCAATAATTATCGGAATTCGTAATTATACGTTTCTAATAAGATTTAGCTAGTAATATCCCTATTGATATCTGCTATAAAGTGTGTATGTGCGTAAATTACGAGCGTAATCTAGATTTCAAAAAAAAAAGAAAAAAAAACCAAGCCGACGGCGGGCGCCGGGTACGGCTTCAAATACCTACTACTCGTATACTTATACCGACTAAGTGCTCATACACACGAGCGACACACGTCTTCGGCAGAGGCAACTGCAGCCGTCGATGAGTGTCGGGCGGTTGCTGTCGACAAAATGCAACTCGTGTATTTGAGCACTGTACTTAAACACACGAGCGGCACGTTATCGACAGCAGTCACCGACGCGTTCACGGTGTGCATCGACGGTTGTCGACGGCTGCATTTCCTCTGCCGCTGACGCATTTCGCTTGTGGGCATGATCAATTACGTCGGATTTCACCAATGCAACTGAACTTAATCAGTATATCTAAACCACGTTCAAGAGCTGTCAGTGTCATCATTGCTGTGTGTAGGGACTACAGGTAGCAATAATGCTAGCGAGGCAAAATGCAATGTCCCCTGCGCACCTCGTTTGGCGGCCAGTCGTTTGATCTGCCCCGTGGCAAGATCACGCGCTCCGATAGCTAGCGTAAGAAACGTATGTACTGTAATTGAGTTAACAATTAGAGACTTTATGTACGGACCCTGGAATATCATTTACATCTCCTTCTACGAACACTCGGTACAAACCTATCATTGTGGAATATTGACACTCTTGAACGCAGGTTTTGATGATCGCGTTCAGCACCATTGCACTTTGTTATCCCGTTGTGCGTTTACGTGCGTCATCGAATTTTATTTTGCCCATTCGTTGCAGTATTGAGCTGTATTTGCCTACTCACTCCAAGTATCTACTAGTAGGTAAATACATACAAACATAGACTAGACTAGTTTATAGGTCTAGCCTATCTAGGTCTACCCTTTGCACAATTGACATGAACTAACTCTCCTACTGCATAGGTGCAGACGCCTGCACATCAAGCTACTACAATCTGTCAAATTTCTTTAATAGATTTTCAACTTTATCGTTAAAGCATAAGGTTTAAATTTGAATTCGAAAATTTTACACTTTCAGGTAGCTTGATGAGCTGGCGTCTGTACATTGCTCGAGCATTAAGACCCTTTGTACACGGCACGATTTCTTTACGGTACGGCGTATAAACCGCGCCGTACAAAAAACGTGTCCGTCAACAAGCTTTCATAGTGATTTAAACAACACTGACGACCGTGCCTACACACGGCGAATATACTGTTGTTCGTCAGGAAAAACGTGTGTGTGCATACAAAGGCCCAAAATGTCTATATCTACGTTTAAAATTTTTATTTTTATTTATTCGGGATGCGAAACTTCTGGTGGCGTATATACGGTTCGTAGAATAGTGAAGTATGACCACGAAGTGCTTATGATCTGAAAAACAAAAATTTTGAAGATATAATTTCACTTTCGTTGCTATTTTTAGTAGCCTATAAGGGTTTTTTTTCAAAGTTTTTCTTTGAAGAAATCTGCATTGCACAAACAGAGTTAAAATAAAGCACATGTAAAAACGCGATACCTTTGTAAAGCTTCCATAACTGATTGTAGAAAACTTGTAAGCTGTCAACTGTTGAGGTTTCTTAGATCTGAAACGTTGTCAACATTAAATATTATAAATGATGTTGGTCGTCTCGCCACCTCTTCTTGAGGCGGCCTCGGCAGCGCCGTCCATTCTCAAACACCCGCCGTGTGAAGACTATTGCCTAGCTGTCACTGTGCACGCAACCTTCGTGATCCACCATTTCAGCTTGGGAGCCTTTTTACCTTCTTGCCTACCTGCCTGACTGTAGGAGAATGTTCCAACTATCATGCAAAACCATTGTTATACACCCGTTTATATACCACCAGTTCATATTGATATTGATGAATATTAATTACAAAATGACATGAATATTTACGTTGTAAAGTATTATTTTACTTTAATTATTGTGAATGTGAGGACTATTTGAATCATTCGCTTTTTTTCTCTTTCTCTGTTAGTTTTATTATTGATCTGGCAGTTTTGAGTACTTTTTGCAGCCTACCCAAATGTCCTTTCTTTGGTATTGATCGTCGACTCGTTGAGCTCCTCAAGTTTTCAGTTGAGCTACACGATTACTGACAAACGCTTGCACTGACTGGACAGGTCTACTCAAATCTGTGTGGTACTTTCTTCAAAAGACCATTTCAGACATCAGCCTACATCTTCACATGATCTAACCAATATTATCTGGGCATTAAAAGAGACTGTGACCTCTGAGTTTGTTCCAACCTTTCTTCCAGCCTTTCTTCTCAGACTAGTCAGATAAAAGTGATTCTGATATCCTATTTACAGAACAAACAATTTCATTTCATTTCATTCCAACATTATATGGTTCCGTATTACACCTACATCGCCTGCCAAAAAAACACTGATCAATGCAAAATTGTGAAAGTTAATTATTTTAATTAGGGCAGGCATTTATTGTACAAAGAAATCCTACATTCTATAGGATTTCTTTAAAGAAAAACTTTGACTATAATTTATTTCAATGCCCCACAGCAGAACTCGTATATTATTATTAGAATCTGAATAATTTTGAAGAATATTGCTACTCCATTGCTTCATATGTCTGCTCAACGACGTAAATAACACAATGAATGCTGTTGAACTGTCAAAATAAAAGTCATTGCTACTGTTAGTTTGTTTCATAACTACCCTGCTGGTCAATATTTGACTTAGCTTGGAGTGTCGTGTGAAGTGTCAAGCGATTTTGAACCATTGTGCTGTGCAGCTATTGCTGAGAACTTGACCCACCCTGCGCATAAACTGCCCTACAAATTAATATGTGACCCTGAGCAAATATTACATAATATTGAGTGCACAAGAAAGATATAATCTTGAACAGACTGGTGTGGATTGTGTTTTGCGGAATTTCTTTCCCCATTAATTTCATAGCAAGTTGTGGCCTTGCGCGGTTTACATAGTACCTATTCGAAATCATTAAATACCACCAATGGTAAAATTGGATTACTGTGCGTTCTTGAATATAGAAAATATTATGCGGGTATTTTGTCAATTTGATAACTAATATTATTATTTTTTTTAACTTTATTATCTTTACCTAGTCACATTCCTAATTTTATTTTCTTTTTTATTTTTTTATTTTCTTACCTGATCATTATCGTTAAAATGGTCTTCTTAGATTTTTCATCCATTTCATACCATTTGCATAGAAACGCGGCGTCCCCAATCTTTTTGCTCTGAATACAAATATATTAATTAATTTATTCGTTTTAATTTGCATTTATTAAATAATTAACAGAAGTATGAATATTACCTCTCTTATCATGCCTTCGCCGAAGACGCTCATCATGAAGATTTGCAAAAGCACGGAAACGAGAAAAAGGATGCTGCCAGGAACTTGTTCCCAACTCCCAGTCTGTAAATACAAAAAAAAAAAAACGCTAGTCACTGATTTTTCAAATGTCTGACAATTTCTACAAATATTGCGGTTTGACAGCTTTTATATAGAAAATATGTCAAACTATGATATTTTTTCTCTTGTGAGAAGTTATCTGACGATTGAAAAGTCAGCCATAAGAATTATGGAACAGGCTTGTTCATCGGTTACAGTAGCGATGGATAAACGAGCAACAGCAAATCAAAACATGCCGTGGATAAGAAGATGTTGTTTCCAGGTGTTGAAAAAATGCAGCAATATAAGGACAATTTTTTAACAAACGTGTCCTTTGTGTAGCCTCTCTCTCTCTAGAAGATTTACAATTACTTCCAACATATTGTTCACAGTAGTGCTACTATACTTTGGTGACTTTTGTAATATATCACCAAAGTATGTATACAGAAAATAATCAGCCGTCCCATACACTTGGGTCGAGTACGTATTGAATTTTTGTTTGGGATATTTTTATACAACGTGTAACGTTAAATGCGCAAAACCTGAAAATAGTTGGATCAGAATAACGAGCAGAATTAATTGAACCACTTTTTAATATAGGTCACATTTTTCAAAAAAAAATCATTAAAAACGTTGCCGTGTCTATTTATTAATAGGTCAAGCAAGCCAATGTCAGCGCAGCGCAGCGAGCGGCCCGGTGACGACTCCTCCCTCGATAAAGCGTCGTCGCAGACGCAAGAAACGACCAGAATGGCCAGTAAAATTAAAACAGCACATAAAACTTTTACAATTTTTTTAATGACTTATTTTCTCTGTGAAATAGGTCAATTGAATTAAAAATCAGTTGGGGTGTCTGAGGTTTTGCGCATTTAACGTTACACGTTGTATAGTTGATATTGTTTTCGCTATTACGACTTTGGTCCCGTGGAGAAAGTTGCTCAGTTTGATAGTCCGTACCACACCTTATAATATGACCACACCCTTTTGATAGACATTGTATTAAGCTGTATTAATGTAAAAAGTGCCAACAGGAACTAAGCACAACTACGTGAACTAATATACTATACAATTCCCCAGACTGAAACAGCCTTACATGCTTCCATTAACTTACCATGATTGTAATTAAATTTACCGTTAAATTAAATCCAAGCGCGCATATCTCCAAAGAGCCGACCAGAACATTAAACAGATTGGGTGCCGTAAAAACATCTTCCAAATCTTCCCCCAGCCTGAAATTGTTTATAGTGACGTTGATTATTTCTTCTCGTTTTATTGTTATTTAATTATCTAATTAGTATGCTAGGGCAGCTTGCGGGCTTGCGGTATGGCAAACCATACCAGTATTTCACAAACGTAAAAGTAATTAGTTGATTTCATTGCGCATGCAATAATCTATTTTGTTTTTATGTATGTGGGAGTCATTTGTTTGACTATCCGGAACGCTAGCGCCGCCCAGCGGCACTCGACAGAGTTTAGCCTGAGTTCGTGGGGAGTCGAGGAGAAAGAGCAGCGAGGTGGAGCGGCTCTCTTGGACATTGAACATCGTACGGACAACATGTGCTTAGAAATTGTCTCGCGTTCCGTATTTGGTTGTATCGTGTACCTACAATGTGTGATTCGCTTGTGTGATTAATTTGTTCGTGAAATTATAATTTGATTTGAACTGTAAATGGTTTTTCTATTGTGCAATAACCAACACTCCCCATAGTATGCCCACAGCCGTTAAAATATGACTGATGATATCCAGACACACGTACTTTTTCCGTCATGATATTACTCAAGGTCATCTTTTGTATCCAGGTGCTTCTGTGACAAATAAACCATTTTTTTTTAATTTATGATTGATTCCTGATTAATTCTTATCGATTTCTTACCATACTTTGAGATAGTTATCTATTCAACGTATATGTCGACATGCTGACAACAATATTTGAGATTTAGGTATTAAATATTGAATAAAACGTAAAATATCTACGCGAATAGAATCCACAATCATGTGTTATCGGTGGAATCAGATTTAAGGGCTGCACCAAATAGGATTCAATCCGAATATTGTGGAGTTATATCGCGTGCACGTCATTAATCTCACTAAATAAGACTGAGCACAACACAGGTTCTTTTTGACAGGCCAATTTCTGTTTTTTCGTATTACAATTGTAATAACCAACGGAGGATGTAATTGGTAACTAATACGACAACACGTAATACGAATAATTTTGCCGGAGATTTTACTATTACTACATAGTATAAAACAAAGTCGCTTCCCGCTGTCTGTCCCTATATATGCTTAGATCTTTAAAACTACGCAACGGATTTTGATGCGTTTTTTTTAATAGATAGAGTGATTCAAGAGGAAGGTTTATATGTATAATACATACATAATATAGTAGAGAAACACCGATAATTTTAGAGATTTCTAATGTGATGTCGTAAATAAACACTTTTTTTGGCGCTTACATTGCAAACGCTGGCTGAGCCCTACGAGATAGATCAAAATAATGTACTACAGTATTGTACACATTAAAAAGGTCTACAAAAAAGTCCTCAATGGTATATGTCTATCTCTTAGGGATAACCCACAATAACCATTTTTTATCCTATATTTTTTACGAGAAACAATGACTCTAAAATTATCAGTGTTTCTTTACATGCATATATTATGCATGTATTATACATATAAACCTTTCTCTTGAGTCACTCTATCTATTAAAAAAAACCGCATCGAAATCCGTTGCGCAGTTTTAAATATCTAAGCATACATAGGGACAGACAAACAGCGGCAAGCGACTGTGTTTTACACTATGTAGTGATCAGCATTGCACCCGTGCGAAGCCGGGGCGGGTCGCTAGTATCTGATAAAATAGGATGAAATGATTACCTAATCTCGTTTACCGTAAATACTTGTAATAATAGTAATGATGAATCTAATCATTAACTAAAATTGTAATTGCATCAGTATTTATACTGGCCGTCTCATGAATTAAAATTTAATAATATAAGAACGTACGGTATATACTTACTTCAAAATGTATTGATGTTCTTTAACAATGTTTGCCAAACGATCCACTGTAGTTTTATCTAAACATTCGATCATGTCACTAATGACACTGAAATTGGCACATACGTGAGAAGTCAGAACAAAGTAAAGACCATCAATTGGCGTATAAAATAATACACAAATGAAACCTGGAATGGAAAACGAAACTGTTAACTTAGATAAAATATTGGAAAGACAAGCATATTGGGAAACCAAGCCCATTTTCAATTTTATCTTGATCTTTATTTTTAGCCAAATAGAAACGGGCTTACCGTAAAAGAAAATTGTCAGACAACTTACTGTCTAGAACCTTCGACTTTAAAAGCTTTTAGTGATTTTACTTACCACACATAATTGAATGCACGTACACAACAGTCCAAGGCAGCCAGGCCTCCGTTGAGAATGGCACCAGTACTGCGTAGGGCAATTTATATATCACCTCATTTGTAGTAAAATAATAATACATAATAATAAAAGGAGTAGAAAAATTATACACAGAAATAAGTACTACATTCAATATAACATAGTACTTTATCAAGAGGTTGAGAAGAATGAGATCTTTTTTTACAAGGTCAATTTTCTTGTTATCCTTCAAAATGTTCTGATAGAGTTTTCTTAGACACTCAGACAGATCGTAGATTTTCATTCTCTTCTGTACCATGGCTACGGTTTTCAACAATGTTAATATTCCGATTCCCAAGCACGGGGCCAGTTGCGTTAACTCGAGGAAATTCTCCGCCGATATTTTTGAAACAAAGAATGATATTTCGAAGACAATCATCAATAAAAGTTGGATATTTATGATAAAGAATCGAAAGTTAATCTTAGGGTCACCATAAGGGAGCCCTGCAAGCCATAAATACATTTTTATTTGTTTTAGAAATTGCTCGTATTCGGGAATGTTTTCCATTTTTGTGTAAATTAATGGTGTTCACTTGTTTTCAGAGAGATGGAACTAAAGTGACACAGTGTGTCTCTACACTAGCTGGGTGAATCAACACTTATATATTCTGATGACGTATCAGCGCCAGGGCTGCCAAAAAATAAAAGATTAAAATAATTTCTAAACCTGGTGTTAAAATAATTTTAGTAGTTTAAATCTTATTCACTACACAGCATGTCTGCGTGTGGGCACTCTTTTCAGAGGGCTGCACATCGGTGTCAAGGAGGTGCTGCGGTACTGGAATATTTTTAGAACAGTGCACCAGCATCATTTGCAACGTGGCAAAGCTGCCTTTTGGACACTTTTCCCGTTACCAGCAATGTAGATGTGCCCTTCCCAGCTTTCCCGTTGTTTTTTTTGTGCAGCGTGTCGTCTTCATATTATCATTGTTTATAATCGTGTTTGTTTGTGGGTAAGAAAGATTGTATATATTATTTATCTACAAGCGTCATTGATTTTAATTATATACCTAAATATATATTATCCCTATTTTTTTATTGTAATATTAGAACAGTATTTTCGTAAGCTCTATCGCCAGTCTAAAAACTACAGCTTTCAATTTGAACGTTTGTACTGACTATAAAATCATTACAGTTTTGAAATCGAATGATCTTCTTACTCATGATCAATTAAAATCTATCCAAATAAACACTAACATGGTTTTATTATTAGATTTTTGATCAGAAATATTAAAAGTGTTCACAATTTAAGCTTAGGGCTAACCCTACAAACCGAAAGACTTGACACGAATATAATATTCACTTTAGTGTCCCTTTAAAGTGACAAACTGAACGTCGAAATAAAATCAACACCTATTTTCGATACCCCCTTATTGTAAATTCCGTTCGAAACAATTCGTTTGTTCTTCGCCCTAATATCAATCACGTCAATGAAATGTGTGAAGGTTTAAAGACAAATACATTCAAAGGGAATATTTTATTAAGTACGAGAATTTGTATTGTCAATAAATTTGCTTTTTGGCATTACTTTATCCATAATAATATTACACTGAAAAATAAAAGAGACGTTCGTTTTAAGAAAGGAAAACTTAGCATTTCTTTTTGATTCTTGCCTAATTATTCCAAATCTCCGCACCTTAAATACATAGCATTCACGGTTTCTGGTATTTTATTATTACAAGCTTTTATTTTATTAACGTTTGAAAACTTGAGACTGTGATAAGTGAGTTACCGTGTCCCTTGGCACAGGCAACTGAAAGAACACGGTGAGTTTTAGTCAGTAAAAGTCTGACACGCCCTCCCGCTCCGCCCAGAGCGGGAGAAGTTATTTAATAATTTCCCACCCAAAAAAAAAGGACTGTGACAATTACACAAATATTTAATATATGGTATGAAGTTTGAAGGTTTGAAATTATATAATTATGATATGGGATGATTTTGATATAGACGAATGAGCTTCATTATTATTTAAAATGGTTCTGGCAGGCTCTGGAGATGTTCTAATAGCTTATTGATGGTGTTTGCAGCGCCACTTGACAGCAAGAACTTTGGACGAATCACTGAGCTACATGTCAGTGCAGTCGCTCGGTGACTCAACCAGGGAACATGATGTCAATGTAGTATCGTGTTGCCCTTTCTTGATTTAGTATATTGTTGTTATAGGTACGAGTATTTATATATTTTTTTAAGAAAATGCTCTATGCTAAGTGTTTTGTTAAGTTAATTTGTAGTGTAACACTAGCATCATTTTAAGACATCCACAATAATTGTTAGTTACAAATGTAACTAACAATTATTGTGGATGTACTAACACTACTGTTTAAGTTGTGTATGTATAACACATTGGATTTTATGATCTGAAAAATAAATAAATTGAACTGAATTGCATTGTTATTTAAAAGTATTGTATAAAACGGCTTATTTCCAACTGGAATAAAATCATTTTTTTTATGACAAATAATAACAGTTTATTTAAAAAAAAAAGTTCATTTACCCAAGTAGGGTTCAGAGTTAAAATAGTAACTTATTATTATATTTTTTTATTGTCAGCCTGTGTTGTCCCACTTTAGGGCAAAGTCTTTCCTTCCCTTTTTCCACTTTTCTCGGTCTACTGCAATTGTGGGCCAATCCTTTGAGATGGAATTCAGCTCATCCCGTCACCTCTTTCTGGTCCAGAAAGAGGTGGCGGAATGAGCTGAACTTAATAGTAACTAACAATGCATTAATTTTAGCTCTCCTAAATTCAATATTATTGCGAAGAGATTAAATAATTATGTGCTTTGTCTTAGCCTATGTATGTAAAGTAGAATAACATAAGAAAAAGAACGCAGAAGAGTTTGTAAAAATACAAATTGTTTGAGTCGCGAGGGAGAGTTGATTGATCGACTTGTTTTGTTTCTGTAGAAAAAGTTTCACAAATTGTGTTTGGGCAAACAGCTTCGGGGACAAACATCAATCAGATATTAAAATATTGGAGACTGAATCATAGGGTGTCATATTTACTATAACGTGATATATTATGCAGATTACTATCAAGTAAATTGCCTAGCCTTTTCCCATGTTATGTTGGAGTCAGCTTTCAGTCTAATCAGATACAGCTAATACCAGTATTTTACATGGAGCTACTGTCTATACGACCCATTTACTGGGTAACACGATACCCCTTGATAAGACTGGTTGTCAGACTTTTTGGGCTTCTGCAAGTTAATTGGCTTTCATTTTGATAGTTCACCAACATTCATTGCGTTATTTACGTTGTTGAGCAGACAAATATTTAAAAAATATGAAGCAATGGATTAGCAAGATCCTCAAAAAATATTCAGATTGTTGTTGAAAGTGTGTTACGCAATTAGGGTGCTGATTACTCGTAACGACTGTCAAAAATCTGCATACAAATGACAGCTGGGTAATTGATGACTTATCTAAACAATAACTCTTTGCTTAAATACCAATAATTGGTATCTAAGTATTGGTCGTTTAACGTTACACGTTGTATAAACATACGAAGACTCTTTTAAATTTCTGACCACGATAACGTTATAACAATGTTTATTTGTTTTCCCTAAATTAATAAATAACATGCACGTATTTCCATACATTTTATAGACATAAGACGTAGACCTCAAATGATTGTCTAAATTTAAGAAACGAGGCCACATTACCACAAACTTCATAGTAATAATATTTTGATAATGAAATAAATGATACATCAAGTTTCTTCCCATTCAGTTTTTCAACCCACGTCGTATCGTGATTCTCGTGAATATGGCAGCCCAATCAGGTTTTCTTTCATACTGACAGCACAAATTACCTTATTTTCCTCCCAGAGTAAATATTTTCCCGGAATTTCTGATTCCTTTTTGGGATCTCTGTTATTCGAGTAATAGTTATAACGTGTTTGTAATAAAAGTTGGGTTATTGTTACGTAATGTAGTTGTGAAACAGGTAAGTAGGTACTGTACTGTATTTTTTCGACTTTACTAAATCCAATAAATTCAAAAAAATACAAATATTTTGAAAAAAAAAAAAATACTCGGAAAGTAGTGTTTGGTTGATCCGAATTGCGGGTGGAACACATTGCTTCCCACCTTCGGGCGGGAAAGACTCGTAGTAATTGCTTCCCTCTCGAGGAAGGATCGAATTTTAAAAATAGAACTAAATTTGTTTAGGGAGTCAGCTACGAATGCTTTAAAAAATTTAAAAAAAAATGCTGTGGTCTTGTGAGTGTATAAAGAGCCAGTGTGAATTAAAAAAAATACCTACTAAGCGCGACGGACCGCGGCGGTGACGCGGTGTGACATATTTAAAATTTAAAAAAGACTAGTGTAATTTGGCGGAATACTAACTCTGTAAGCTGTGCCGCAATTCAAAAACCTGGTTTGATTGATAAAACCATTTGATTAAAAATGAGTTCAAGCGATTCTGAAATGTTGACCCCAGATTCGGTTAAAGACGAGGCAAATACAGTAACCGAAAATCTTTTGCCAGAAATGTCAAAAGAACGATACATACAATGTGCAGACAAGAAAACAAAATCATTTTTTACTTTCCTTATACGTATTCGAAATTAAAAGTAGAGTGTTTAACACGGGTGAAAGTCATCAATTCCTTTCGACCCTTGTACAAGTATAACAATCTGCTATTTCAATTCCTAATGGCTTTTGGTTACATTATAAAATTGTTTGCAAATAATCCATCCAACCTTTTTTTTTGTTCAAATCTGAGTCGATACTTTTTTGTGCTAACTGTCCTTTAATATCATCTTTTACCAGCTCAATTGGGTTCAGGTCTGGGTGGTATGGAGGCAAACGCAACACCTCATGTCCGTTTCTTTTCAATTACTCGTCAATTTTGTAAACATCTTCTGTGAAATGGCTTTTAATTAATTTAAATAAGTCATCAAAAGGCACGCTATCATCAAAAGGCACGTTATGCCGTCGTAGCAAAGCTGGCTTGGTAAAAGCCATAGTCGACTTTTTCTCTTCTAAAACCGAATGATTAGCAGCGTTATCCATTACTTTGACAGAATTTGGTGGTATATTAGACATGAGTTTTTGATTTATCTATTTACCGAAATTCACGAAAATCAGAGAATCGTGATAATCACTTGTTTTACATTTGGATTTAAATATCACAAGTGCTCCGTCCACAAATCCAGTTTGGCCTCCACAATTTACGATGGTCAAACGGTTACCGATATGAGACAGCACGCCGTGTTCATCCTTTGATTGCCAACATTTTGAAACGTTATGAGACGCATTAACATAAGTTTCGTCAAGATATAAAATATGTCTTCCTTTTCTACGATATTTTTAATAGTATTTATTTACTCCATATTTGGCTGTTCGATAAGGAGTTTCCTTTTAGATCCGCATTTCTTAAAATGAAGATAGGTCTTCATTTTAAGAAATGCGGATCTAAAAGGAAACTCCTTATCGAACAGCCAAATAATAATCTTAAATATTTGCCGCAGTCCAATACATTCTCTTCACTAAGTATAGCATTCAAAGTTTTCAGAGTTGGTATCTCACTCTTTTTCTGCGAATCTGTTTTGGTTTCCTTTCGTTGTCTTTTAATAATTTTCCTTGTTGTACAATTCTAGATACAGAGTTTTCCGATAGTTCAGTAACTTTTGCTACGGTTTTGTTTAATTGCTTTTTTATATTCAGCAAAATTTGAAACAAGGAGGAAGTGACCACAGAGAATCAACAGATTGGCAGACAGCAGAGAACGCATGATGTTGAGGAGCTGTTATAGACTTCACGTCGTTGTGGTGCTCTACAGACCTCACGTCTAGCTTAGGCGTCTAGTTAGTTGTTTGATACTGAAATATTGGTATTAATATTTAACTCGATATGGGATCATTATACGTAGTCATCTTTATGATCAATTTTTACCAAAGGACAAACCCAGAATTAAAAATATGAAAAGAAAAAGAAGAAAGAAAAAACGTTTATTCTGCACAAACAAAACGCACGTTACAAATAAAACACAAAAAGACAAAAAAAAAAAAAAAATAAAAAGACAAAAATGACGGACGGTATGACGAGACTGAATGTATGGAATAACAGATTTTTTTTTTGCTATTTCTGGGTTGGTCCCGTATTAAAAATTGACAGTAAGCAACGGCTTACTGTCAACTTTTAATACGGGACCAACACGGTTGTCAACTGATAGTGACAGTTGATAGTAAGCTCGATGATCCCTTAGCTTTTTGTGTATTCAAAAATCCAGGTTGTATATTATGTTGTCTTTATCATGTTACCTTCAATCTTAATGCAAAACGAAGGAGCTGATATAAAAAAGACCAATAATTTACCGACAGGTTGGTCCAGACTGCGTTCTTTATAGGTGTCATTACTCTGGCTTGAAGGTTTTGCCACCTGAGCCAACGCCAAGCAATCTTTTCTGCAATGCAGTCTTTTCCATGCCATTCCATACCGAGTATGTTCTTTTATTGAATACCCAACCTATGTTGCTGTTAAAATTGTTGTTTTTTTGTCCTAGCAACCTTATTACGAACATGTGTACGCCCTCTGGCATAACATAGCGCACTCTTTATTTATATACCATTATTATTTTACCTATGTTATTGAATTAGTTATACTGATTGTGGGAGAAAATTGTGGTCACATTACAAATCTACACACAGTCGCACACGTATAAGGGCCTAGCGTTAATAGTACTTCGTCCGTTTTGATTTGTTTTGACTGCACAGCGGAGTCTGACTGTAATTTAGCTAGTTTAAATTATTTTTGGGACAAAAATGAGCTATATTTAAAATCACAGAAATCAGTTCAGTAAACGATAATAAACATGCTAATTTCTTAATTCAGTTACACATTGTATATTTCACCGTAAGGTTGTGAATATCCTTAGATTATAATCGATCTCGCGATGAGTGTCACTGCGTTTAGTCGCTGCAGCAAGACATATAGTTGTCGTATACATCTACGTTTTGTCGCTGCGACTAGTGGTAAAAGGCCTTTTACATTACACAATTTCTCGGGTCCTGTAATAAGAAACAGAGAGTCAGAGTGGTTACGTGGCTCCCTGCTTTCCTACAGCGCTTTCGATCGCGTAGTGTAATAAGAGACAGGAAAACAGGGAGCCAGTTTTTTGACGTTTAGATAGACTCGGCGCCATAATGTAAACGTTAGACTAAGGACTGAGAGTTAGACTAGACTAGACTTGTAAACGTTAGATTAAGGACTGAGAGTGAGTTAAACGATTTCTAGCGTATGGTAAAAAGCGGCATCATAACTGCTAGGCAAGACGGCTCTAGAAACCATAGAATTAAAATAGGTCTATTCTTATTATGGAATTAAGATAGGTCTATACCATTAAGGACTATTTAGAAGACAAATCTATGGAATCTGTTATTTGTAATTTGTTTTAGAATAATTGACTGATTGTGAAGACATTTGCACGCCAGGTTATGGCAGGATATGCTGAAACTAAATTACCACAACACCTTATGTACCATATTCTAGCAAATAAATATATTTGATTGATTGATTGATTTGACACACGTTGTGCAGGGAGGCAAAACGAAGGCAAGTTGAACTTAGCTTGAACGCTGTCTAAATATGCTGACGGCGTTCAGTTTTATTGGTGAAATTAGCCTTAAATGATTAAAATTCAAAAGATCAAGGTGTTGTTAGCATAAGAAATAAATAAAAAAATCAAGGTTTATAATGCCTAAAATCATTTATGTGTACAGTCAACCAAAGAGTAAGATATACATTTTTATTAATGGTGTAATTACTTTTCTAGCCAAAACACTTACATTTTGATGTAACCGATTTGATTCCGCTACACACCCACAAAAATACTAAAACATAAGGGAAAGTAAGGTGATTGGGCGCGTTAGTGTACAAAATTAAAAATAAAATACTATAAATACACTTAATAAAATTTAATATAATGTACGTATATATTTATAAAACAAACTTATAGAGAAAAGTATACATATTCACTTATCTCTTTGTTGTATTCTGTAAACATGTTTGTTTAAAATTATATTAAAATAATTTAAAGGAGACTGTAAAAAATATAATTGAAAAATAAGTAGCTATAAAACTATCGCTTACCTTATCATTTTGTTTATACTTCACTTGTACTGCTAGTAAACCACAAGAGCACATAATTTATACCCCAACTAGTGAATATTTGAACTGCGCATGTCAATGAGTGTGAAGACTATGTGGGTAATTTCTTTTTTCTGTTTTCCTTCTTAGTTAGTTTTAATCACGCTCTGGCAGTTTGAGTAATTTATGCGGCCTACCCAAATGTCCTTTCATTGGTATTGTTCGTCGAATCGTAAGGCTCCTCAAGTTCTGAGTTGAGTTGCACGATTTTTGATAAATGCGTGCACTGACTGGACAGGTCCGCTCAATCTGTGTGGTTCTTTACTCAAAAGACCATTCCAGACACCAATCTACATGGTCTTCACATGATCTGACCAAGATTATATCTGGACTTTAAAAGAGACTGTGACCTCTGAGTTTGTTTCGGCCTTTCTTCTCAGAGTAGCCAGATAGGAAACGCCGACCTCATCTAGTTTAAAAAAATATGATTGACATGTAAAAGTGTTTGTACAAACCTACTTACAGAAAATAAATCATTTATCATTTAATCAGCAACATAAAAAAGATACCTATTGAAAATAGATCTATAAAAATGTTAATGAAAGCCAACAGCTCAGATAAACATCTAGGAGTGAAATGAAAACGTCGACGGCTGAAAGGTGATGTTCTTGATTTTCAACACAATGCAATGTGATTACTTACTAGTTAGTACTTAAGCTACAATACTATTTTGGCTTTTGTGTGATAATGACGTACTACAGTTTCAAATCCCATTGTTATACAATAGAAGCAGTAATGAATCGGATTACTCTCGTAGTTTCGTGGCAAACGAAAACATTTTTGGTTGGTCATTTATTTTTCTCTCAAGTGTACCACAGCCACGATCGCCTTACGTGGGTTAATTTATTACGGACGCTCGGGTCAGTGATGTCAGGAAAAATTTAATAAGCATAGTTCACAGTACCTATTTTTCGAGGAGCCCGTGGTTAAATAATAACAGCCGCACAGGTCGATCGATCAGGTTAAGCTACGCTTGCCGCGGTTGGTCTGTGGATGGGTGACCATGCTTCCATACCGAGACCCCTCCGTGCCTCGGAAAGCACGTTAAGCCGTTGGTGCCGGCTGTCATTCGTAGATCTTTGACAGTCGTTACGGGTAGTCAGAAGCCCGAAAGTCTGACAACCAGTCTTACCTAGGGGTATCGTATTACCCAGTAACTGGGTTTTGGAGGTCTGATAGGCAGTAGTGCAGATTATTATTAGTGAAAGAATTTTTGAAATCCGATGAGTAGTTCCGAAGATTACCCCCTACATTGAAACTAACTAATTTTACCTCTTTATGATGTTAGTATAGATTAGATTGTCTTCCCGTGGAAACTACCATAAGCGAATGAAATTATCCGGAAAAGAAACGGAGTTACCGATACAGCTTGCAGGGTAAGCAAGCTGAAGAGGCAGTCGGCTGGCCATGTTTTTCGAAGGACCGATGTCTGAGTCCTGGAGTGGAGACCGCGTATCGGCTAGCATAGTATGGGACGCCCTTCAGCTAGATGGACCGACAACCTTTAGAAGGCGAAAAATTCCGAGCATAACCCGCTCCATAGCGCGCTGAGCTACCTCCAGCAGTGCCTACCTTCAAACAGTGCGGACTAGGTGACGAATTATTGCTTCATCATCATCACCTGCCTAGCCTTTTCCCAACTATGTTGGGGTCGGCTTCCAGTCTAACAGGATGCAGCTGAATACCAGTATTTTATATGGAGCGACTGCCTATCTGACCTCCACAACCCAGTTACTGGGTAATACGATACCCCTAGGTAAGACTGGTTGTCAGATTTTCGGGCTTCTGACTACCCGTAACGACTGTCAAAGATCTACGAATGACAGCCGGGACCAACGGCTTAACATGCTTTCCGAGGCACGGAGGGGTCTCGGTATGTGAAGATGGTCACCCATTCACAGACCAACCGCGGTAAGCGTAGTTTAACCTGATCGATCGACCTTTGTGGCTGCTATTATTTACCCACGGGCCCCTGTGACGAATTATTGCTTACAAAAATATTATTTTAGTTGCATTGACGTTGAATTGCCGTGTTTGAAGAGATAGCATTGTTTATTTCCATGTTTAAATTACAGGTGAGCCGCCCGATAGCTCACCTATAATTCAACCGTTTTAAATGTTGCAATATGTTATATGTTCTATCGAAGTAGTTCATCATAGGCCATGATTACATAGTACAGTTGTATAAATATTAAGTTAAGGTTTTATACTATTGAAAATTGATTATAATAAGAACAGCAGCAGTGGTCAGATAGTTGAACATATATTCGTGGTCCATATTTTTATATGCAAGTGACAAGTATAAAACATAAACAACTCGTAACTATGAATATTTAAAATCAGACAGACATGTGTAAATAGGATTATACACAAGCCAGTGGCATACAATATGCGACCTCCAATACGCCCCCTTAATCTATTACACATGCGTATGATCCCATCTGTACTTGTCAGTACTCGGTACATAAAACTAATTAAATTACTAACACTTCTGTGTCCGTCTGTACTACGCTGTACCCAAAAGTAGAGTACAAAAACAGAAGAAATCTAACAAAATAAGGCATGCATAACGAAATAAAATTTAGAAAAAATTATCTATTACACAAAACACTATTAAAAAAAAAAACATAACACATCAAAACATCTAACTAGTCATTCGCCCTCTTAATAGAATAATTTGACATGGATAAATCCTTTAAAAATTCTCTAAGCTTCGGGCTGTGAACACTTTTAGTTAAAATGTCCGCTATCATCTTATCAGTTGACATGTACCTTATTTCAACTTTGTTATCCAGTACACACTCACGAATAAAATGATACTTGATGTCTATGTGCTTTGTTCTATTATGCATCATTTTGTTAGCTGCAATTTTATGCGCCGACTGATTGTCATTATAAATTACTACCGCTTTACTATCCACAGCTGTCAAACTGCTCAGTAAACTACGTAAATAAAGAGCTTCCTTCGAAGCTTGACTCAATCCTATGTACTCTGCCTCTGTGGAGGACAAGGATACTGTCGCTTGCTTCCTACTCTCCCATGACACAATATTTTTACCTAGTCTGAAAATTAACCCCGTAAAAGACTTCCTATCAAGTGCCCCTCCCCAATCTGCATCAACGTAGCCTCGTAAGTCTAAATCTCCTGACTTCCTAAAAGTAAGACAAAGGTTAGACGTACCCTTCAAATACCTTAAGATCCGTTTCGCACATTTAAAGTGTATTTCGTCATAACACGAATTAAATTGTGAAAGCACACTTACCGCATGTGCTATGTCTGGTCGCGTATTACAGGCTAAATAGTTTAGACACCCTATTAAGCTTTGATATGGCAGATTGCTATGGGAATTTGTCGATCTTTCTAATTTCATACCGACTTCCATTGGGGTCGAAACTGGTTTGGCGTCTGTCATGTTGAAGTCATTCAAAATATCTAAAATGAACTGTTGCTGATCTAGACAAATTACATCTTTATCTCTTCTCAGCCTCATGCCTAAAACATGCCTAGCCGCGCCTAAATCTTTCACTTTAAACTTGTCAAGCAAATCGGTTTTTAATTTTTGCTTTTCTTGTTCACAATTTCCAAAAATAAAAAGGTCATCTACGTAAATAACGACAATTAACTTCTTATTGTTTTTAAGCTGCTTTTGATACAAACACGGTTCTATTTTTATTTGCACAAAACCTAAATTCAACATTTCTTTGTCTAATTCCTTGAACCAAGCATTCGAAGCTTGTTTCAATCCATACAAAGAACGCTGCAGCTTACATACTCTGGTTTCTTGACCTTTGACTACTGCTCCTTTCGGTTGGAGCATGTAAATATCCTCTTTAATCTTACCATATAAAAACGCGGTCGTGATGTCCCACTGGTCAATAAACCAACCGTATTCAACAGCTAGCGAGAACAATAATCGTAGCGTGGAGCTTCTAACTACAGGAGAATAAGTCTCAGTATAGTCTACACCACATACCTGTGTGAACCCTTTCGCTACTAGTCTAGCCTTGTACTTCGTTACCTTGCCATCGCTATCTCTTTTGATTTTGAACACCCATTTGCACTGGATAGGCTTCTTATCAGCTGGAAGATCCACCAACGTCCAAGTTTGGTTCTCTCTTAGTGACATAAGTTCATCATCTATCGCTTTTTGCCATAAGTCACTATCGGGTCTCGCCAACGCTTCATTAATATTCAATGGATCACCATCAAGAGTGCTCTCCTTGGCATACATAACATTGCATCCGTACCGATCAACTTGTCTGCGTTCTCTTAAAGGATACCTTCTTTCTGATTCAGGTATTATCACTTCCTCTTCAGTCAATACGTCGTCAGGTACTTGCTCTGTTAGTACTGGTTCAGGTCCTATCTCCTCCGATACTTCTATGTTCTCTTCTACAGCATCACGGTACGCATCATCGTGAGTCTCCAAGAGTTCTGATCTGTTTGTTGATCTGTTTGTTAAACTGGAAGGAACAGAATCTGTATTCAGGTTTATGATCACTTCCGACTCTTTCACGTTTTCTTTCTGAAGAAAAACGTTTTCCAGAAATTTGACATCTCTTGCAGTTGTCACTTCACCTGTCTTAGGATTCATCAGACGATAACCCTTCTGATTATCTGGATATCCAATAAAAATCATCGGTTCCGTCTTCATATCCAGTTTACGTCTCTTTTGTTTTGGTATCAATCTATACGCCAAACAACCAAAGATTTTCAGATGACTTACATCCACATCTTTTCCAGTCCAAACCTTCTCTGGTACTGCATTATTCAATGCTTTCGTGGGGCTTCTGTTTTTTAAGTAAACAACAGTATTAACAGCCTCGGCCCAATACTTCTTGCTCAAGTTCGATTCTGACAGTAATGTTCTGGCCTTTTCTATTATAGTCCGATTCGCTCTTTCTGCAACAGAATTTTGTTCCGGCGTGTACGGTACAGTCGTCTGGTGTTTTATACCTGCAGACTTCAAAAATGATTTAAATTTACCATTACAGTACTCTGCGCCGTTGTCAGATCTCAGACATTTAATAGATTTACTAGTCTCATTCTCGACTTCCGCCTTGTATTCACGGAACTTCTCAAAAGTTTCGCTTTTGTTCTTCAAAAAATAAACATGCGTCTTCCGAGTATAATCGTCGATAAATAGAAGAACATACCTCGAACCACTGAACGACGGCTCCTCGATTGGTCCACAAACATCGCTAAAAACCAACTGTAAGACCTCGTTTGCTCTCGTACCTTGGTTTTTAAAAGGACTTTTGCATGTCTTTCCTTCAACACATGGAATACACGGCTCGCATAAATCAGTACTCTTGAATTCCATACCACTTACTAAAACTTTCATTTTATTCATATAATTACGCGATAAATGAGCTAATCTTTTATGCCAAATGTTCGAAATATTTTCATTTTGTTTTGACAATGTCACATTCACGACGTTATTTTTCTTTTCTGTCAATTCATAAATTCCGTCGACCTCTTCACATGTTGCAACCATTCGATTCTTATTTTGAATGATGCAACCTCCTTTGTCAAAATTCATGGAATATTTTTTCTTGGTCAAATCGCTCACCGAAATTAGGTTCATGGATAAATCAGGAACATGTAAAACGTTTTCTAAAATTAATTTTTCGTTTTCGCTGACTTGTGGCTCAGCATTTCCTCGTCCTTTAACCAACAATTTCTCGCCGTTTGCTACTGCAATCTTCATGTTACCTTTTTTAGGTGTATAAGACAACAATTTGTTTTTATCGTGGGTCATATGATTTGAGCACCCACTGTCTAAATACCACTTGTCTTTGTTTATCGCCTCCTTTGTATTCAGGCAGATATTCGCGGTTTTGATCCGCTCCTTGCATTCGGACGCCTTGTGGCCTTGCTTGTGGCACTTATAACACTTGTAGACAAACTTCTGCTTACGATCGTTAGTTTTAATATTAGATCTTGCATCGTTCTGTACTTTACGTGTAACTAAGGCTTGTTCGTACTCTGTGTTCAACTTACTTTGTCTACTTCCTTCTTGTAACAATTTCATTTTAATTTGCTCTAACGTGATCTCTTTTCCACTATTATCTACAGCCATTATAAGAGGGCTGTAATCAGCAGTCAACCCACCCAGCAAAATCGATATGATCCAATCATCAGGGATTTGAGCATCAATATCGGACAATTGTTGTGTCAGGAATGTAATTTTGGATATAAAGCTTTCCATAGAATCGAAATTCTGTAACTTACAGTTGAAAAGCTCTCGCTGAATATGTATGCGTCTTCCCCAACCTTTGTCTTCATACGCTTTCTGTAAGCTGTTCCAGGCTTCTTTCGCAGTCTTCGCATTGTAGACGTGGGTAAAGCACTCTGGTTCTAACAACAAGCATATTGTCGTTCGTGCCTGCCGGTCTACGTCAGCATTTACTACATCTGTAGAAATTACTCCCCACCAGTTTTTATTCTCCAAGTAATTTCGCACCAAGAATTTCCAGTTTGGGTAGTCGGACGATCCTTTCAGCTTCTTTATTCCACTTATGCCACCTTCAGCAGACATAATTGAAATTTCGTAAATTTCACACTTATCGTACTCAATTAATATTAAAACCACTCAACTTATTATGCTCTAGCCACGGACTAGAAAAAAAAGAAGGACTCCGCGCCACGCGTATCGAAAGTGAAGCACCCTACCGGTCTATGTGTGCGTGATTTGAGGGATACCAGATGAATGAAAATTTCCCCATGTTTTAAATATTTGGACAGTGTATTCATTTATTACAATAAAGCGATATAAGAAGTCCACTTAACTGAAATTACAAAAATATACTAGTGAAAACTCAAAATTAAGTGTTTATTTTGTATGGATGACTAGAAAAACGCTGCTGTAGAATACGTAATTCAATTGATTGTCTTGAATTACCGATTAGGAAGGTAGGGGGATGGGTATTAAAGCTTACTTATCTAAAACACACAAGGTGTATTTTACCTATAATAAGAAAACTATTTAACGTTCTGTAGAAAATAAAACTGAAATATTTATTCAAATTATTTAATCAGAATCTTCACAACACATACATACACTCACTAACCCGCACTGCATTCTTTATCGATCCAAGAAACATTACAAAAGCACGCTAATCCGTTCCAATCTAAGAACCCTCGCCAATTGATGATTTGTATCAAAATGTATACAGCATATCACGCTTGTTTTCGACGGAACGCAATGGTCTTCACATCTGTAGTTTCTTATTATTATAATCCAATCATTGTTCCATGAATGATTTGCTGTAGGAAATCTATAAAAAGAATCATAGTCAATACTTGCAAAAAAAATGACAAAGAACACAAAAAAAAAATTACCCAATCTCTCGGGACACTTAACCATTTATTTTCTGACAACACTTATGTCAAATGTCTTAATGTCTTAATGTCAAAAATACAATAAATCAACAAGTAAAATTGTGCCTTAACTGTGCTATGTTATTCCTTGACAGTTTTTCTGGGATGTAGAATTATTTTTACACGTTTTCAAAACACAAGATGGCATTATTTTATTTTATTACTTCACGTAAATAGTACCTACAAAGACGCCGTCTTGTCGCGTAATGGCGGCCGGCCGGCTTTCTATGATGTAAATGTGTGCGTGAAGCACGTTTGTACAAACGGTCCGGCACCCTTACTGTGCTTCACTTTCGATATGCGTGGCGCGGAGTCCTTCTTTTTTTTCTAGTCCGTGGCTCTAGCACTATCAGAGCATGCAAAAGGGCAATAACTTATTAACCTTTTATTCTGGGCCCATAACCTATTGAAAATTGATTATAATAAGAACAGCAGCAGTGGTCAGATAGTTGAACATATATTCGTGGTCCATATTTTTATATGCAAGTGACAAGTATAAAACATAAACAACTCGTAACTATGAATATTTAAAATCAGACAGACATGTGTAAATAGGATTATACACAAGCCAGTGGCATACAATATGCGACCTTTGTCAGGTATTTTTTTTTTCATGCGACGTCAAAAATCAAAATATGTTAAATCGATATTTTCAAAAATAGATTGTGGACTGATCTTGATATTTCTTTTTTCTTTGATTGAATTGAATTTTAATAAGTTTTCTTTGGTTGATTTTTGAGTTAGCTTCAATAAACATCTTTACAAAAAAGAATATAACCCACTTTATTATAATATAATGAATGCAATGTTGACATTAGCTTATGAGTGACAATTGCGCTGCGCTACGCTTCCCTAACCCTTAAATGCATGATTTATTTTATCGTATTGCAAAAAATGCTATTGTATAAGTATTTATCTAAAGAATTTAGATAATAAATATATAATAATTATACAATAATATTAATATTCATAGAGTATATATATTGTTTTGACAAAAAGAGGTGCGTTCAGAAACTCACAGCTATCACATTCTTAAAAAAAATAAATGACGTACTTTGTTGCCATATGGCAACATTATGCATTTAAGGGCTAAGAGGCGTTGGGCTAGCACCCTAATTGCTTAAAATACTTTCAATGACGGAGACTTTACTTACCTACATCACCTAATAAGCACACACTCGTCTCCTTGCTTGCAAAAACACTCTTATCCTCAGATCCATACACACTCGCACATATCACTCTCTTACACACAAACACCACATCACCTACGTGTACACACTCACACACAAACATAAACACACCTATAATCACATTCACTCACCCTCACCCTCGCACTCACCTTTGCATGCATAATTTAAAAACCAAAGTAACTTAGATTTTTCTTTTTCATAACTTATAACTTTTTTCCCTACCTAAGTTAAATCGACACGGTCCACTCATACATTTCAACTGGAAACCCATTGCGAAGCACTGTCCCTTAACCCGTGAGAAGGCGCGCCTAATTTTCTTACACGAGTAGGCGCGCGCGAGCAAATTGCTCACACTATCATAAATGTTTATATTTTTAGTGTTTCTATATTTATTGGCTTATAATGTATTTAAATAAATAACACAAGGTTTAGTAAGTAAGAAAACAAGTATTTTAATCAAAACTATTAAACATAATAGCAACTTCTAACGCAAATAACAAAACAACCTAGTATTAATTAATTTTTTGGCACGTTTCATAAAAATCACAATAAAAACTGTTCCATAACAAAAACTAAAAAGTGTTATTCATCCATTAAATCTACACTAATGTGCCTCTCGAAACACACTGAACACATGTATTTTACATGTTCGGTGCAAAGTAATTGCTGGGCGCGTGATGAGCAAATTGCCGCACGTTGGTGCACGGCCTCCACAAACGCCTTGCTGCGCAGTCGCAACGCCACTGAGCGGATCGAGAATTGCGTCAGGGGAGAGGGGGTGAATATTTAGGAAGGTACTTAAGTGCTTGAATTGGTGTGGCATGGGAAAGACAAAAAATTTTTGAATTAGATTTTTGTGTGAGCAAATTGCTCATAGCGCGCCTTCTCACGGGTTAAGATACAGGATACCCCTAGTTTAAGAGACAGAGTTTATTCTACTGTG
This sequence comes from Eremobia ochroleuca, assembly GCA_949629135.1. Lineage (NCBI taxonomy): Eukaryota > Metazoa > Arthropoda > Insecta > Lepidoptera > Noctuidae > Eremobia > Eremobia ochroleuca. The sequence continues at coordinate 8,820,058 of OX451397.1, read as the reverse complement.
TAGAGACTTCTGCTGCGTCCAAATGTTTTATGTAATGTACTCTATAGTATTTTAAAAATTGTAAACTTAATGTAAAATTATTTGTATTTTCGGGAAATAAAGATATTTATTATTATTATTATTATTAATGTCAGTCTAAATCCTTGAAGGATATTGCTAATCGATTGCTTCATATGTTCGAAAAATTTGTCAGCACAACAAAGTAAATAACGCAATGAATGTTGAAGAACTGTGAAAATGAAACCCATTGCTATTGTTAGTGTATTACGTAATCACCCCGCAGGTACTCGTATACATGCAGACTGACGAAGTGACCGTAAGGAAATTGTATTGAGGTGTTTTGTTAAAGCTTTTACAACGTGCGGTCGGGCGTGTGGTTTCGTGACAAGCGGCCTTTCCATTTAAGTACGAGTTTGACGTCATCGGCCGCCACAGCTTTTGATGTCCATAAATTTGATTGGCTCGGCTAACATCATGCTCAGGTGACCTCCAGCAGTATTGCTAGTTCCTGTCAACCCAAAACACGCACAAAGGCAAAACATAAACATAAAGTAAAGTGCTACAAAGATCTTTTGGTGCTTTAGTAACTTTGACAGGGGGGTGTTGTAAACATTTGTGAAATTATATTGAAAACACAAGATGGCAGAGTTAATTCCGATTTTACAAGCGATCAAAATTCTAATTATTATGCCACCCTTTAACCATTCGGACGCATTCAACCGGTTAAACTAGACCCATATCAATTTTGAGAAACTGCCGGTCGATTCTGTAAAAATCTCACCGTGAAATCATGAGTGAAGTGAGCTTGAAGTGAGCAGTGTCAATAGTGCTAATCCCTAATGACAGCTCACTCCACGCTCACTTCACCCAAGTTTTCACGGTGAGATGGTTACAGAATCGCACGGACTGAGTTTCGTCTCGTTCAAGGGTAGGAGTACTTAGTATTACTGGTGCAGAAAAAACAGTGTAGGTATGTACCAAATATCTATCTACCTAGAAACACATTAATTTAACGAATACGGATTGCCGGATCTGTTGAATTCGAATTCAGATTTTCATTGTGACTGGTACGAATCTAAAATATAATAGAAAATTTTGGTAGGTAAGTCCGATTAAAACAATATCTTTTTAACAGATGGACAAAGTGATAAATGAATGAATTGATTGTCGTAAGTCATATTAAAATTTTGAATCGTTTCCTGAACTTGTTTTATATTTTCAAATTATAATAATAATAATAATTCGTTTATTTTCTCACCACAATATTTAAAGATTACATGGAAATATTGTTGGGTAATAATATTAAAATATACTACAGTATTGTGGGAGACTGGTGCATAAGCTAGGCTAATAACCTGTGTTATAGGACGTCAGGTCCTCACCCCGAGTAACAATGTCAGGACATACTAAACCAATACATCTTTAGTTGCGGCGAGTATAATTTTGTAGGAAGTAAGTAAAGTGTGTGTATGTGGAGTATAAATATTATATAATAGATCATAAAAGCGTAGAGAGCGGGGCAGCGCCAACACGGTCTTGGCGATGATTGCAAACAGACTGGATTGCCCTTATATCCGGCAATGCTGCAGTAGACATGTTGTTACCTTGTGAGTGTCTTTGCCTGTGCTTGTTGTCCTGTCTATATCCTTTTATGTATCTGTTTGTATATGAGCCTTGTAACTTGAATTAAACGATTTTTATTTATAACTTGAAGGACTATACGATAACATATCTGCCGTGCGATTCTGTAACCATCTCACCGTGAAAGTTTGGGTGAAGTGAGCGTGGAGTGAGCTGTCATTCGCTAGGGATAAACACTATTAAGTGCTCACTTCATTTATGATTTCACGGTGAGATTTTTTACAGAATCGACCGGCAGATATTTTTCTAGTTTCCTTTTGTTACGAAATAAGGTGTGGTCTCAATAAACTGCACGAACAATAACTGTAATATTTAATAATTTATGACTTTTAAAACGTGAACACTACTTGGAAAAAGGTTAGTTAGAAGGTACCTTCAAGTTTTTCAAAGGGAAATATTTAATTGATCCTCCAAAACCTTATTGAGCTTGTAATGTTGGACGATTTTTTAAATTAATGAACCTTTAAAAACTTTTTAGGCTTATAATAATGCACGCTTTTTTTAATAAATGAGTCTCTCTTTATCTTTTTGGCCTTTTCTCACAGTTAGCCGCAGTAACTAAGTTTGACCAAATGGACCAACATCATCAACAACCAGATTGGATTAGAACTGTGAACAACCGCGTGCGAGCCGAGTCGTGCCACGGCAGCGGCAGACGAGCGCTATTTCCAAGTTAGTAGCAGTTTCTTGGCTATTTCTTTATTTGTCAAAATAGCAATAATTTGAGTTTATTTTTGTTAATGGCCTGCTCTTGGCCTGACGGGAAAGCAATGGAAAGATTTACAAAAAACATTTTATATAAAAAAAAAACAACCGACTTCCAATAAAACACTACAAAGTGAAAAATAATTTTAATTTCGGAAGTCGGTGTCAAAAAACCAAAATGCGGAACCAACGACACCGACTTCCGAAATTAAAATTATTTTTCACTTTGTAGTGTTTTTTTGGAAGTCGGTTGTTTTTTTTTTATATAAAATTTTTTTGTAATAAACTGACAACTTCACAGTTCAGTATTTATAGATGCAAGAAACGCAGTTGTGTTGCTTAGTTCCGATCCAGCCTGTCCCTTACTGCCCTCTTCCAGCGACGCCCTAAGCCGAGGTCCGTACCCCACATGCCACCCCTTAGCGAGTAGTCGCTTAGTTTTTTTAAGTTTATTAAGCCCTGGCTGGAGGCCTTAATTTATTGAGGCGTCCATAGGCAAGGTTAAGCAGACGATAACCTCATAGGTTGGACTGCGAGAGGCCATACAAAAAAAAAGTTGTATTGCCGAATCTGAATGTGAATTGTGGTCGTATTGTTTCAGAAACCCAGCTAAGCTTCGTTATGACGTTTACATTTTATTTAAGTAGGTACTTAATAGTTTTTACTTCAACAGTTTGACTGGTTCGTTGGTTTAATGGCTGCAAGCACGACTGCTGAGCATGAGGGGCTGGGTCCAGCAGTGCGATTCTGTAACCATCTCACCGTGAAAACTTAGGTGAATTGAGCGTGGAGTGAGCTGTCAGTGTCATCCCACCTGACACTAGCGATTGACCAAGCATACATTTACAATCATAATCGAGATTTTAATTCTAGATATTTTTATTATGCTAATTCTATTGATCATTTTCTATAATTTCAAATCTAGTATTTTAGTTGTCAAAACATTACTAATTTTTGAGGTTTTAAAATAAAATAGAAAAATAGAAACTTGGTCAGAATCTCAACGTTGTTTTTTTTTTCTTTTGTTTAGAAACCCGAAAGTGTGTCAACCAGTCTTACCAAGGGGTATCGTATTACCCAGTAACTGGGCTTAAGAATACATGTGAAATGTGGGTGTACCGTGGACTATAGGCAGACCTCTGCCTAACTCTCGGGGATTACAGCCATGATGTGACGTTATGTTATGCTAATGTTATTTTTTCTAACGGCTGCATTTCTGCCTTCAGATGGTTTTTCAATCAAGTGGTAGTTTCCACATTGTCTTATAATAATGATTTTTATTTCGGACCAAAGAATCCATAGAGTATAAGTAACATAATATTAAAACAACTTACTATCTAGTGTTAGTTTCAATCACCCTCTACACAAACTGCTTTACAATTGGAGAGTCGAAACTCTCCGCTACAGTTCTCAGGATACTGTTGCGACTGTCTCTCACTCTCCTCAGTAGAGACGCTATTTTTTGCGAATAATCGCGTGAAACCCATTGGTACGGGCTTGTGCAAACATTTCCGACGCGCTACAGTAGCGAGGAAGTCCCAACAACATCCTGAAGCCATTATTGTACTGGATGCGCAGGACATCTAGCGACCTTTTAGTGTAATTGATTACTTGTGTACAAACTCTGGCAGTACGCCTTGAAAATAGTTATTGTTACTAGGTCTGTACACCGAGCAAATCTACGAGGCAGCATATTGCACCAGACAGCGAGTGCCCTGCGCTCCCTCTCTACATCGACTTGGTCCTTAAGGTTTTTATTACCTTTATGAATTTCACAGGAACGGTTTCCTAACTAAACCTAACTAAACAATTAAATACACTATAGCTCACCTGTTGCTTTCAGCATAGATGTTATACCACTACATACAGATTTATGCACAGCAATATAACTGGTCTGCCGGCCCAGTAACCAACAATTAATTGATATCGGTTTGGAATAGGTTTTATATGCAGTCAGAAAACGCTCTGAATTTGTTTTTAAATAAGACAACTAATGAATATTACGTTAGCATCTATAGCTAGCTATCGATACGTATGTGATCATACATAATATAGTCCACGTAAACTACTTGTCAAGTTAGTTGAAAATAAATCTTCGCGACAAAACACACGTTTCACATTTTCTCCAAAAATCCTGGTATACTAAACACAAACTTATTTGTATTATATACACAATCCTTTGAAGTCTTAATAGAAATGATGGCCAATACCTCAATGGCAAGGCTGGAGATATCATATCCATATCGGAAAATCTCTCATCAAGCTTTTGATAGGCGTTGGAATCAAAAGTTTGATGGAGAAAGATGAACCCGAGAACGCGCCACGGATTATTTAGAGGATATATTTTTAAAGACAATCTTGTGTAATTTAAAAATGCAAATAATAAGTTGGGAGAAACCTGAATTTATAATTAAAACTTAAATCTTCTCTCAAACTACACAGAACAATTTTACCAAGATAACACCAGCTATCAAGTCTCAGATAAAATGATTGACAGTACTATTTCTATGATAAACAGTTTGCCAACTGAGTCTAACATTATTAAAGTTTCTCCAAGAGTTATAGAGAATATTCTTGTTAGTTCGGCGACACAGCGCGTTAAAATATTCAAGGCAATATTAAGAAACTTTTCTGTTAAATTATTTAATATAGTTTCCTAAGCTTTCACTTAGGGCCTTAGCATATCTCCGCCGCAAAAATAATGATGGGAAACCGCTTAACGAATTCCGCCAATAAACATTACTACATAATGTCGCGATTTGAGTAGCGGAACATTATAAGAGTCAGTTGAATTGTAGCAATCGGAGCAAAATTTTGTCGCTTTCGACATAGAGTTATATAGAACTTACAGTGTAGTTCTAATTCGGACCTCTTAGATTACTTATTCCGTAAAATCATCATCAATTTTACAAAATAATTAAGTTTCAGTTAGCACTTTCTGGCGCGGTCCTTTATTAGGGAAAGACAGAAGAATTTTTCTCTGTATCACAACCGTACCAATAATATCACGGAAAATTAAATCGTTTACCTAGTGCGGTAGACAGCTGCAACCGTACCGTTCATACCGAACCATATTCTCCGTCGTCACAATAAGGGTCTTCTTCTGAGCAAGATGGTTCAGGTATAGACGTGTCATAATGCGATCATCATCACGTTAGCGCCATTTCATCTAAAAATAAAAGATTTCATGTTATAAACATGCAACACTCACGCAAAATGAAGCACCTAATACTACATAGATAAAACATAATAATACCAGCCGGTCGATTCTGGAAAATCTCACCGTGAAATCATAAGTGAAGTGAGCACTTAATAGTGTTAATCCCTAGCGAATGACAGCTCACTCTACGCTCACTTCACCCGAGCTTTCACGGTGAGATGGTTACAGAATCGCACGGCAGTATTTGCCAATGTTTAGGCTAAGACGTCTATAGTTATCACTTATCATGAGGTTTGGTTGCTCGTAATTTTCTCTCGCAAACCGACGTGCACACACCTAACTCCGACCGTCGCTTGCATGACACTGACTTCCCAGTACTATGAAGTTTCATAGGAACCAACCCGCGGGGTAGTTGCGTAACATACTATCAGTGCAATGGGATTCATTTTGACAGTTCAACAACATTCGTTGCGTTATGTACGTTTTGAGTAGACAAATTTTTCGAACATATGAAGCAATGGATTAGCAATAGTCTTCTAAATAATTCCGATTCTGATTGATAGTGTGTTATGCAATTAGGGCCCTTTCCCACATCAAGATCCCGTTTTTTGCAGGATCCCGTTTAGTGGTGTACGTGTTTAAATATACATACGAGTATTCACACAAGCATCCTGTTTGCAGTATCCGGAAAACGGGATGCCTGTGTGAATATATATATTTAAACAGGTACACTACTAAACGGGTTCCTACAACAAACCGTAGATGTAAAAAACGGGATCTTGCCATGGGAAAGGGCCCTTAGGGTGCCGATTTTAGCCGTACTAGCGTTGTGCCACGGACTAGAAAAAAAAGAAGGACTCCGCGCCACGCATATCGAAAGTGAAGCACCGTACCGATCTATGTGTGCGTGATTTGAGGGATACCAGATGAATGGAAATTTCCTCATTTTTTAAATATTTTGACAGTTTATTCTTTATTAGAATAAATGAATAAATTGAAATTACAAACATATGTATACTATTTGAAACTCAAAATTAAGTAATTCATTTGCATGGATGACTAAGAAAACGCTGCTGTAGAATACGTAATGCAATTGATTGTCTTGAATTACCTATAAGGAAGATGGGGGGGGGGGGTTATTAAAGCTTACTTACCTAAAACACGCAAGGTGTAAAGATTTTACCTATGTATAATAAGAAAACTATTTAACGTTCTGTAGAAAATAAACGTTAAATATTTATTAAAATCATTTAATCAGAAACTTCACAACACATACAAACGGTCAATAACCTGCACTGCTTTCTTTATCGATCGAAGAAGTATTAGAATCCGTTCCAATCTAAGAACCATCGCGAATTGATGATACAAACCCTTTACAGAAAACCGTACCTCAATCTTCTATTATTATTATATATTATATATCAAACCGCTGAAGATTGCGCTGAAATTTAGCACAGAGATATTTATTATGACGTGGGCATCCACTAAGAAAGGATTTTTGGGAATTTCACCCCTACAGGGGTAAAATAGGGGATGGAAGTTTATATGAAAGTCCGTCAGTTTTGATGTTAGGATCTTCAAATTTTGTGTTTAAAATACTAAATGGATCTGCCAGAGGCGAAACAGTCTTCGTGCCGTGTATACCATTGATACCAAATGATCTTCCGTTTGAATTAAAAAGATTGCAGTTCCCAACCAAGGTTTGTTTCGCGATGACTACTAACATCTAAGTCACAGGGACAAACCCTGAAATTTGTTGGTTTATTTGCGGCAAGACTATTTCTTACACGGCCAGTTTTATGTGGCTTGCTCACGTGTAAGCTCTCCAACTAGCCTGGTTGGTTACTGTCTGCTTCCGGATTTGTGAAAAAGTTTCTTATTATTTTTATCCAGTCACTGCTCCATGGTTGATTTGTTGTAGGAAATCTATAAAAATATTCATCGTCAATACTTACAAAAAATACAAAGAACACAAAAAAAAAATAATTACCCAATCTCTCGGGAAAATTACCCATTTATTTTCTGACAACACTTATAATTCTGTTGAGATTTTGTGTTCCAGTAGTAATGATTTTAAAATGTCAAAAATACAATAAATCAACAAGTAAAATTGTGCCTTACTTGTGATATGTTATTCCTTGACACTTTTTCTGGTATGTAGAATTATTTTTACACCTTTTCACAACACAAGATGGCATTATTTTATTTTATTACTTCACGTAAATAGTACCTACAAAGACGCTGTCTTGTCGCGTAATGGCGGCCGGCCGGCTTTCTGTCATGTAAATGTGTGCGTGAAGCACGTTTGTACAAACGGTCCGGCACCCTTACTGTGCTTCACTTTCGATATGCGTGGCGCGGAGTCCTTCTTTTTTTTCTAGTCCGTGCGTTGTGCATCAAATCTGTTTATGTGTGGGTATGGCACACATTGGGAGCACGTACACCACTTGTTTTTTCCAGTAAATCAACGTGATCTTAGCCTTATTGCTGTGTAGTATATACACACTTTATGCTTAAAGAAATAAGGCTTGTAAATTGTATAATAAGCAAATAAATTTTACACTGCGGTAGCCGTGTTTGACGTAAAAAATGTACCAAATTATACGGCTGTCGCCGTACTGTCATCCCATGAACTTTTAAAATACTGTTACAGCCGTTACCACACCGGAAGGTGTAAACTTGTCGACCACCACAGATACATGAGAAACAAACGCGGCACCGCAATAAAATAGCGGGCCGAGCACGGAGGTGTAATGGCGTCGCAGCATACCGGCGAAATCACGCGGGAAAGAGAATAATAATCAAATTTATGGATTAGAACAGACAGTTTCGCTTGTTTCCTGACTTGTATCATCAGTAAGTAGGTATAAGAAATGGCACGAGATATAACCACAGGTAAAGAAGTCGGGATAGCTCATAATTTTCCCACTGGTGGGAAACAGGCATCTCTCTGTGAACTGACAACTGACAGTCAAAGAAACAGACAAAATACATTAAGAACCTATAATGTTCCCACTGCTGGGACACTCTTTTTGAGAGGGAGTGGGCCGTAATCCACCACACGGGCTTAGTGTGGGTCACATGTCTTCGAACTTCTGGTTCTAGGACATGAACGAATGAAGGACGAATTTTTCTTTCAGCATTTTGAGAGCAGTGGTGATTAAATAATTTATATAAAGTAAAGCGCATCTGAATCTGGTCTGGATTCGAACCACGGCCGTAAAGAAATTTGACAGATTGTAGTAGTTTGATGTGCTGGCGTCTGTACGTTTGTAACTATCATCAATAATTATTGATTTGACAGCGCAGTGTTGCCATTCTCGAAAACATACTATGTAGTGTAAAGTGTCTCTTTTATAAGGACTGAATTCCTTCCATTAAATTCACACAACACGAAGCGGTCTTTAAATTCCGTCCACATATTGGCCGATTCAGTAAAATCTGCAAACATGGAATTATTCATTTTCTTTCATTGATCGATATAAAGTAATTTCCTGTACCTACCAGCAGACACTCATATCGCCGCACGACGCGTCGCTTGCAGTTTATTTATGTATTTCAGGAATTTTTGTTCAGAAATAATAATATTATTTAAAATGAAGATGAAATCCAATATTTATTCGATCAAAAAACTATATATCTACATATAGTAAAATAGTTATGAAGTCAAAACGAAACCAACGAGTCTGATGCCGTAAATATATTTTTTTCTAATTTATGTCCCTTTGTCTGTTTGTCTTGATGTACAGACACCAGCACATCAAGCTACCCGATACTGTCAAATTTCCCCAATCTACATTGAACCTAATGCTTTAGCGATAAAGTTGAAAATCTATTAAAAAAAATTGACAGATTGTAGTAGCTTGATGTGCTGGCGTCTGTACATAAGTGCTCCGGATTAGCGGTAAAATGACTGAACAGACTTGGATGATTTTTTTTTATTATTTATTGCTGAATGGGCCCGCTCTTGACCTCCATCACGCCTGATGGAAAGCAATGGATGAGGTCTATGAGGGCACCAGCGTGCCTAGAAGATGCCTAAGGCACTGGAACTCCCACGCATCGACGAAACACAGCAGGCTGCTTGACGCCGGACTCCGGTGGGAAGGTGATCGCAAATCAGGCGGGTGTTAGCCCTACCACCTGAAGGGAAGAATTGGCCAGTCAAATAAGGTGTTGGATGTGACTTTCCAGGATGCGTTGAGCGCTCGGTTCTGTTGATAAACTGGCGGAACAAACTGCGCTATACGAGGAGGATTCTTCATCCAAAAAAATTCAGATAGTCTGTTTATAACCTGGATTGACACATAGGAAAATGTCCGACGGGAACGTAGATATTACCGAGATTAAAAGTATTAATCTTGGTAGTAAGCACCCTCGGGATATTTTCCGACATCCACGCAGGCGAAGCCACGTGCAAAATCTAGTTTTCAAAAAGGTAATTCAGGCTCTTTCATGAAAATGTATGCCTTTTCATGTGTGTGGCGACCGCGTACCGGAAGACGTAGCGTTGGAAGGCCTTTTTTTTTTGTTCTCGAGGTGGAAAATCCTCATGGATGTCCGCTGCCCTGGGGCGGGCGGCGAGGTCTGTCAGACTCGTACTGACTATAAAACACCCCAGTGTTCCTCCTCTCACCTACGCCGGGGGTCGCGGGAAGCGTTGGAAGGCCTCCCACAAGGTGGACCGACGACCTTGTGAAGGTCGCAGGAACCCGTTAGATGCGAGAAGCACAGATTCGGTCAAACCGGAGCTGCCTGGGGAGGCCTATGTCCAGCAGTGGACATCTTTCGGCTAAGTTATGATGATGATGATGCCTTTTCACGTGCAAAATGAATGGTTAACGCTTTCGTTACGGCATTTCGCTCCGCTGGAATAAAGCCACCCAACGGGGCACCGCGCCGTCGGAGTAGCGCCACTGACACACTGAGTGTCGCAGGGCCGTTTGGTGAGGGGTATCACGCTAGCGCCGGCTACAGTCGGCGTTCGTACACACAGGTCATCGAATGGATGCCGGCTATATCCGGCGCTCGTAACGAAAGGGTTAAAAAAACCTGAGTATGAACAACTTAAAAATTTAAAGACAAAAAAGTTCACTCCATCTTTTATTCAAACGAACATTAAGTTGGTCGATTTGCAACCGGTACAAACGTGAGCGACTGCTTCCGCTCACTGTACCGCAAGCTGTTACATAAGCTATGCTATTAAACAAACTGTCGCCTTTCAAGCTATTTTCGTTCCAACTTATGATAAAATGGCTCCTTTGGGATGACTTCCATTGCTTTTTGTTGTCAGCTAAACGTATATCGAACTGGATGTGCGATGTTTGGAACCGGCGCACCCAAATACTCCGAAATATTTTATTCCGAATTACAATGTTCCGATTTTCAAAAGTCCGAATTTCATAATATTAAGACTTATAATGTCTATTATTAAAAATCACGAAATTTATTTTACCGAAAGACATAAATGCGATTTGTTTGTTTTCCGATTTTCATACGTTCGAAGAATCAAATACTCGATGGGTTCTTGGTCCGAAAAACGACATTCCGATTTTCAATACTTCGAATAAATTGCTAAAATTAGGATTCTGATTCAATTAGTATAATATTCAATTACGCATACAAATTCAAAACGCAAAACTCAAACAAAAAAAACCGTCGTCCAGGGGCGACGGACTTGGGGACGTTCGTCGCCCCCCACATATCAGGACCCGAGGCGGCGGCGCGTAGTGTTCCACGCGAGCCCCTCTTAGACGTCACGGGGGGAGCTTAACACCTCACTCCCCCCCCTGACACGAGGAGGTCCGCAGGTGCGGGCCAGCACCAATGGGGGTTGCGGAAATATCGTTCGTTCCCGCGACCCCCGGCGTAGGTGAGAGAGGGAACACCGGGGTGGTTTTTAGTCAGTAAGAGTCTGACAGACCCCGCCGCCCGCCCCAGGGCGGCGGACATCCATGAGGATTTTCCACCCCGAAACAAAAAAAAAAGGTTAGAACTGTGACCATTAAAGCGCGAAGGCGAGTGAGCGAAGCGAGCGTGCCGTGGCGGCGGCCGCCGTGCGGCAGATCCCCCTCTATTGCCGATGAATCATTTGGGTTAGGTTAGGTTAGAAAGGTGACCATTAAAGCGCAAAGGCGAGCGGGCGAAGCGAGCGTTCCACGGCAGCTGCCACCGAGCGCCAGATCCGCGCTATTGTTGGTGAATCATTTGGGTTAGGTTAGGTTAGAACTGTGACCAGCGAGTGAGTGTTTTATTTCGGAATTATAATTAATCAACCCTTAAATAATCCGAATTCGTATTTTTGACGTTTTGAATTATCGTTAAGTAGGCCTCTTTGTTATTCGATCTATTGAAACTGAGTATTTTGAGAATAGTAATTAAAAATATGATGAATGATAAATCGGAATTGTTATTATATTAGGAATTTTGAACTACTCTGTCATGAATTGTTACTTACTGGTAATCTATCATTATGACACTTATTTGCAGCGGATTAATATTATTTTGACAATAATTCATCCAAATTTCATTAAGAACTCAATGATGTCAGGATTGATCCCGCTTTACACGGTTGTTGGATTTAGATATTTTATCTCGTTTAGATATATTTACTTTTTAAATTATCTTTATAACATGCTCAACAATTATTTATTTATATTAAATGCAATCACAGTCCTGGGTTCGATGCCCAGTTCGGGCAAAGTGTTATTGGGTTTTCCATCAGGAATTTCTCAGTAACAGTCCGGAGTTCGGGTTTGTGTCCGGTCGATGGCAAGAGACTCGCTCCGTATTACATAACACTTAAACATAACTGACAAACACTGAGTAGGTACACTATAGGTCAAGACGCCAGCACATCAAGCTACCCGAAACTGACAATTTTTCTCAATCAACTTTGAACCTTATGCTTAAGCTATAAAGTTGAAAATTAGACATTTGACAGATTGTAGTAGCTTGATGGGCTGGCGTCTGTAAACCTCTGCCCTTTGGGGATTACAGGTGTGATGGATGGATGTGATGTGCAAACGTAATCTAAGCCATCGAGCTGCTAAAATTACTTTCAAAACCCTTAAAAATATAACGGCATGTCCAGACACTTTACTTCCACGTACTTAAGCACTCGTGTTGTTTCGTATCCAACCAGCCAGTATTTCATGTTTATTGCCCTTTTAGACTCTAAAAACACGTGGCGAACCCGAATAAAAAAATCACTCCGCGCCGCAAATCCAGTAATTGGATCTCCGCCAAGCGTCTACTCTCATGAAAATGAGTCGTAAACTTAAGAAAATTTTCGCTTGATGGGTAATATATTTTTACGTTCAATCCTTATTATTAGGGAAATATCCTCGAGCCATGTCTTCATATCGGTCTGTCAGGAATGTTTGGTGGCGCCCTTCGTTGGAATCAGTGAACCAAAAAATAAGGCATAATTCAATATTTGTTAGCTTTAGTGTGACAATGTTTTTGCGATAAGGTGGCTTATTCAATTTGACATGAAATAAATATTGTGGATGCTTTTTTTTTATGTTCACGCTTTGTTTCTCCGAAGGGTTCGCTTTTTATGTTTTTTAGGTCCCATGTAGATGGTGAGCTTATTGTCATACACCGTGCACAAATCCAGACTGCAGGGTGCTACTGAGAAGTTCCAGATAGAAAAACCCAGTTACACTTTGCCCGAACTGGGAATCAAACTCAGGACATCATGCTCAGCACTAGCACTTGCGGCCACTAGACCAACGAAGCAGTCTATTTTTACTTCATCTATCTATTTAGCCTGTAATGTCTTACTACTGGGTAAATGCCTCCTTTTCCCTTTTATACACGTCTGTCAATTGCCATTGCGGGCGTCATTTCACTGGCTACATACGGGAAAAAAACCTCATTTGTACTTTATTACACTACAGTCTATAAAAAGATAAACTGTTGATTACAATGGCACCAAAAGTACACTCATAGACCATTTTAGAGGAACACAGAAAAAGCGTGTATAAAACAAAATTAATTTGGAAAATCCAAAAGCGCACGACTCATAATTGTTTTTTTACTAATTATAATTTAATTACTTTGAATAAAAGAGCTATTTTTAATGAGGTTTCTACTATGGTTAAAAATAATGTATCAAAAAAAAAATCGACTCAATTTATTGATTTTTTCGCAAGCTACAATGCTTTCAGATTTCACACTTGATTGACGGGATTTTTTTCAGAAATACTTTGATGCTTTTTTCGTTTTTACTGCTTTAAATCGATTTTTGAAAACTACAGAATTAATCTCCATTCAATTATCTATACAATGATATATAAATTAAATAGGATATGTGTACTAGCAGGAGTATAACAATAAAAACAGTTACAGAAAAGAGGCAAATACATTTTTTCGATCGTAAAGCACTCTCTAATGCTTCGCTTTCTTTATAAGTCGTGCAATATCATGGGTATTTGTTAAAAAAATAAGCTTATTTATTTGGATTTGCTTATTATTTATTCATTTAATATTTTTTGTCTTTAAGAAAGGCTAATAACGTGGGCCATAATCAGTGTTGCCCCCTCTAGCTCTTCGAACTGCTTCCCTGATCTCCTTGGGATACAAAAACTCAAAAAGTTGGCAAAACATTTCACAGGATTTACATAAAAACTAATGAAATTCGAAAAAAAAACATTCTAAAATCACAACAGGAGAAATTAAACCTTTTTGAGTTCCTCTAAATTTGTCCAAGAGTGTATATAGACAGAGTTCGGTAAACCTATGACAGGTCCGTTGCCAATAGCAACTCACAACTTCCAAACAAACAGATTGCCTTTGTATAATTTCCTCAAACAACCTGAAGAAAATAACAAAGATTTCTTTTGTTGCCACTGGTCTTTGATGTACCTGTAAAGTAAATGGCTCGAGTATATTTATTTGTTTGTTTTATAAATATTCTAGGAAATAATCTCGTTTTATTTATAATGTTTTTTCTTTTGGTCTAACATCAACTGTAGATTTTCAGGGTTAACGATTTGATTGTTTCGAGTATATTTGATATTAATAAGTTTGATATCTGCTTACTGGCCAATTTAGGAGCTCAATGAACAACTACAAATGAGATAGAAACGAATTAATTAAACATATAATAATATTCATTGAAATGGGTCTGTAAGAAAAATCTCAAACACTTAGGCCCACTTGCACCTAAAACACTAAATGTGTTTAATATTGTCACTGGCACCTGCCAGTGACATATTTAAAATGACATCCTGTCTTCGTTTTTTTTTAAACGAGTGTCAAAAACAGAACGATGTTTTATATTCGTTTAGCGCTAAACGTATTGTTGGGAATCGACTCGAATCGAATTGAGTACGGTCTGTATGAGCAAGCGGCGTGATCAACGCGTCATCGGCAACATGGTATTCGGCGCGGCTGCGACACGGCTCAGCCCATTAACGACTCGCTTCTTCGGACTCCACCGCGACGACGAACTGATGGATGCTCCTACCTTAATTTATTAATTGTTTGTCCGGGAAGTGTATATTCTTAATAAGAACGGCAATAAACCATTATCCATAAACTACAGCCCACTCTTTCATTGCTCCTCGCGCTAACACATATTTCGTGATGTGTGGTACAAGCGGCTTACAGCTAGTGGTTTTTCTAACCACTTCTTCAAATTAAGAGTTATAATAAACTGCATTTAAAGATGTTCGACACCCAATCACTGGTGTTAATATCAATCTCTCTAGCCGTTTCTCCAACTGTTTTGGAGTCGGCTTCCAGTCTAACCGGATGCAACTGATTACTACTGGAATTAAGCTGCATCCGCATTTTACATGGAGCGATTGCCTAACTGACCTCCACAGCAGCCCGTTTATCAACAATCAACTCAGTCTATCGCAGTCCAATGCTGGACATAGGCCTCTCCTCAGACTGCGCCACAACACTCTATCCTCCGCCTTCTGCATCCAGTCTACCCCAGCCACCTTCTTTAGATCGTCCGTCCATCTAGCTGGGGGACGTCCCACACTCCCCACTCCACACTTCGTCCCGGTTAATGGATACACAATACCTCTTGGTAATACTGAATCATGCGCTAATGAACGATTGATAAACAAATATGAATATGAACTGATACCAGGAACTATAATAATACATCCTTCGTCACTTTTGTCAAAACAATGTCAGTATCACGAACAAGATTCTTAGTAAATCAATATCAAATTGTTGTAACATTGAGTGGGATGGCAGGGACAGAATTCCACTTTATGTCGTCTATAACTTGCGGGGTATCGAAACAACACCTGGGTCCCGGCATACATCATAATAACGCTATAGTTATGTGCAAAGGTAGGGAGGTATCGTATGTGGGTACAAACGTTATGTTTGGAGCCGAGCATTATTTAAAGGGTAGGTACTAGATAGCTAAATTGGGATCGTCTTGTCGTTGCCATTTGTTTTTGAGTTAAACAAGGGAATATAAAGAAAATATGAATATAACAACACAAAACAGCTATAACAACACAAACAACACAAAACAGCTATAACAACACAAACTAAAAAGCTGCTTATTTCAAATTAAAGTATTGTTTTTAAAAATAGTGAAAAAAAACGGGCTTTTTATCTTACTGTAAAATTCGATCTTGAAACCCAAAAAGCCTAAAAAAAAGAAAAACCTTTTTCATTTACAAAGTAACACACAGCTATAAAAACCCATGAACAGGAGGTAACCGAAAATGTGTGCACTAAACCAAGGAATTCCATTAGTGAGCTTTTGTGGAAATCAACATTTTTACGTAAAAAATTGGATAAGTAAAATCAAAACCAACAGTAATATTAACTGCGACAAAAATCTACAGAAGCGCCGTAATCCGTACAATTTGCAGAGCTATTGAAATACACATGCAACACCCAGACGCTAATTAGGCGAAGAACTTACTCTTCACACTTCAGCTTTATGTGTTACTACGGAATGCCGGATACGGAACTCTCCGCGAGTTCCAAGAAGTTCGCAAAACTGTATAGTTCAGGAGCTGAGTGAGCATAATGGCATTTAATCTTTTCGTCGCGAATAAATGAAAACAGACTGTCATCTTTTTGTCGAGAATAAACTTTTAAAACATAGGCGTGCGATTTTTGTTTAAGAGTACTTGAACGTCTCAAAGTACAAAATTCTCTTAATATAAAAAATTTTATATAAAAAAAAAACAACCGACTTCCAAAAAAACACTACAAAGTCAAAAATAATTTTAATTTCGGAAGTCGGTGTCGTTGGTTCCGCATTTTGGTTTTTTGACACCGACTTCCGAAATTAAAATTATTTTTCACTTTGTAGTGTTTTTTTGGAAGTCGGTTGTTTTTTTTTTATATAAAATTTTTTATTTTTCACTTTTTAGTTATATCTACCCCAATCAAATTCATATAAACACTACTTGCTATGTAAATATCAGTGACAGGAAGCTGCATCTGCGTTTATAGGGTACAGACGTGATGTTATGTTGTGCGATTGCGTAATTATTATTATCATAAAAAAAATTATTACCTTTGTAGTGAGTACAGGCGTGATATTATGTTGTGTGGTGGTGTAAACAATGCTTAGATATGCTATAGCAACAATCGCGGTTAATCTGCTGTTATTTATTGAAGAGTTCCCCCGATTTCTACAAGATCCCATCATCAGATATTGAAATGGTGACAATGGGACCACACGGGAAGCACCAGCTTTCAAATAAAAAAAGAATCATGAAAATCGGTTCACCCAGTCGGTTATTATGAGGTAACAAACATAAAAAAAAAAAAAAAAAAAAAAAAAAAAAATACAGTCGAATTGATAACCTCCTCCTTTTTTTGAAGTCGGTTAAAAATCATAAAAACAAGTTACAAGAAAACACGTTAGTGCCGAAAGTGATGTTTAATGTTTATGTCAGCACTTCAAATAAATTATTTAAATCTTACCTGAGCTCTCCGAAATTCGTAACTTCCAGTTTAATTACACGATTTAAAGTTTTATACCTCTATAAATGTTTAGAGGTATAAACCGCAAAACTGATTAAAGTAGTTGCAAAGAACTATTGTCCAAAGTAGCCTTAAATTGGTTTAGATCCAACGCCACTGTTCTTAGGAGATAATGGCTTAGGTATCTTATTCCCTAGAAATGCTTAGAAAAGCTATCTACAATTTTCCTCTAGACTCAGCAATTTCACTACGCCATTTAATAAACTTTTCATCTTCGTTTTTCATCGTGAACTCTTTAAAAATCTATTAAGCGACGATTAGGTGGTTGTCAAATTTGAAACTTTATGGGTACTTTAATTTTATATTGTGGCTCTTCGTTTAGGATTGAATTTATGTAAGACGTCAGCTTTTTTATTTCGTTTTTTTAATTCGAAAGTAGTTACTTACTTCGAAAATAAAATAATAATTGAAACTGTCATAAACATAATAGACGTGAAATATCCAATCTATGCTAGGGTTGACAGATTCTAGAAACTAGTCACTGTCCGATTATTTTCTTTGTAAAAAGAATCGTTATAGGTAACCCTGTTGAAGGCAACAAAGCACGCAAAAACCTGTCGTGTAGCAAAACGAGGCTTCTCCATTTTTGATCAAGCAACCCTTATTGTGACAATAATAAAAAACCCTAACAACCCACAACGTAAGTTACCGGAGTAATAATCACCCCTCTGCCCTTATCCGAATTTATTTGGGGTCAGCGCTATACGTTTTTTTCCTTCCATACATCTATCACCCATCACTTTTTTGTGCATTGCCTTCCTTGTTAGCCTTTCACAAATTCTGTCCATCTTTTTTTAGGTCTGGCTCTTTTCCTATATCTATCGAAATTTATACTTCAATTTTAGATTTTTAACTTCGACCACTTCTACGCCTTTATTTATTTAGTGCTTCAAGATTCTTTTGACGCTCGAATGACGTTGACAGGGGGTCACTACTGGTAAAAAATTGTAAAACAAGATGACGGTTTTAGTGCCCATTATGGCCACGCTCCAAAAAGATCCTCGTATGTACAAACCAACTACCTACCTTATTTTTAAAGATTAAAAAAAAAACATATTTCAAGGAATCCGCTTTTAAGACGGTCGGTGTTTAAACGTTAAATAATGTATGGTTACACCAATCCGTTTACAGTCATTTAACCTCTGATAGCAGCAACCTAACAGCAACCTTATTAGAATGAAAATAAAGATCACAATGATTTTGACAGACTTGCCGGTGGCCGCAACCTAACAGCAACGTTATGGAAATGACAATCAAGATCACTGTGAGCAGAGGTAACGGCGCCGCCAGTAGGGACTGGTCATCTCTTAGCCGCCAGGACTTACTTTTATTTTAATCTAAGTATTTTCATTTCTGAATTGTTTTTTTTTTGTGTTTATCTTTTTTAGTATGGACGCTTTTAACGTGCACGTCTTTCTACATCGTTCTCACATGTATAATTTCAACTTGAATGATGTAACCAAAATTTTGTAACAATTTAAATACTGTAACTTAAAGCAATAATTATAAATAAGGGGGTTATAATTAAAAGTTGCGAATTATTCTCATAATGACTAGGTTAAATTTGGAAAGCCAATTCCTGGTCGAACTATATCATTATCATTACACGAAACTCGAATTTTATTTGTAGGCAACAAATCAAATTCGAGTTTTCACGACACCCGCGGGTGACTACTGTATAATGAAATGAAAATAAAGGGTGTTTTTCTGACATTCCGATATTACTGGGATTCATTATCTCCGAAAATGTATTAATTAATTTAATTACTGTACACCAAAAGCGATTATATGCAAAAAAAATGTCAGAAACATGCACATGTAGTAGTAACATGTGTCATCTACAAAAGGTAAAAAGGTTTCTATAAGATCATTTACATCAACTTTTCTTCATGATTATTAAGTGGATTATTTATAGAGTTAGGCCTATAGTTTTTACCTCGAAGCCTCAATCGACCACCATGAAAGAAACAGTTTGATAGCTAGCGACACGGTATGGAAAAATAAACCGCAATTTTATTTTCTATTGATGCAATGTTGGCAAAAATATGAAGATTTCTACGTAGTTATTAAAAGGGCGTGCATAAAGTAAGAAGGATTTACTGCTACTGATAGCTTCGGAAATTAAACTACTTCAAGTCTTATATTACTGACAAGACCGCCTCGGTCTTCAGTCGACTGAAAACTGAAATTACTCACATTAAAATGCAGACAGCTGACTGACGAAATGCTAACTCAAATATTTGTACGGGGCAAACTACACACGTATTTGTGCGCTTGTCATGCACGCAAACAATCCTTTTTTTGAGAACTCGAGTGAGGTTGTGTGGGCAGTGGGCTAATTCTACAAAAAGCAACCTAATTGTAGATGCTGAAATAAGCTGGCGTGAAACGCTGGCTTGAACAGTATATAGATACAATGGAGTCTGCATACTATTCAAACGTTTTTTTGTAAGGAATGCCATAACTTTGTAAATATTTTTTAGTAAGTTTTGAACATAGTAACACGTTACATTAGCGAATGGTTAACCAGATAAAACTTGTCAGAATATATGACTATAAGTTGTTTTATTAATTAAAAGAAACTTCAAATAGTTTAGCTATTATGATTGGATGAATGGTTTAAGTTAGCTTACAAATTAGGCAATTTGTCAAGAGATAAATATTCTGGAAACAAATTTTAGTTGTCCATATTTTAGGCCAGATTGCTCAAATTGCTCTTTACGATAAGCCAACATCAATTTCTCCATTTATAAATAGCTTATAAACATTCTTTGATTAATTTACAGCCTTGGAAAGTAAAATGAATTTGTAATCAGTTCTCAAACCGTGACAGGTGTGCTGGTGTAATTGATGATACCTAATAATAAATTAACAATGTACACAACTGTACATGTATATAAAAAAGGAAAGATCATAGGGCATCAAAAAAATTGTCCACATCGTTCGTCTGTCTAGCTTTTTCCCAACTATACAGTCTGACCGAATGCAGCTGAATACCAGTATTTTATTATGTGACCTGCACAACCCAGTTACTGGGTACTAACCTACCAAGGGGGGTATCCCTTGGTTAGACAGGTTGTTAGACTTTCGGGCTTCTGACTGTCAAAGGTCCAAGAATAACAGCCGGGACCAACGGTTTAACGTGCTTTCTGAGGCACGGAGGGGTCTCGGTATGTGCGTGTGTTACCCATCCACCGCGTCAAGCGCAGCTTAACCTGATCGATCAACCTGTGCGGCTGTTATTATTTAGCCACATTCCAGATCGTTGTCAACAGGGAAAGTTGCTAAAAGGCTGAATGGCAATGCTGATTTTTTGGCCAAAAAATAGTCCAGCTCTCTGGTCACGTGAAAAGTCGACCAACAGCTTGGCAATGTCTCAAAAAGTAAGTGGGCACTCAGACTCTATCATTCTTTTCTTTTATTTTCTATATACTTGTACTTATTATTATTTTGTTTTTAAATTTTTATTTTCTCAGTCTGGTATTTTTTTTTTAATCACACGGGTGTAAACCAAGGTGAGATTTTAAGTTTGAGTAGATTAGGTGTTTTGTACTGCATTGAAATTATTGTCTAAATCTAATTGTAGGGATTTCCGAACTATGTATATTATATATATATATATGTATATATTACGACATGTATTTAATATAGCTGCTTTCTGTAGTGTAAGGTATGTATATTTGCATTTAAACAACTACGAGTATTACGGTTAACGGTTAATCTATTAATTTTCCAAACTCTGGTAATTTATTCTTGTAGTTCTGTATATTTTCTGATTTCTTCGGTGATAGTTTTCTGTACTATTATTATCATTATTTTAGGACTGTTAGCTTTGAAATTATATAAATATCGTATTTTAAGATAATTAAACATTCTATGGTTACTGGGATTTCCACGAATGTATAAATATAGTGTTTCGTATTCACCGATTTTGTTTTGTTTATTTTACTTTCGAAAAAAATTATATCCTATACACGACTTTAATGACATAAAGAACATTATAACTAATTATTGTTAACAAATCATCTTATGAATTCTCAACGATAATATTAAAAATCAAAATGTTCCAAACTTTGCGTTAGAGTAGGTAACTATCTCCTTTAATAGTCAATCAAGAAACGGTTGTAAGGGTTAGTCACTTTCAAAACGGAAATATTTATAACTATAGTACCTAAAACCTAACTCAATCAAACTATTAACGTTATCCCAAATATTGAAAGCATATCGATTAGGTAACCCCAACTAACTCCTTGAAATACAAACGCAAAATTGATACAAGTTAGCCACACCAGCATCAGTTTTCAACCAAGTTAGATTAGATATGGGGAGCTCAACACGTCCAAACTTGGCTCTAAACACTAATGGGTTACATCATGTAACACACCTAGTATGAGTCGAATACTCTGAATCGGAAGGGAATTTATTGTTGGTGGGTACTTATGTGGGTAGGTTTAGTTAAATACACTCACTGCTAACAAGGGTCGTTAGAGTATCAAGCAGGAGAGACTGACTAGAATATAGACGTGTGTGGCACAAGCATCTGAAGGAACGTGGGTGAGTGTCAGTAAAAGTCTGACACGCCTTCCTGTAACGTGCAGCTGACAGGACACACAGGATATGATATTAAGTGTCACATCGTTTCTTTTTGTGTTTCATGCTTTTTTGTTTGTTTTTCTATCCACCAAGTGCTCAATTGAGATCGGCTTTGAAATCGTTACCATCGGTAACAGCACCATCAATCTCCTTTTAACCCTCTATATCACAGTGTAGACTGTAGGCAACATACCGTGCAAACGCCTCGAAATTTAAAATAATTGATTTCATAACGTAATCGCGCACTGTAACTCGTAGTCTACACTCCGAACTAATGAAGTAGTACCAAAAATACGACTAGACGGCGCTTCTTGTTACAAATTGAGATTTGTGTTACGACAGTCAGTATTTAGGCACGAAACGTGGCGGTTCACTGTAATTTAAAAAATATATAAAAAATTGTTCTGCTTGTGTCTTGTGTATTATATTGATAAATTGGAGAGGTAAGTGTTTGAACTTTATTTTGTAACGTTATTTTTTCACATTAATTAAAAATAATGAAAACCCAAAAACAAAAGTACATATTTTATTTTTTTGTAATCATCTCTAATCCAAAAAATCAAATAAATCCCAACTTATGAGTCATAGAGGGTTAAATCTATAACAAGGCTTTATGCTTAGTTTATGGTTTTTGAATCGGGAAAATGTTAACTGCACACCTTAAAATTCACCTGACTTTATCTTAACTGGATAAAACAATTTCCATAATTCTGATGTAAAATTAGCATATCGAAACAGTAACCTGTTATGTAATCAAAGCCTCCCGTGTTCCCACTTTGATATCCATTGTGTCTGCGGCTTCAATTCGGAACTGATGTACTTGAGTACAGGACTTTGGACTCGAGTGCAAGTACTTTGATTGTTCTTTGATATGATCGTGACCCAGAAGTCAGTGGATTGTTCAAAACTTCTGTTTGGGTTTTAATGGCTCTCCAATTATTTATTTACTCTTATAATTTAAGTGTCTAGGAAGTCTTGAAAATAATTGTCGTGGAAATTGTTTTATATTTTTTTTATTTTTAGCTTTTTGTATCGTTACATTTGTTGAGTATCGAATGTGACAGGTCGTGTGTTACATTTTCACACTTCAATGAACTGAAAACGACTCAACAATCATATTCATTTTAGTTTTACATTAAAACAATATAAAATTGGATTTTTGTGCACGTAAGCGAGAAGAAAATAATTACAAAAAAATTGTTGTTTTTTTTTTAAGACTGGCACATACCTTGTGTAGTTACAATATTTTATGTATTTACTCTATTATTATTATTTTTTTTATATGTGCCTGCAATAAAACACTATTTATTTATTGATAAATTTCGATAATTCTAGTACTTATATCAAGTTTAACGACGTACGTTTTAATTGCCACAAACAATAGTGTTTGAGCTTTATGTGTGTTCTCGGCAGGGACTCTTCAATGATTGATATTTTTTATGTATTATAACAATTGATTTAATGTGATATAGGTACAATAGAAAATATTTACAACGCGCTGTCGATGCAGTGTCCGGCGCACGCGGCGGCCGGCCGCGGCCCGTGCCGACCTCCGCTCCCTCGTGCTTGCCTTCCCCGCGCTCGCCCATCAGCTGTTGTGTATTTGTGGGGTCACGACGTAGACGCGTGAACAAACAGACTTAAAAGAAGGCTCTCGTCAAACCACATTAAAAATTAACTCATACGCTTTCCTCAACAGATCCAGACACTTCCACATCACTTACAAGCACCACTTTTAAGTGCTTCTCAAAATCTCAAAACGCGGAGTCTCTACGCGGCTTTCCAACAAAAGTAATACAGGCCACAGTACGGTAGACCAACACACAAACGGGCCCTGAACTGGCCCATTCACAACAGCCGGTGTACCCCTACACATCCCTAGCCTATATACATAGCCTATATACATAGGTAGATATACTCAGACTCGTAACCTCTTTAATGTGGCCTTAGGTTGCATCCCACTCTGCTGGACAAAACGTTTCAGATTTTGTTAAAGTTATTGCGTTTCGTAGTACAGTTTTACAATTGTATTTTCATAAATGTAGAAAAAGCGTTTGTTTACCTTACTTTAAGTAGTAAAAAAATTGTCAGCACTATTACCAAACATGAAAAGGTAAACTGAATAGCGCGTTGAAATGTATCACAAGTTTTTATAATAGGTAATAAATGTAAATGCCCTGATGCCTGTTATTATTTATAAATTATAGCATTATTGCATCTAGGTACAGATGCCAGCACATCAAGCTACCCGAAACTAACAACTTTTCCATTACTTTTTTTTTATTGTAAATGTGAAAGTAACGCGGTCTGTCTGCCAGGCTGTCTGTCTTTTCACGCCTTAGTGTCTACACGGATTTCGATGAAATTTAGCACACATGTAGACCATGATATACCTACTCGTAGGTTAGGACATAGGATACTTTTTATCCCGATAATACATTGCCGTCGGATAATTTCCGACCTTCACGTAGGCAAACTTTCGGGCATGAGCTGGTGTCATTATAAAAGATTTTTCCGGAAAAAGAGTCCCATGATAAGGTACGTACGTTATTGGAATTGAAAACATTATAACTAAAGTCCCCGTAAGATTACATCCAATATGCCAACTTTATTTATAATGAAAATAAGAATTGCTTAGGTACAGACGCCAGCACATCAATCTATCATACTACAATCCGTCAATTTTATTTTGAAAGATTTTCAACTTTATCGCTAAAGCATAAGGTTCAAAGTTGATTGGGAAATTGCTGGTGATTGGATTGCTGGCGAATGTACTTATTTTCTGAACAAAACAGGAGTTTCTGTAGTACCTAGTGTACCACAAACCTAAGCCAAACTGAAATCCATCCACCTTTTACAGGTAGGAACAAAGATAGTATCCGACATGCAGTCGGGGAGCTTTATTTCACAATAGCCATACCTTTTAGAACCCAATATCGCACTTGTAAGTGCTCCATATTGAATTATCAGAACTGTACTGCACTCAAACGTTCAATAACCCTCTGTCTGGTAGTAAATATCATATTTTCTTGCTATAAACTACATTGTACTTTAAACCTTATTTCAATGACAATAAGTCACACGACCCGCAATTGCGCCTAAAAACCTATTAAATGAAAAACGCATAGTTACCTATGTAAACATAGCAATGTCGATATGATTACTTGATCAGTACTTAATCACATTTTGATTATGATTGTATGATACCAATGTGTTCATTGTTTTTATTAGGTTTATTTTTGTAGGTATCAACAGTTTAGAGATAACGATCTCCTTGACAGAAATCAGTTAATTAGAGGTTAGAATCAGTTAGTTAAACCTTAAATGCATGATTTTTATTTTTAAGCAAATTTTTATTTGTATGTAAGATTAGCTCTACAGTAAGGAAAAATATTTAAAAAAATATCCTATTCATAAAAATACTTTTTTTTTTCCTTTACATGGGTTGGTGGAAATTTACATCTTTATGTACCTAATCAGAACTGACCTACCGGGAAAAAATGTGCAGTGAGATAATAAACTCACCATAAGTGTGTATTTATACTATATGGTATTTGTTGAAACAATATTTTTTTTCTAGTCCGTGCTAATAACATGACATTTAGAACGATGTATAGTTGAACATCCCTTACAATTGGGGAATCCCCGTGCTCTGTGTCTAAATGAAAAATACCGAAATGGTTGATGGACATTTCCATCACAATGCATTTAAGGGTTAAAATTATGACAGCGGCTAAATTAGTTAGATTGTAACAAACATTATACTTAACTTGATAAAAAAAAATTCTAGCCATTCTAGTGGCGTCCCTTGCCTGTATTTTTGTGGTAATCAAAAAATCTACTGTACATTATTTTTATGTAGGCCGCTGCAAAAGCAAAGAAAACCTGCTCAGATGGAGATTCACAGTTGACTTAACCCTGGAGTGTAAATGTAGTGCTGCCCCACAAACTATGGGACACTTAATATCGTGTCCAGCGAGTCCTCTTGTCTGCACGCTACAGGGATTAATGGACGATAGTGAAAGTGGCAATCAATCAATCAATCAACTCAGCCTATCGCAGTCCACTGCTGGACATAGGCCTCTCCCAGTTTGCGCCACAACATCCTGTCCTCCGCCTTCCGCATCCAGTCTACAAGGTGGGAAGCTCGAGCCAAATTCTGGGCTGACTGTATATACATTGCCATCGACACGCTAAGAAAAAGGTTTTTCTAGGCTCATCTCAGCAGAATTTCATCTATGTCGATTCCGCAGTTTGCTCGTGAAAAAAAAAGCCCTTAATCACTTCCCAGCAGTAATATTATTTGGATACCCGTTTGGGTATCCGTTTCCGTGCCTCGGAAAGCACGTTCAGCCGTCGGTTCTGCGCCTGATCTCTCTCTAGTCATGTCGAATTACCGTCCCATCGGACTATGAGAGAAGAGGGAGTGCACCTGTGTCTGCGGCCACACTTGTGCACTGTAATATCTCCCGCGCCGAAGACTCGTTTCCGTTGAGATTGGCCGCCGTGGCGGAGATACGGTCTGGAGGACTTTATTTATTATTTGGATGATAAAAAGAAAACTCAAGTTAATAACATCCTGTTTTACTACTAATCTAAAAGAAAATAATAAGACCAGCTTGCTCTCATAACAAGCAACCGTTACCGTACACTAACAGTAATTTCTTTACCGTCTGCATCGTTTCCACAACACCTGCATACATAGATGTCAAGCCAGGTAAACGTATCGCGGCGTTATATATTTTAATTTTATACATAGCCAGGTCTACCAGCAGCTCCCTTATCGGAGAAAATTTACATAATACCGAACACGGCTGCAAACGCTTTTGATATTGCGCCACAGATTATCGCGGTATAAGCCTTCGTCTTTGCAACACTCAATGGGATTCTGCCGAGGCCGGTGCGGCGAAATAATCTCTTCTAGTGGATATTATTATGGGACAGTACGTTTTCGCTTCAAATTAAATTGGTTTTGTTATGCTGTAATGTAGTTTGGTTTCGTGAAATGGAGTTTTGAAGTTCTATGCTAATTTTTGGTAGGTATAGCTTTTATTTTCTGTTTACCTACGTGGTTCTGATAGCAAAGACTTAATGACGAACGATCCTTTTTATGCATTTGTTAAAATATAAGTGCTAGATGACATATTAAGGGGGGCCCGTGGCTAAATAATAAAAGCCGCACAGGTCGATCGATCAGGTTAAGTTACGCTTGCCGCGGTTGAACTGTGGATGGGTGACCATCTTTATATACCGAGACCCCTCCGTCCGTCGGAAAGCACGTTAAGCAGTTGGTCCCGGCTGTCATTCGTGGATCTTTGACAGTCGTTACGGGTAGTCAGAAGCCAGAAAGTCTGACAATCAGTCTTACCAAGGGGTATCGTATTACCCAGTAACTGGGTTGTGGAGGTCAGATAGGCAGTCGCTCCATGTAAAATACTGATATTCAGCTGCATCCGGTTAGACTGGAAGCTGACCCCAACTTAGTTGGGAAAAGGCTAGGCAGATGATGATGACATATTAAGTGGGAAGTCAGGCATTTAGGACAAAAATAGTTTTTTAAAATACGAGTAATCATTTGTTGATGAAAATGAATGTCTTTTCCCAGCTATGTTGGAGTTGACTACCAACCTAACCAAATGCAGCTGAATACCCGGAGACCCGTATTTTACGTGTAGCGACTGCCTATCTGACCTCCACAATCCAGTTACTGGGTAACACGAATACCTCGTGAAATTATAAGAAGACGGCTTCTTAATGAATTACTGAGGCATTATAAATTCAACATGAAGTCCCAGCATAGAATAATGGGTAAGATGACTCAAAAGATCTCGAGTGAAAGACGAGAAAAGGTGTAAGCGTCTACAGATTCATGACCAAGTGCTAATAAAAGCGATTGTTCTGAAAACACAAACGCACCCTCTGTCGGTGAGAAAACTTATATTAAATACTGTAAGATATTTTAAAAAAGTAACTGGAGTGTCTTGCTGTACCTTTTGGAAGGAAGAAAATTTGACAGTTTCAGGTAGCTTTGTACTTCAATATTTAGGTCTTTCGATGTCACTTTTGTACACAATTAAATTTCAGATATATTTGGACGTTAGGTTATCTAATCATTAGACAGTATAAACTTAAAAAAAAAAATCGTTTTTGTATTCGTTCGATATTTAAGTTGGGGTGTCTGAGGTTTTGCGCATTTAACGTTACACGTTGTATAAAGAAACAAATTTTACCTCTTTATAATATTAGTACTTATAGATCAAAAAACATTGTCACTGAAATTGTACGTTTTTAATTTAATTATTTCTAGATTTTAACTGCATTATTTTCTAAAAATTGTCTATTTTTAAACAAAAAAAATTAATTCAGTTTGTGGCCTGACTCAATATTACGCAACCTTTGATTGGTATTCGTAGGTGTTTGAAGGATGTGATGGAATTCGATTTATTGCTGATCCCGGACTAAAATTAAAATGCCTACTAAAAATAAATACGTACCCACCATTATTTTTATGGTTCATGATTGCTGTCAAGGGTTGCATTCCAATATCGATTGCATGTAAAGAAAAACTTGATTGCAATTTTATGGTGCAGTGAAAAAATAATAAATTAAATATTAGAATTTAGTTATTGTCAGTTTTACCTTAAAATCGTGTTAATAGTCAGAAAGAAAGAAAAATAAAAAGGAAGAAAATACGTTTATTTGCGACCAACACGACGCATAAAACGAACACAAACACAAAAAAATAACAAGTTGGGGGAAAAGATGCGTCACATACACGCAAAGCGGCCATCGCTCAGCATAATGCTAAGACCTATACAAGACAGAGCCCCATCGCTGGTTTTCAGCGACAGCCGGCGTTGACGTGATGACGCCAACCAGTGCAGCACACGATTAGATTTAACCCTTAAATGCATCGTGATGGAAATTTCCATCAACCAATCCAATGCCATAGAGCACAGGGATTCCCCAATTGTTAGAGATATTCAAATCATTTTGTTCCAAGTAGATTCGTTCTGATTACATAAAGATGTAAATCTCCACCAGGACATTTAAAAAATAAAAATAAAAAAGTATTTTTATGAATTAATATTTTTTCCTTACTATAGAGCTAATGTTACGCCCAAATAAATTTAATTTGCTTAAAAAGTAAAAATCATGCAATTAATGGTTAAATATAAAACAATAATCAAAATAAGAAGAAAGAGATTTAGTTATAAAATTAAGATTAAAAAAACCCAGCCAAGTGCGAGTCGGACTCGCAGACGAAGGGTTCCGTACCGCAAGGCAAAAAACGCTAAAAAGAATACGTTTCTCTTATGGAGACTTGGAGACCCCTTTAATTTTAACATTATTTTATTTTTATTATTTGTTGTTATAGCGGCAATAGAAATACACACTTTGTGAAAATTTTATCTAACTAACTATTACGGTTCACCAGATACAGCCCGATGGCAGACAGACGGACGGGCGGACGGACAGCGGAGGCTTAGCAGTATGGTCCCGTTGGCACCTTTTGGGTTACGGAACCCTAAAAACCGACACCTTCATAAGGCGTTCATCATAATTAGAAGTCACAATGTAACGTCTCTGTCAGCAAAACAATTTTGTAGGAAACTGTAAAATAAAACAATACGAAACTTAGAAAAACAATATTTTCATAAAAGCTATACAAATACTTAGAACAAACAAACAGCAACAACCGTCCAAATATTTCATGAAAACCAATAAAAATTTTCGCAATAAGTGCCATAACTAGAAAGTATATACAGTATACGTTATTTTAATAAAACGCTGGATGCAAACTTTAAACGGAATAATGGCGCGAATTTAATCGACTGAACAAACATATGAATGGGGATCCTCGCCTTTTGTTACCACCGTTACAATATATGAGATGTAATTCTTCAACGGCCATGCCGGGACGCCAAAGTTACGTCGAGTGGAAATTTGAAAAGTTTCTTTATACACTCGTTATTTTCAACGTAGCGTAGAAAATTGTACAGCAAAATATTTTACTTATAATAGAATATTATGCTTAAGTTTAAGTGAAATGTCATCGCAGTATTTATATGGTTTCTGTTCCTGGTTTAGAATTGAAATCTTTTATGTTAGAATAGAGGAAGTTACACTGTGTGATTTTGGAAAAACAGATGGCAAAAGGGCATGTATTCAATCGAAGCTCAAATAGTTTCGATTTTGCTTTCCTTTAAATATTTTTGAACACTCGTAATATTATGATAGCACCTCTTTTTAACCGACTTCAAAAAAAGGAGGAGGTTATCAATTCGACTGTATTTTTTTTTTTTTTTTTTTTTTTTTTTTTTATGTTTGTTACCTCATAATAACCGACTGGGTGAACCGATTTTCATGATTCTTTTTTTATTTGAAAGCTGGTGCTTCCCGTGTGGTCCCATTGTCACCATTTCAATATCTGATGATGGGATCTTGTAGAAATCGGGGGAACTCTTCAATAAATAACAGCAGATTAACCGCGATTGTTGCTATAGCATATCTAAGCATTGTTTACACCACCACACAACATAATATCACGCCTGTACTCACTACAAAGGTAATAATTTTTTTTATGATAATAATAATTACGCAATCGCACAACATAACATCACGTCTGTACCCTATAAACGCAGATGCAGCTTCCTGTCACTGATATTTACATAGCAAGTAGTGTTTATATGAATTTGATTGGGGTAGATATAACTAAAAAGTGAAAAATAAAAAATTTTATATAAAAAAAAAACAACCGACTTCCAAAAAAACACTACAAAGTGAAAAATAATTTTAATTTCGGAAGTCGGTGTCAAAAAACCAAAATGCGGAACCAACGACACCGACTTCCGAAATTAAAATTATTTTTGACTTTGTAGTGTTTTTTTGGAAGTCGGTTGTTTTTTTTTTATATAAAATTTTTTATATTAAGAGAATTTTGTACTTTGAGACGTTCAAGTACTCTTAAACAAAAATCGCACGCCTATGTTTTAAAAGTTTATTCTCGACAAAAAGATGACAGTCTGTTTTCATTTATTCGCGACGAAAAGATTAAATGCCATTATGCTCACTCAGCTCCTGAACTATACAGTTTTGCGAACTTCTTGGAACTCGCGGAGAGTTCCGTATCCGGCATTCCGTAGTAACACATAAAGCTGAAGTGTGAAGAGTAAGTTCTTCGCCTAATTAGCGTCTGGGTGTTGCATGTGTATTTCAATAGCTCTGCAAATTGTACGGATTACGGCGCTTCTGTAGATTTTTGTCGCAGTTAATATTACTGTTGGTTTTGATTTTACTTATCCAATTTTTTACGTAAAAATGTTGATTTCCACAAAAGCTCACTAATGGAATTCCTTGGTTTAGTGCACACATTTTCGGTTACCTCCTGTTCATGGGTTTTTATAGCTGTGTGTTACTTTGTAAATGAAAAAGGTTTTTCTTTTTTTTAGGCTTTTTGGGTTTCAAGATCGAATTTTACAGTAAGATAAAAAGCCCGTTTTTTTTCACTATTTTTAAAAACAATACTTTAATTTGAAATAAGCAGCTTTTTAGTTTGTGTTGTTATAGCTGTTTTGTGTTGTTTGTGTTGTTATAGCTGTTTTGTGTTGTTATATTCATATTTTCTTTATATTCCCTTGTTTAACTCAAAAACAAATGGCAACGACAAGACGATCCCAATTTAGCTATCTAGTACCTACCCTTTAAATAATGCTCGGCTCCAAACATAACGTTTGTACCCACATACGATACCTCCCTACCTTTGCACATAACTATAGCGTTATTATGATGTATGCCGGGACCCAGGTGTTGTTTCGATACCCCGCAAGTTATAGACGACATAAAGTGGAATTCTGTCCCTGCCATCCCACTCAATGTTACAACAATTTGATATTGATTTACTAAGAATCTTGTTCGTGATACTGACATTGTTTTGACAAAAGTGACGAAGGATGTATTATTATAGTTCCTGGTATCAGTTCATATCCATATTTGTTTATCAATCGTTCATTAGCGCATGATTCAGTATTACCAAGAGGTATTGTGTATCCATTAACCGGGACGAAGTGTGGAGTGGGGAGTGTGGGACGTCCCCCAGCTAGATGGACGGACGATCTAAAGAAGGTGGCTGGGGTAGACTGGATGCAGAAGGCGGAGGATAGAGTGTTGTGGCGCAGTCTGAGGAGAGGCCTATGTCCAGCAGTGGACTGCGATAGACTGAGTTGATTGTTGATAAACGGGCTGCTGTGGAGGTCAGATAGGCAATCGCTCCATGTAAAATGCGGAGGCAGCTTAATTCCAGTAGTAATCAGTTGCATCCGGTTAGACTGGAAGCCGACTCCAAAACAGTTGGAGAAACGGCTAGAGAGATTGATATTAACACCAGTGATTGGGTGTCGAACATCTTTAAATGCAGTTTATTATAACTCTTAATTTGAAGACGTGGTTAGAAAAACCACTAGCTGTAAGCCGCTTGTACCACACATCACTAAATATGTGTTAGCGCGGGGAGCAATGAAAGAGTGGGCTGTAGTTTATGGATAATGGTTTATTGCCGTTCTTATTAAGAATATACACTTCCCGGACAAACAATTAATAAATTAAGGTAGGAGTATCCATCACTTCGTCGTCGCGGTGGAGTCCGAAGAAGCGAGTCGTCAATGGGCTGAGCCGTATCGCAGCCGCGCCGAATCCCATCTTGCCGATGACGCGTTGATCACGCCGCTTGCTCATACAGACCGTACTCAATTCGATTCGAGTCAATTCCCAACAATACGTTTTGCGCTAAACGAATAAAAAACATCGTTCTATTTCTGACACTCGTTTTAAAAAAAACGAAGACAGGATGTCACTTTAAATATGTCACTGGCAGGTGCCAGTGACAACATTAAACACATTTAGTGTTTTAGGTGCAAGTGGGCCTAAGTGTTTGAGATTTTTCTTACAGACCCATTTCAATGAATATTATTATATGTTTAATTAATTCGTTTCTATCTCATTTGGAGTTGTTCATTGAGCTCCTAAATTGGCCAGTAAGTAGATATCAAACTTATTAATATCAAATATACTCGAAACAATCAAATCGTTAACCCTGAAAATCTACAGTTGATGTTAGACCAAAAGAAAAAAATATTATAAATAAAACGAGATTATTTCCTAGAATATTTATAAAACAAACAAATAAATATACTCGAGCCATTTACTTTACAGGTACATCAAAGACCAGTGGCAACAAAAGAAATCTTTGTTATTTTCTTCAGGTTGTTTGAGGAAATTATACAAAGGCAATCTGTTTGTTTGGAAGTTGTGAGTTGCTATTGGCAACGGACCTGTCATAGGTTTACCGAACTCTGTCTATATACACTCTTGGACAAATTTAGAGGAACTCAAAAAGGTTTAATTTCTCCTGTTGTAATTTTAGAATGTTTTTTTTTTTCGAATTTCATTAGTTTTTATGTAAATCCTGCGAAATATTTGGCCAACTTTTTGAGTTTTTGTATCCCAAGGAGACTGGAAGCAGTTCGAAGAGCTAGAGGGGGCAACACTGATTATGGCCCACGTTATTAGCCTTTCTTAAAGACAAAAAATATTAAATGAATAAATAATAAGCAAATCCAAATAAATAAGTTTATTTTTTTTACAAATACCCATGGCACGACTTATAATGCGAAGCATTAGAGAGTGCTTTACGATCGAAAAAATGTATTTGCCTCTTTTCTGTAACTGTTTTTATTGTTATACTCCTGCTAGTACACATATCCTATTTAATTTATATACCATTGTAGAGATAATTGAATGGAGATTAATTCTATAGTTTTCAAAAGTTGATTTAATGCAGTAAAAACGAAAAAAGCATCAAAGTATTTCTGAAAAAAATCCCGTCAATCAAGTGTGAAATCTGAAAGCATCGTAGCTTGCGAAAAAATCAATAAATTGAGTAAATTTTTTTTTTTGTTACATTTGTACCCATACATTTTAACCATAGCAGGAACCTTATTGAAAATAGCTCTTTTATTCAAAGTAGTTAAATTATAATTAATTAAAAAACAGTTATGAGTCGTGCACTTTTGGATTTTCCAAATTAATTTTGTTTTATACACGCTTTTTCTGTGTTCCTCTAAAATGGTCTATGAGTGTACTTTTTGTGCCATTGTAATCAACAGTTTATCTTTTTATAGACTGTAGTGTAATAAAGTACAAATGAGGTTTTTTCCCGTATGTAGCCAGTGAAATGACGCCCGCAATGGCAATTGACAGACGTGTATAAAAGGGAAAAGGAGGCATTTACCCAGTAGTAAGACATTATAGGCTAAATAGATAGATGAAGGAAAAATAGACTGCTTCGTTGGTCTTGTGGCCGCAAGTGCTAGTGCTGAGCATGATGTCCTGAGTTTGATTCCCAGTTCGGGCAAAGTGTAACTGGGTTTTTCTATCTGGAACTTCTCAGTAGCACCCTGCAGTCTGGATTTGTGCACGGTGTATGACAATAAGCTCACCATCTACATGGGACCTAAAAAACATAAAAAGCGAACCCTTCGGAGAAACAAAGCGTGAACATAAAAAAAAAAGCATCCACAATATTTATTTCATGTCAAATTGAATAAGCCACCTTATCGCAAAAACATTGTCACACTAAAGCTAACAAATATTGAATTATGCCTTATTTTTTGGTTCACTGATTCCAACGAAGGGCGCCACCAAACATTCCTGACAGACCGATATGAAGACATGGCTCGAGGATATTTCCCTAATAATAAGGATTGAACGTAAAAATATATTACCCATCAAGCGAAAATTTTCTTAAGTTTACGACTCATTTTCATGAGAGTAGACGCTTGGCGGAGATCCAATTACTGGATTTGCGGCGCGGAGTGATTTTTTTATTCGGGTTCGCCACGTGTTTTTAGAGTCTAAAAGGGCAATAAACATGAAATACTGGCTGGTTGGATACGAAACAACACGAGTGCTTAAGTACGTGGAAGTAAAGTGTCTGGACATGCCGTTATATTTTTAAGGGTTTTGAAAGTAATTTTAGCAGCTCGATGGCTTAGATTACGTTTGCACATCACATCCATCCATCACACCTGTAATCCCCAAAGGGCAGAGGTTTACAGACGCCAGCCCATCAAGCTACTACAATCTGTCAAATGTCTTTAATCGATTTTCAACTTTATTGCTTAACCATAAGGTTCAAAGTTGGTTGAGAAAATTTGACAGTTTCGGGTAGCTTGATGTGCTGGCATCTGTACCTATAGTGTACTCAGTGTTTGTCAGTTATGTTTAAGTGTTATGTAATACGGAGCGAGTCTCTTGCCATTGACCGGACACAAACCCGAACTCCGGACTGTTATTGAGAAATTCCCGATGGAAAACCCAATAACGCTTTG